>JAIEZT010001223.1:0-85000 GCA_019594935.1 Periophthalmus modestus
GATCCTGCCAACTCTCTAAAGTATCAGAACGAGTCGTGTACACCAGACAGAGAATATCTGGATAAGTATAATATATTAGTGCCTCGCAGTTTGGATTTAGGAAAAACAGCACCACATGTACGGCCATTTTACACATTTATTTTATTTTTTATTTTTCCATAAACAGACTTGCGCGGTCTCCCGGACCCCCGCCGCTCCACCGTAGGGTCATAGTATGTGAGTCGGGGTCTCGGTGACCCCCTTGAGGAGCACAAGGGTTATGAAAAGTCACGTGACCGACTCAGAGACTGTGTCATGTGACTTTGTGTCTCGTGTCATTGAGGCGTCGGTTCTACATCGGGATCCAGCTCAGATCGAGTCACTTTGGACCCTCCAAGAAAGAGCAAGTTTTGTTCCATGTGGATCATTTTCATCTCACACCTGATTAGGTCCTTTCCTCCAAATCTCTTCTAGTAAATGAATTAATTCGTGACCATAACCTCGATCTATTGGCTCTGAAACATGGCTCCTAAAAGACGACTATGTTAGACTAAATGAGTCTACTCCACCCAGTCACTTACATTTCCAGAGCTCCAGGACCACAGGCCGAGGTGGTGGTGTCATTTCACACTCCAGTTTACTACTTAGTCCTAAAACTAACTCTACATTTAGCTCGTTTGAAAACCTTTTACTGTCAATCACCTGCCCAAGCTGGAGAAACCAAAAGGCTGTTTTATTCATAATAATCTACCGACCTCCTGGTCCCTATTCAGAGTTCTTGATTTATTTATTTAATTTATTTATTTAAAAAGGGACAATGCACATTAATTAACATTACAAAAGAAATGTAAATGTGCCCGAGTTAGCTAACTAGCGCTAATTTTCATCGGCTGTCCCCAGGCCAGATGTAACGAGGCAACCTACAATTAAGAAAACATTTCAAATCAAAAGCATTCAAAGATAAGAATTAAACACATTGAAACAATATAATATGAGCATAATTAAAAATATGTACATTTACAAATGCCTATTTACAATTAGTGCGCACAAGACTGAGTTTCCACAAGCCACTTTTTGGCAAGAACGATGGAGACTCTCTGATGGCTTCAGGCTCTGTGTTCTGCTGGGAGGCTTTGACTGAGAAAACTGCCTGACTAAAGGCTGATCTTCTGTGAGGAATAACACAGTCGGCCCTGGCCGCTCCTCTGGTCCCTCGGCCCTCGCCGCTCCTCTGGTCACTCGGCCCTGGCCGCTCCTCTGGTCCCTCGGCCCTCGCCGCTCCTCTGGTCCCTCGGCCCTCGCCGCTCCTCTGGTCCCTCGGCCCTCGCCGCTCCTCTGGTCACTCGGCCCTCGCCGCTCCTCTGGTCCCTCGGCCCTCGCCGCTCCTCTGGTCCCTCGGCCCTCGCCGCTCCTCTGGTCACTCGGCCCTCACAAGATCTAAACTTTACAAAATCACCCAGTGACGGCAGCGCCATGTTTGATTTTATACACCAAGCAGATGTTTTTAAATTTAACCAAATTATTCCAATTAAGCAAATTGTATTTTTGTAGAATGTGACAGTGATGAGATCTGTAATGTTTTTTATCCAATGTTTTTAGAGCTTGTTTATAAAGTGATTCTAATTGTTTTATTGTTGTGAAATATTGGACCAACTGACTATGCAACATGTGAGATGAGAGATAATCATGGTGAAGAAATACAATTTAGCAGCTTCAACTGACAGACTATCTCGGATGTGTTTAAAATTTAAAACTAAATTTTACTTTCTTGGATAATTTTTGAATGTGAGTTTTAAAATTAAAGTTTGAATCTAGGTATAATCCGAGATACTTGAATTCTGTAACTGCCTGTATCGTTTGGCCTGTTATTGAAATGTCTGGCATTGTTTGTAAGTTACTTTTGGAGAAATACATACAAACTGTCTTGGAGAGATTAAGTTGAAGACAAGAATTTTCAAGCCAGATTCTGATCTGTGACATGGCTGTTGTTGTTTTACTGCTACGTCCTCAGCAGTTTTTCCATGACAGAAGATGATCGTCAGCAGACATTATGGTGGTACAGTTCTCACACACCGATGGTAGATCATTTATGTACATGCTGAATAAAACTGGACCAATAATCGAGCCTTGCGGAACGCCAGTGGATAGTTGTAGTGGAAGAGAGTGACAAGTTTCAATTTGAACAGTTTGTGTGGGGTTGACAGATATGACTGAATTAGATTAATAAATTCATTCGAGAAATTAAAGTTTTTAAGTTTTTGCAATAATATTGAATGGTTGACTGTGTCAAATGCTTTCCGCAAGTCTAGAAAAAACGCTCCGACAGTGCCCCCTTTATCCATGGATGATTTGACATGTTGCCGTCTCTGTGGAATGGTTGGTTCTGAAACCGAATTGCATTGGATGCAATGAAAAAGAACTGTTATTAAGATGATTAGTGATTTGTTTGACTACAAGTTTCTCAAATATTTTTGACACATTAGGTAGTATACTAATTGGTCTGTAATTAGCTGTGAGTTGGGGATTACCACCTTTAAATATGGGGATAACACTTGCAGACTTCCATGATACAGGGAATTTGCCTTGACTAAGTGACATATTAATTATATGTGTTAACGGTGTAGCTATAGATTGACCTATTTGTTTTAGCATAACTGTGTCCAGTCCATATGTGTCTTTAGCTCTTGATGATTTAAGAGCCTTATGGTCTTTAGGACATCTGCAGTGGAAACAGAGCTGGGCTGTGGTGGGGGCTCATCCGAAAGTGAGACAGTCCTTTGAATGGAAACTGTTTCACCAGCCGGAAAACAATTGGCTGTGGTTGTAACAGAGTCAACAAAGGATTCATTTAGTATTTGGGCCACTTCAAATGGATCCTGACAGAGCTTATTATCTTTTTGTAGTTGGATGGTGCTATGTGTAGAAGACACTTTACCTGTTAGCTTATTTACTTGGGTCCATAAATCTTTAGAGTTGCCATTACAGTTTTTAATAATTGTTATGAAAAAATCAGCTCTTGCTTTCCTAAAAAGTTTCAAGACTTTATTGCGCAACATTGTGAATTTTTGTCTATCACTAGTTAGCTTGGACTTATTTGCAACTTTAAGAGCAATATCTTGGGGAAAAACGCCCCTTGGTTAGTTTTCTTGTTATGAGAACCATATTATGGTCCGAGAGCCCAGTCAACATATTATACGTTTTTGTAATTCTTTCTGGGTGGGTGGTAAAAATTAAATCACTTTGGGTGCTTGAACTATTTGTTATCCGTGTTGGTTCTTTAACCATCTGAACTAAGTTAAGCCCATTCATTAATTGCTGCAAGTTTTTCCGTGATTTATGAATCTCCCAGTTCAGATTCAAATCACCCAGTACAATGACTTCATCTTAAAATCACACTGTTTTAAAATATTTTTAAAATTGTCATAAAAATCAGCATTTGCAGATGGTGGGTGATATACCACCACGATAGACAATGACATCTGAGAGGAAAGCACCATATTTAATCCCAAACACTCTAAATTATTTGGGTTTTCCCATTGAATTACACTGCATTTTATGTAGTCCTGCACATAAATCATTACTCCACCCCCTTTTCCGTCTGTCCTGTCCTTTCTGAAAACTTCATAACCCGCAACCAAAACAGCAGCAGTTGGGGAATTTTCATTCAGCCACGTTTCTGATAGACACAAATAATCCAAGTTTGATTCAGATGCATGTGGCTAATTTGGTCACTTTTCGGTTTTAGACTACGGATATTTAAGTGTCCACCAAATAAGCCTTTTGGTTTTAAGTTTGAATCCCAGATTAGGCGTGCATTATTTACTGTGTGAACTATCTTCCACTTCCGGTTCAGTTGTATCGCTTTATTTACAATCTTGTGAGCGTTGCACGTGCTAGTCCGGACACCGGCCTTTGAGTCCATTTGGCGATGGGGGGAGAAACTTTCCCCCGTAACACCCAGGCCGGTGGAAACGGGGACGCTCCGAAGACAGCCTGTTGGATTATCAAGATTGCCGCTTGAGCAGGCGCTCGAGCTATTCGAGCCCGAGACGGATGGATCCACAGCCGCTGCGCCAGGCGGGGCACCCAAGACAGGAGCCAGGGATGAGGCCAGGGATGAGATGACCAACCCAGACACGGTCCGCTCGACATCCCTCGAGGCTGAGTCAGCAGGCACGCCGCACAAGGGGACGGCCTGAGCTCCGCCACAGGTCGACTCATCGGGAGGAGTTGTTCCACCTGTTGTTGTTTGGCTGGCTGGACCAGGGCATTGATGTATGTCTCCCGACAGAAGCAGGCAAAGACATATGATCATGGCATTAATTGTCTGTTTCTTACATGGTGCGTCTTTGCGTTTCCTTCTTTGGTGGTATCGATAGGAAACAGTAAGGCTGATAGCCAGAGTATAGTCTCCGTATCCAATGGCGCTAATCTTGTTTGCCAGTTTATGCCAGTGCACTTCGTTTTCAGCAGAGTTGTAGGGAAGACATTTGTGCACAAATCCATTATAAGATGTGTTTACCGGCCATGCATACTTCAAAATCAGCGTTTAGAGAATCACAACAGCCAGCACTCCTGAGCTGCCCGCCGCCATCTTTGATGCTCATTGAGTTCTCTGATTTTATATCTAGTCTAGTGTTAGCCTGGGAAAGGATAGTAATAGTTGGAGATTTGAACATACACGTTGACAATAGCAGTGACTGTCTTGGTGATGCCTTCAGTGCTCGACTCGATGGGATCGGCTTTACCCAGAATGTGAATAAACCACAGTCACAAACACACCCTGGATCTTGTTCTAACATATGGTGTAGAGATCAGTGACCTTAATGTCCTCCCTCAAAACCCCATATTATCAGACCACTTTCTAATTACCTTTCAGTTTATCCTTAAAGATTATCCTGTCCCACAGAATAAAACTATAATGAAAAGAACAATATCTGAAAAATGTAACATTCAAAGAAACAATAGAGCCAGTATTTAGGACCATGTCATTTGACTCTGAAAACAGCTTTAGCCCATCTATGTATGGCCAGTTTGTGACAGATCTATGTACGCCTGAAAACTGCTCTTGATACTGTAGCTCCCTTAAAACAGAAGGATGTTAGGCCCAGACCTCCTGCCCCCTGGTACAATGAAGAACTGCGCTCACTCAAACAAAAGGTCAGAACATTAGAGAGGTCATGGCGCTACTCCCGCTCTGAGCAATCACTAAAGGCATGGAAACATCTGCCTTTTGACTTATAAGAAGGCTCTGTGGAAGTCCCAAACCAGATATTTCTCAAATTTAATTGAAGTAAACAAAAAACAACAGCAGGTTTCTGTTCAGCGCTGTAGCCAGGCTGACAAACTGCCACAGCGCAGTTGAACCCCTCAATCCCTGCTACTCTTACCTGCAATGACTTTCTTCATTTCTTTAACAACAAATCACAGAAATTAGAGATAAATTGAACAAAATGACTCCTACAGTCAGTATTGAGCAAGTCCAGGCTGTAAAACTAATGTCCCACATAAATCCACCAGTGACATTAGACAGGTTTACTGCTGTTGACCAAGAGAATAACTTCAGCCTTTATGTCCTCAAAAACATCAACTTGTATCTTAGACCCTAAACCAACCAGACTCCTCAAAGAAATCCTCCCTCTAATTATAGATCCTGTCCTCAATATAATAAATACCTCATTAGAAAATGGCTGTGTCCCCAGTCCTTCAAATATGCAGTGATTAAACCGCTTCTGAAAAAACCTAATCTTGAACCTGATATTTTAGCCAACTATAGGCCCATCTCTAATCTCCCCTTTGTCTTTGCAGTTAAGCAGCTTTATCGCCACCTACAGGCTAATAATTTATTTGAAACTTTTCAATCAGGATTCAGACCTCACCACAGCACAGAAACTGCACTACTTAAAGTCACAAATGACTTGTTATTAGCTGCTGACAATGGACTAGTCTCAGTCCTGGTTCTGTTGGACCTCAGTGCAGCGTTTGACCATCGACCACAATATTCTACTACAGAGATTAGAATGTGACGTGTCCGAGGGGCACCACCGTCAGACGAGCTTTAACTTTTTCTCACATTTCTCTCTTTTTTAAACACTCTCAAAGTTCAAACCTTCGTAGATAAAAAATAATAATAATGATAATAAGCACAGTATTATAGAAAGAAGCCAAATATTATACTGTACTGTAAATAAAAATTACAGCTTTTAGAAATATTGTAACAAATGTCATTTTAATGATCAACCTACGAGGCTGGACACATAAATGATTAATATTGTCTCAGGTGAAAAGTACAGGTCCAGACTGAGGGTCTCAGCTGCTTCCTCCCTCGAGCCAAACGTGGTTGGACCATGTGAAAAGAAGCGCTGCCAGGTCTGAAGGAGGAATGTTCAGAAGAACAGTTCATGTTCAATTCATGTTCAGGACAATTCATGTTATTTATTACGGATTGATTGATGTATTTTCTGACTATTTTTATTTTTTAACACAAAATGCGACAAAAAAATAGATAAACAAATAAAAAATTTGAGAAGATTGTACATTTTTTAAACAAAGTTTTTCTTGGGGAAAACCTGTTGCGGCCCCCGGGTAAATTGCGTTTGAGACCCTGATTTACATTGTCAGGTTCATACTCTACCTTGTCAAATGTGTTTACTATTTCATATTTTCGTATTTTGAATCCTTTTTCTGGTGTTAGTTTCTGTTTCTTTCTTTTACTCACTGCTGCATCTTAATTGGTTGTTGGCTCCAGGGCCTTTGTCATTACTGTTCGTGGCCTACAGAGGGAGCCATTTGCAGTTATTTTCACAACCAGCAGATGGAGCTATTTTATCTGAACGGCCTTTGGGTAAAAGCTGACATGACCAAATCTAAGGCTTTAATTTCATTTGATCTAATGTCAGTTTCTCCAGTTTTCATTCATCGTTTATTATATTATTTCTTGTGGTCATATTGTGCATTATTTACATTTATTCATTGTTGTATTGTTCTTGTTTCAGAACCACACACACACAAACATTCACATCAGCAGCCTGGACAATTCTTAATAAACATCATCCCGTCAAGTGAAGCATCAGTGATTCTGCCCGATCTCCTGCTGCGGGTTCCACCTTCGAGATCCAGCAAATTAATATAACGAGGAAACTCATCCTTCCTCACAGAAAGTGTGTTTAAGGCCCGAGACTGGAGATGAAAATGAAAACAGCTAAATCTGGAGATACAAGCTTGAAATTTGATTTATTTTAACATAATTGTAAGAAACATATTTCATCAGGTAATGTTCAAATTCAAATTTGACTTCGTTGCACTGTTGTTTGATGCCACTATTGTATATATTTCTACTATTGTATATATTTCTAATATTGTATATATTTCTACCTCCTTCATGCCCTTATTTGTATTATTTAGTGTGTTTTTTTGTGTGTGTGTTGTTGTATGTTACACTTTATCACCGACGTAAGTTCCTCGTCTGTGAGCTCTGCTCACGGACAATGGCAATAAAACTTCTTCTGATTCTGATTTTAGGTTAAATCTTAATCAAATCAGCCTTGGAATTAAATCCTCCTGTATGTTTTTTAAGGGGTGATCTTCAAGTCATTATACTGGAAATATGCAAACCAAGACCAAACTGAACTCAAAAAAAAAAAAAACACCACTCAAACATATACTTTTTGTGTTTTTTAATTAGTTTGAGTCTCACTGTCACCATACAAATGTTTAGATTTTTTTTGCATTGAAATAAAATCACTATTTACAAAAACATCTCTTGCTTTTAAACAAAAATAACCTCAGATAAAAGCTGAGAAGATTGTTCACATTAAGCACTCGAAACATCTGCAAAGAATGAGTTACCAAAAAATGAAGATGAAAACGGGCCAAACAAACTGCATAAGAAAAATACTACAAACCCCCACCCTCCACAAAAAAACTAAAATGGCAGTTTACAGGGAAAGTTGGTCTATCAATGAGATTTAATTTTGAGAAGCGCATGCCAGTGTTTGAAGCTACAGTAACTTACACAGATAGAAAATTTGAGAAAAAAAATGGAAAAAAACGGAAACCCTTTTACACATGATACCAAATGTTCCGTGTGAATTAACAAAAGAGGCATCTAGCTTTGAACCATCGCTAAATATTCAAATTACTACAAACTAGGGAGGCAGATTTCCTTCCGAGATCGCAGCAAGTAAACTGAAAGAAGGTAAAATTTGAAACGCAAAGTTGAGTCCTTCACTCCGATAAAAATTCTGCAATATTTCATCTCCTGTCTATCAAGTGTTTGTGTAGTAAAACATGCAAAATCCAGACAGGAAAAACCAGAAGCAGCTGCTCAGCTTCAGACTCTCAAAAAGTAAAGTGAAAAATCTGCCTTTAGCGCTGACTATCTGTGGACAGGGAGCGGGAGCGGGAGCGGGATCTCGATCTGGATCTCGACCGGGAGCGTGAACGGGACGCCTTCTGGGCCGGGGGAGGGGACGGGGGCGGGCTGGACTTTGAGGTCTTAGCCTGCCGTTTGCTGGAGGACGACGAGGAGGAGGATTTGGACTTGGAGGGTGGGGGGGTGCGGGAGGAGTCGCGAGGGGCGGGCGACGCGCTACGAGAGCGGGGTGAGCGAGCTTTGGGGGCGGGGCTGCGGGGAGAACGAGAGCGGCGGGGCGAGCGGGACGCCGACCGGCCCCGAGAGCGAGAGCGGGAGCGTGATGAGCTCTCTGACCGGGAGCGGCTTCTGGACCTGGGGAGAAGGAAGAGGACAGACTTAGGTACAGTGTCAATGGGCTCATTTCAATATTTTAAATATAATATTTTAATATATCGCTTCCAGTAGAACAGCTGATATCGATATTCTTTGTGCTTTTGTTCAACAGATGAATTATTTCAAATGGAAATAAGAGTGATACATATTTGTATATTACACAAACATGTCAAATGATTTTGTACTCTACCCAAATCATTATTTTATTTTCTCACTATGGATTTTAAAAATAAAATACAGGTATTAGCAAATATCAGCCATCTGCAACAGCAGCAGGTCAAATATCGGATACTGGCTCAAAAACTCCCCGCCGGCCGATCCCTCCACCGAAAATGGTGAAAAAAAAGTAGCTTCTTATAGTATAGGCCATAAGGGAATTTTGGAGTCACACTACTGTTAACTAGCATGCCAACAGTGCACAGTGTTACTTCCTGGTTCATGGACAAAAACTGCTTTGTTTTAGAATTAGATGTGAACAGCACAGAGCTTTTACAAAACATCTGTACTTTAGTTTGAAGGTCAAGGTAAAGACTTTTGCAGAACAATCTGCCAGAAACTTTGACCATTTTGTTGCAACTATGTCACTACTGGGCTAAGTTTACACTAGTTTGATTCTTTTTAAGCCCGTTTACAGATTTAAGACTCCTTATTGTAGCCCCAGTCTAGTTGACAATTTAAATCACAATTTTGATGTGGTCAGACAAAAACTGACCCGTTGATAGTTGCTCTGGATGTGGCGTCGCTTAACGTCTCAGATGGGTCAAATACAAACAGAATTAGTACCTCTTTGCTTTGTTGGCTTCAATGAGCTTGATTTTCCTGCCATTTATTTCCTTCCCGGACAGCTTTTCCAGGGCATTTTTCAGATCGCTGTAAGAGGCAAACTCAACCACCCTGAAGTGAGAAAGAGGACATGAGTGAACCATTACACACAAAAAATTAAAAATAGTCCTATATTACACAAGACGTGAGCTCTGAGCCATGTTATGTTACCTCATCAAAATCATATCTAGAGTTGTGTTTGAGTAAACATTTATTCATCTTATTTTGAGCTTTGGTGATGTAGACAGACTATCAGTTCCACCTTGTGATGTCATGTGGTGGTAGTTTATTCACCAGCTCCTTTTACCTTTACTTAAAGATCGTCTATTCCAGAGCTGAAATTACCCAAAAGATTCTAGCGAAAATGTATGAAGTTTAAAACAGTGGAGCACTTCCTGTATCACCACATGACATCACAAGGTGGAACAGAGTGTTTTCGGTTTGAAAAAAAGAGCCCAGCCGTAATATTCAGGGTCTGTGTGTTAAACATGCGAGAATGAAACAAAACTACTCACCCTTCGTTTAGCTTTGGCCGATGTGCGTCTGCAAAAGTCACCTCCCCGGCTTGTCTCATGTAATCTTTCAAGTCCTACACATACAGAGTTCAGTGAGTTTCAACCACACGCACACAGATTCTTCATTCACCAAAAAATGGGTTGATATCTGTGACTAATCTACTATAAGTCCAAAAACCTCAAAGTTCACTTAACAGCCAATTTATAAACAACATCTTGAATGAATAAGATTATGATTTTTTTTTGGGAGCAGTTGGCTGAATAATTTGAGATTTTTGGACCTTGGAGCTACACAGATCAACAACAACAATCTTTCTGCAGTGGGGCCACCGTGGGCTTCAGTTTTACTCCACCAAAGAGCACCCATGGGTTCCTTTTGGGGGGGAGAGGGCTCGTCCGTACCTTTAGATTAGACACCCCGCCTCGGTTTAAAGAGAGTGAACAGGGTGGAAGAGAGGAAACTACTACCTTGAGAGCCACGCGGCGGGCTAACCTCGGCAGACATATTTCCTTCGGAGGAACACACACGCTCGCTCTCTCTCTCTCTGATGTGTGAGGGGGGGAGGAGGGAGTGTGGTGGTTGGGGGTCGGATATGGGTACCCCCGCGAATTAACGAAACCTTCGAACCAAAACGCCACCTTCATCACCATCATCATCAGCACCATCCTCATCCTCGAACTCTCTCTCTGTCTCTGCCAACTCTCTGCTTCCCTCTCTCATCACCAGCACCGCTCTGAGCCACACACCGGCGCCCCCTTGCTTTGGTCAGGGGGGCGTTGCATATGAGCAGCGGCCGTCAACTAGGTAGCTGCGGTAGTAGTAGTAGTAGTAGTGTAGTAGGACACACTGGCTGACAGCAACGGGCTCAACCCAGACAGAAGGACCCAGAAGGGGTTAACTCCACCATAAGCGACAACAGTCAGGCTGGCAAATAAAGGGGTGAAGAATTGGTTAAAATTTAATACAAAAGACAAATTGGAAAATAGATTCTACTGCTATTGTCTTTGGTTCATTACTTAACTGGCTGATTCAGTGCAGTTTCTTTAAAATAAGGATGAATTGAGTGTTTGGGTTATTGTGACTGGTATATTAGCAGAAGCCTGCAGCATTGACATAGACATCTGTGTGTGAAATGCGCTGTAGGGCAGTTTGGATTTGAGTTTTAAAGCGTTTGGTGACACTAACCTGCCAGCTCACGCGGGAGGACAAGTTCTCCACGATCAGCCGGTTCTCTGTGCGCATAGGGGGAGGATTTCTACTGCAACCAACAAACAAACTGCATTAACACACAAAACATCTCAACACATTACATAATACTAATCACTATAAAAGTCACATTTATGACCAGAGAGGACAGTGGTTCAAGCCCTAGAGGACCATCTTGAGCCCAAAGCACCGCGCCTCTGGTGGTCACCCAGGAATCACAGAACTGTAGTAACAGCGTTAACTTTCATTCTGAATGCTAATGTAGTAGTTACCTCCGGCTGCTCTGGGACCCTCTGCCATAGCGGTCTGATGAGAAACGACCTCCAGCACTGCCGCCTCTGCCCCGACCTCCGCGCAGACGGACACGAGCATGTTCAATGGTCACTCTGGAGAAAAACAGTTTCAATTGAAACAAATGGTGTAGTTTTGACAAACAAATCCATTCAAACATTCCAGACTTACCTCTCATTGCAGAGTTCTTTGCCGTCAAGCTCATAAACTGCATCTTCAGCGTCTCTGGGGTCATCAAACTCCTGCACAAACAGAAAAACACATGACTTTTTTTTTGCATATTTTTGCCTGAGGTCTGTCTCCAACACAGACCAACTCATTTTTAGGATTTTGTTTCCAGCAGTAAAGCTAAATCTTTAACTCAAACATGTGTCTAAATGTCTGAGATGCTCTTTTTGTCCTAAACATGTGATAAATGTCTGGACATGCTCTTCTTTGTCCTCCACATGTGATAAATGTCTGAGATGCTCTTCTTTGTCCTCCACATGTGATAAATGTCTGAGATGCTCTTCTTTGTCCTCCACATGTGATAAATGTCTGAGATGCTCATCTCTGTCCTCCACATGTGATAAATGTCTGAGATGCTCTTCTTTGTCCTAAACATGTGTCTAAATGTCTGGACATGCTCTTCTCTGTCCTCCACGTGTGATAAATGTCTGAGTTGCTGTTCTTTGTCTCACCACGAAGCCGAAGCCTCTCTTGAGGTCGATGTCCCGGATGCGGCCGTATCCTTTAAAAAACCTCTCCACGTCCTTCTCTCGGGCCGAGGGGCTCAAGCGGCCGATGAAAATGCGACATCCACTCATCTTCTACCTGGGGAGAGTCACCAGAGAAAAACACAGCTGATATATTTGAACCCAAGTACGATATTTTAACATTTAATTCAGTTAAATGTCGAAAATCAAAAGTAGGTTAAGAGGCGGGGTGAGGCCTAGTAACGGAGGGAAACTCTCCAAGAACTTCAACCTTTAACTCATGAAACACATCATTTAACTGTAAATACGGGGCTAAATCTACGTCTGAACAGTGTACAGTACCTTTGAGCTCGCTGTTTCGGGCTGTTTCGTGCTGTTTCGGGCTGTTTTGTGGAGTTTTGTGGAGTCTTTGTGCTGCGCGTCTCGGTCTTTGCTGCAGTGAAAACAAAATGGCGCCGCTCCGTCTTTGGGCGGAGTCACGAAACTGCGGCGGAAAAACCCGAGTGACGCTCGGGAGTCTCCGAAGATGACGTCACAGAGAGGTGCAGTGTATCACTCAGCCGCCAGGTGTCGCCCAAATATTATAAACAGTCTCACTGCAACAATTATCTGCTCAACGTGTAGTTTAAATACTAATAAGAAACACGTCATTTTCATTTAAATTAATTCGTAGTACACTCTGTAGTAGTTTTTAGTTACTTTAACTAACTTTCAGTAATTTCTTGACGCCATACTCATACTTGAGAAATTATATTTATAATAACCCATGTTGCTGTTGCATATATTTTCTACCTCTTAAGAGTTCCATTTTATTTTTAAGCAATATATTTTTTAACTTTATGCATGCCCTTCTTTGTATTTGTGTTTATTCAGTGTGTTTTATGTGAATTTTATCACCGAAGGAAGGTCCTAGTCTGTGAGCTGTGCTCACTGACAATGGAAATAAAACTTCTGATTCTGACATTTACACTTTAACACAGTAATACTTAACACTTGAGATACATTTTGGTCACACTTTCCACTTAAGTCAAGTGACTGTGTTTCTGGCTCCAGTTTTACACTTTTTTGTGCTATGACCTTTGAATTACGTTAACCTCAAATTAAAATTCAGTTGTTTTCTGCATTTACTCTTTTTTCAGCAGTTTCCCCAGATACTTTTTACTCTCACTTGAGAAATTCTCTAGACCAGTGCTGTGTACTTCTGCTGGGATTATATTACTTATAAATCATAGAATTAAATCAGAAAAGAATGAGACACATTTCACATCCAAAAGAAAGCTTTAATTAGAAAGTTATATACACACTGTAAAATTAAATTAAACTTTATACAAATATTAAATTACTATCTTCACACCCACTGCCATGTACAAAGGAGAAAACAAGGTGAAAGCATTGAACCAAATGTGTACTTTTTTAAACCTGTAAATACCAGGGAAACAACACCGTACAACAGTGCTTTAAACGCAAAGTCAATTCTAATTTTTCAATTCTTCTTTTTCCCATAACCTTTGAACGCCTCGCAGCCAAACAGAAGCAAAAGAAATAATATATAGGTGCTTGATAAAAGGTTAATCGTCAACATTTTGAGTCATTGTCCGAGTTGGTGGAGAAATAGGTTTGGACATGTTCTCGGCCCACAAAAACCTAAAGTGATAAATACACAAGACAGTTTTATGCATAGAATAGAAATAATAATAAAGTAAGGCCTTTGGGAAAACAGCCGATGCGAAGGCTTTTGAGAGTACACAAAAAACAAAATAAAATGTACAAGTCTAAGGCAACATTCTTGTTTTTTACATTAATCAAATATATAGCTTGTTGACAACGATGTACGGATGAGATCTGGGAAAGTAAACATTTTCAGCTTAAAACACAAAGCTGGAAATTAAAAATAAATCATATGATAATTTTAAAGTGGAACTAAACACCTAAACTCCGCCCACAACCACATTTCAAATAGAGCTACTCGCTCGGGGAGTACCTGAAGGGAGAGGAGGAGGGCACAGTCTGGGGTATCAGGGTTAAGGTTATCCACACTTCAAACTATGTCCCTGCTGTTTATAATCACAAACACATGGATGTAATCAGGGCAGTCTTGTGTGATGTCACCAAGTACCTGAAATTGACCACAAAGTTGTGAATTTATGTAGTTTGCACTAAAATTGGCCATATACATGGTTTCATAGCAAAAAAAGTTGATTTAATATTTAGTTCCAGTTTAAAATGTCAAATAATGACTCTCTTGTGACACTAGGCATCAGGGAAAATGTCACTGCAACCAGCTGCAGTTTGTGTAAATATAACGCACAAATATGAAGTAGTGTATTCTCCGGCTAATAAGACTATTCGAGTGTCTGAATGAGTAATACACACGTGGTGTAGTGGGATTCATTGCCTGTCCAGACAAAGATGCAGTTCATGTGACTCAAAGCTTGGAGGGTTGTTTTTTTTTTTCCTATGGTGAAAAAAACATTGTGAAGGGAGCAAAATCCGTAAAATCAGGAAATGGCTGTAGCAAGGCCTAGTATACTGCTCGATCACCTGTCCTGCCTCACAGAAGATATACACACATAGCATACACTCGGAAAACTCAGACAAGCAATAAATACAGAAGGAAAACCAACAAAAGGGTGGCTGTTATAAATGACAGGTGCTGCATGTGGCTGAAGAGGCCAGTAGGGAGCGCTGTAAAATCGATGGACCCAACCGGGACAGAACGCGCTGGCAACGGAACCCAAAAGATGTATTTAGAGATGACACATGTCAGAAGCTTCTCTCTAGAATCCATACACACAAACACACACACAGGTAGAAAAAGAGGAGAAACAGAGGCAGCGTCATGCTTCATTCAGACTGGGCCAAACAGAACAGAAAAGAAAACATGCAGCATTCACATAGAGGGCCATGAGACCCAGCTGTCACTCAAAGCGTTTCAAGTACACTGGGAAGACCATTTGGACTGAGCGCGACGAGGGGCCGACTTCACACACGTTCTGCAGTCTGGAACGATACCTGACAGTGGCTATGGCCTGCTCCAGAAGAGCTTTAGTGAAGTATGGAGAAGTACAATCTTGTCTGTATTATACAGGAGCTATAGGGGTGGTCCATGGGTGGTCCATGGGTGGTCCATGGGTGGTCCATGGGTGGTCCATGGGTGGTCCAGCGGTGCTGTGTTGGCGTTTGGCGTTGCTCTGATTAAAGCGATGGCAGAGGAGCTGCAGGGGAATGGGCCTGTGTACAGTCTTTAGTCTTTAGGCTGAGGGGGAGGAGCCACAGTCACTCATGCTCATGCTTCCTTCAGCAGAGGAATATCTGTAACACAACACAACATTAGATGATGCACAGTAACAGGGTGTGTGCTGAGGGAGGCGTACCGTCAGAGTAGTCGTCTGTGGAGGTGACAGACAGTAAACTATGCTGGTCGCTGCTCTCAGAGTCTCTGCGCAGTGGGATGGGAGCACAGGCGCCCCGTGGGTGCTCTCTGGCCCAGGACGAGGAGGAGGGAGCCTGGTGCACCAGCACAGTCTCTGCGTGGCTGCGATTGTGGCGGGAGGAGGAGGAGTACGAGGAAGAGGAGGTGGAGGGGAGGCAGTAGTCAAAGTCTGTGTGCGGGGCCAAACCCCCGGTGGCCCCCTGAGGAGGGCCCTCTGACAGCACGATGGGCACCCGGGTCTCTGGAACGGAGGGCGGAGGAGAGGGTGGGGGGGCTGCTTCTGAGGTGTTCCCATAAACTGCCTCTTCATACGAGGGCAGAGCCACCTGTACACCCTCCACCATGATGGAGCCCGACTGGCCCGACACGCCCTGCTCTCTCCTGCAGAACACAGCATCAGAGTTACACCTGGGACTGTGACACAGCAGCTACTGTGGAGGATTCACAGGAAAGAGCGGCCCAAAGAGCGACTCAAAGAGCGGCCCAAAGAGTGACCCAAAGAGCAGCTCAAAGAGCGGCCCAAAGAGTGACCCAAAGAGCAGCTCAAAGAGCGGCCCAAAGAGTGACCCAAAGAGCAGCTCAAAGAGCGGCCCAAAGAGTGACCCAAAGAGCAGCTCAAAGAGCGGCCCAAAGAGCGGCTCAAAGAGCGACTCAAAGAGCGGCCCAAAGAGCGGCCCAAAGAGCGACTCAAAGAGCGACCCAAAGAGCGGCTCAAAGAGTGACCCAAAGAGCGGCCCAAAGAACGACTCAAAGAGCGGCCCAAAGAGCAGCTCAAAGAGCAGCTCAAAGAGTGACCCAAAGAGCGGCTCAAAGAGCGGCCCAAAGAGCGGCCCAAAGAGCGGCCCAAAGAGCGACTCAAAGAGCGGCCCAAAGAGCGGCCCAAAGAGCGACTCAAAGAGCGCTCAAAAAGAGCGACCCAAAGAGCGCTCAAAGAGTGACCCAAAGAGCGGCCCAAAGAACGACTCAAAGAGCGGCCCAAAGAGCAGCTCAAAGAGCAGCTCAAAGAGTGACCCAAAGAGCGGCTCAAAGAGCGGCCCAAAGAGTGACCCAAAGAGCAGCTCAAAGAGCGGCCCAAAGAGCGGACCCAAAGAGCAGCTCAAAGAGCGGCCCAAAGAGCGGCTCAAAGAGCGACTCAAAGAGCGGCCCAAAGAGCGACCCAAAGAGCGACCCAAAGAGCGGCTCAAAGAGTGACCCAAAGAGCGACCCAAAGAGCGGCCCAAAGAACGACTCAAAGAGCGGCCCAAAGCAGCTCAAAGAGCGACCCCCAAAGAGCGGGCTCAAAGAGCGGCCAAAGAGCGGCCCAAAGAGCGGCCCAAAGAGCGACTCAAAGAGCGGCCCAAAGAGCGGCCCAAAGAGGGCCCAAAGAGCGACTCAAAGAGCGGCCCAAAGAGCGGCCCAAAGAGCGGCCCAAAGAGCGACTCAAAGAGCGGCTCAAAGAGCGACCCAAAGAGCGGCTCAAAGAGTGACCCAAAGAGCGGCCCAAAGAACGACTCAAAGAGCGGCCCAAAGAGCAGCTCAAAGAGTGACCCAAAGAGCGGCTCAAAGAGCGGCCCAAAGAGCGGCCCAAAGAGCGGCCCAAAGAGCGACTCAAAGAGCGGCCCAAAGAGCGGCCCAAAGAGCGGCCCAAAGAGCGACTCAAAGAGCGGCCCAAAGAGCAGCTCAAAGAGCGACCCAAAGAGGGGCTCAAAGAGCGGCCCAAAGAGCGGCTCAAAGAGCGACTCAAAGAGCGGCCCAAAGAGCAGCTCAAAGAGCGACCCAAAGAGCGGCTCAAAGAGCGGCCCAAAGAGCGGCCCAAAGAGCGGCCCAAAGAGCGGCTCAAAGGGCAGCTCCGTCTTGTTTACACATGTCACACTTGTACTTTCACTCACACTGCTCATGTGAGTCTGGGTGAGTCTGGGTGAGTCTGTGAGTCTGTGTGGGTCTGGGTGAGTCTGGGTGAGTCTGGGTGAGTCTGGGTGGGTCTGGGTGGGTCTGGTGGGTCTGGGTGAGTCTGGGTGGGTCTGTGAGTCTGGGTGAGTCTGTGTGGGTCTGTGAGTCTGTGTGGGTCTGTGAGTCTGTGTGGGTCTGGGTGAGTCTGGGTGGGTCTGTGTGGGTCTGGGTGAGTCTGGGTGGGTCTGGGTGAGTCCGGGTGAGTCCGGGTGAGTCTGGGGTGAGTCCGGGTGGGTCCGGTGTGGGTCCGGGTGAGTCCGGGTGAGTCCGGGTGAGTCTGGGTGAGTCTGGGTGAGTCTGACCTCGCAGAATCATTAAAGCCGTGTATCAGATTCTGTATTAGAGTAAATCAGGTCAAACATTTATCAGGAGCTGGTCTGTTTTACTGTCGTCTCGAGGTGTAGCAACAAGTCATTCTTGGTTCTGTGGATTCTCCTCGGTGGAAAAGTGATCCACCTTTAGTCAATTTGTTTAACTGGACTGATCTTGTGTTACATATAGGCCTGAATTATTGGTCCCACATAAAACAAAAATAAACCCACTCCACACTTCAAAGTTTATGAGCAGATAAAGTCATTTTACCTGCTGTGGTGAAAAGACTTGAGTTTTGGCTGAACGAGAACAACGAGCACAACTAAAAGCAAAATGAGAGCCACAGAACTGGCTGTGGACGCCACGATGGACAGAGCCGGGATCCCCAGAGGAGAAGATGGTTCCTTATCTGAAACACACAGGGACGAGACGGGCTTAGAGTGTGAGGAACATCAGCCACATGGTTTTAAAAAAGGAAACAACACGACAGAAACAAGCATCAGGTTCAGAGACAGTACGACATTAAAGAGCCTGGACCTGATCTTTTTACTTATTTCAGCTAAACTGGTCTTGACCCAGAAAAATATACTGTATAAGCACCTCGGTCAAAATAAGTTTGTCCACTTCCAATTAGAAAGAATTTTATTGTCCAGTAATCAGGAAGTGCGTGTTAGCATCAGGGTCTCTGAAAGTTGTGAAAAGCACTTTATAAACTCTCCACGGTGAGTAACGAGGAAGCTCAGAAAAAGGTGAGTGAGGAATAACAGACTCCTGCACTGCACCATTAAAAATCTGTATGTTTCATGTTTTAAGAACAGAAAACTCATGTACAGCCTCTGAAACTGAGGGAGAACAAAGAAGTCGAGTGAGATCTAAGCCCAAATTCTCCATTAAAAACACACAACCAAAACTGAGATATTTTATTTTTGGTTGGTTTGACATCTTACATTTTTTTTTAATAAAAAGTCACTGCATTAGCCCCACATCACTAAAGCCCAGGCCCTCTGCCACTGACAACTTCAAATTTGAGAAAGTCATTTAAATAATGCGATAGTGTCGTTGGGCCATGAGTCGACTCAAAACAATGTTCAGTTTCCTCTTTTTTAGCAAAGACTCATCTCACGTTAAAGAGAAACTATAAAGAAAACAGGTTATAAGCAGAGATCTGTGGTTTGAGGGAGGCTGGCAGAAGTTCTGATAGGCTAAGACAGCGTTATGCTAGGCTAAGACAGAGTTATGCTAGGCTAAGACAGAGTTATGCTAGGCTAAGACAGAGTTATGCTAGGCTAAGCTAGGCTAAGAGCGTTTATGCTAGGCTAAGATAGAGTTATGCTAGGCTAAGATAGAGTTATGCTAGGCTAAGACAGCGTTATGCTAAGACAGAGTTATGCTAGGCTAAGACAGCGTTATGCTAGGCTAAGACAGCGTTATGCTAGGCTAAGACAGCGTTATGCTAGGCTAAGACAGAGTTATGCTAGGCTAAGATAGAGTTATGCTAGGCTAAGATAGAGTTATGCTAGGCTAAGATAGCGTTATGCTAGGCTAAGATAGAGTTATGCTAGGCTAAGATAGCGTTATGCTAGGCTAAGATAGAGTTATGCTAGGCTAAGATAGAGTTATGCTAGGCTAAGATAGAGCTAGGCTAAGATTAGTTATGCTATGCTGCTAGGCTAAGATAGCGTTATGCTAGGCTAAGACAGCGTTATGCTAGGCTAAGATAGCGTTATGCTAGGCTAAGATAGCGTTATGCTAGGCTAAGATAGCGTTATGCTAGGCTAAGATAGCGTTATGCTAGGCTAAGACAGCGTTATGCTAGGCTAAGACAGCGTTATGCTAGGCTAAGACAGCGTTATGCTAGGCTAAGATAGAGTTATGCTAGGCTAAGATAGCGTTATGCTAGACTAAGATAGCGTTATGCTAGGCTAAGACAGCGTTATGCTAGGCTAAGATAGAGTTATGCTAAGCTAAGACAGCGTTATGCTAGGCTAAGATAGCGTTATGCTAGGCTAAGACAGCGTTAGCAGAGACATGCACACTGGTAATGCCATGTGGTAGATTATTACAACATTATTTATAGATTTGATACAACTTGTGTTTAAACACACACTTTATAAAGGTCACTGTGTTTTGTTTAATGAATAAAGAACAAGGCCAGAAGCTTCTGGTTAGATTTAAGTGATGATGTCACTTCTGGATCCACAGCATTAATATCACAAAGTCCAGACTGCACCAGGACGGCTAAAGCACGTTTCATTTTCCCACAAATCCTCAGACGTACCTTGTGTGAGCCGACAGCTGACCTGCATGGGCGCGTCCCACTCTCCGTTCTGGCAGGTGAGGAACTTGTAGTCTCCCTTGAGCGCGTATCCCTCGTCGCAGAAGTACTCGATGACGGTTTTGTGGTTGAGCCGGTGGCAGGGCGACGGGTGGCAGCGGTACCCTCCGTTCTCTGGCTCGGTGGGAGGCAGACACACTGTGGGGAAACGATACAGAAAATGTAAATGGAAATGATACTGTACGGAGAAATCTTTCCTCCTGTTGCTTTTTGACGCCTTCATAAAAAATGTAAATATTGTTGGTGTAAGAGCTGAAGCAAATAATGGGATTCATCATTCTTTTATTTAAAGTGGAATGTTTTTGTCCTTTACATAAATCATTCTTTAGAACTCCTTTTAGACCTGGTGTAGTCCTCATTTATTCACTTTATTCTGGGAGTCAGGCTGTTATTTCTACAAAGTACAAACCCGTTTACAACCTCTGAGAGAATTGGTGCATTTTACACAAATCAAGCTACTTTATATCATATTTTACCTGCAAAACCTTTCTCAAAAAACAAAACAATAAACCCAAATATTATCTTAGGTGGTTCTTGTGTGAAAACCTCTGATCCAGATGAAACACAGACTCCAAACAGGATCAGTGCTGTGTGAAAATGTGACTCAGGACAAAGGACAAACTGAATGAACCGAAAGCACAACCTCCACAAAATGGGCATCTACACAACTTTACATCGATGTCCAGGAGTCTAAACTGTTCACATTAAGTGCCTTCAATTTCCCACAATGCACCATGCTAAAACAAGGAATGTTTGTGTATTAACTCAAATGTCACGTCTGTAAAGCTGCACCAAAAAGCAGAAAAAGCATTCACATTTATGGTGTAAAGTGAGGTCTATTTCAGGCCCAAACACCAGCGTCTGCTGCTGTAACGAGCTCTGCACAAACACACGAGGGTTTAGAGAAATGGAGCTGTGTCGGCACCAATAAGAAGCATCGTTTTATTAATAACATTCTCCTGACAACACCCCGTTCATAGTAGTTGCATAAATCATGTTTATCATTAATGTACAGTATTGCACATTTGTCGTCCATTATTTTAAATGCACCTCAGTCTGAATCAGAGTCAAATCTGCAGTGTACAAATGTATTTACATGTGTGATATACTTGTGCGCTTAAAGTCTAATTGTTTTTGAAGGGACAAAGACCAAGACGACATTTTTGAACTAGACCAGAGCAGTTCTGAAATCATCACTTGCTAATGTTCTGACAGATAAAGTGATTTGATAATAAAAACAGTTTATGGAGCACATCCAGGAGCATTAGCAGTTTATATTTCAGTTCATATTTCAGTTTATATTTCAGTCGACTCTCAAATGTCAAACTCATCCCATGATTTCAGAGTTTGTCTCTACAACAAGTTTCTGTTAGTCTCTATAAACATTTACATCCATCTATGGATAAGTCTTATTCAGACCTGTTTAAAGTTAAGCCTGATATTGATACTTTGCAGCTGATGTGGACAGGATCAGTCAACAGTTTATCAGTTTAAATCAAACACGAAACAGGATCATTCAGGTGTGTGTCACAGGCTCGTGAAAATGTATCTTGCTCAAGAAAAAATACAAAATGGATCTAAAGAACAAAAGCTATGTTCAAACTTTTTGGCTGTGTTTGCTAATGTGCACATTGTGTCACCATGGTAACTGCTGAACATTCCTCCATAGACATACATGCAGAACCCCCCCAGCGTGATGTCACTTCAAAGTATCAATAATCCGAGTTTAAATCCGGTGGTATCGCTCATTTCTGAGTTTACCGTTGTTCCGGACGCAGCGCGGCGACGGGTGGGACCAGGTGCCCAGGCTGGTGCAGATGATGCTCACTGGGCCGTCTGCGCTGTATCCTGGGTCACAGCTGTAGGACAGCAGGGTGCCCGGGGGAAAGGAGCCGCGGTTGGCCTCCGTCTGGTTCAACAGGTCCCCGTGCTGCACCCCGGGCGGCCGAGCACATCCTGAACACAGAGAAGAGAGACTGTTACAGGAAATGAGTCGAACACAGAGAGAGTTACAGATAAATGAGTCTAACACAGAGAGAGTTACAGATAAATGAGTCTAACACAGAGAGTTACAGATAAATGAGTCTAACACAGAGAGAGTTACAGATAAATGAGTCGAACACAGAGAGTTACAGATAAATGAGTCTAACACAGAGAGAGTTACAGATAAATGAGTCTAACACAGAGAGAGTTACAGATAAATGAGTCTAAGAGTTACAGATAAAGAGAGAGTACAGATAAATGAGTCTAACACAGAGAGAGTTACAGATACAGATAAATGAATGAGTCTAAAACACACAGAGAGTTACAGATAACAAATGAGTTACAGATAAATGTCTAACACAGAGAGTTACAGATAAATGAGTCTAACACAGAGAGTTACAGATAAATGAGTCTAACACAGAGAGTTACAGATAAACGAGTCTAACAGGTAAAATACAGATTTGTATTGTATTTGTACTGCTCTGCACTGACAATGGCAATAAAACGTCTTCTGATTCTGACATTTACACTTTAACACAGTAATACTTAACACTTGAGATACATTTTGGTCACACTTTCCACTTAAGTCAAGTGACTGTGTTTCTGGCTCCAGTTTTACACTTTTTTGTGCTATGACCTTTGAATTACGTTAACCTCAAATTAAAATTCAGTTGTTTTCTGCATTTACTCTTTTTTCAGCAGTTTCCCCAGATACTTTTTACTCTCACTTGAGAAATTCTCTAGACCGGTGCTGTGTACTTCTGCTGGGATTATATTACTTATAAATCCATTTAAAAAACAATTAAATCTTTATGTCGTTAGTGCCTCTGTCCAGTTTAAAAATACATCGGCGATAAATGTGACGTGAGTGTGTTCAATATTCAGTGTGAGCTTTGTTTTAGGAGGTTTTAATGCGATAACCTTTAATGGTTTTGTTATTAAGTGTGAACAAAATTGCAAGTTTGGTTTAATTACTGTAAGATTTTATGGCTAAGTTAATAAAAGCAAGAATTAGCATCACATGGAGGTCGCAAAACTATAAGACTGTGGGTCACAAAGAATTTATCCATTACTAGTATTTAAAAAGGTGCAACTTTTCTAATAGAGGGTCTGTCGCCTGCTCGTCTCCATGGAGATCGTTTTGCTTTTCTTGAAATGTTCCACAGTATCCACATATCCACCTTTCTTTATTCAATTACAGGTGTTTTTATGGATCTAAAGTCGGATCTCCTCTTCACAGATCTGACTGGTAATTTGGCCTGATGGTTTTACCTGCTCGTTTCCATGGAGATATGTTTAATGCCATACTCTGTAACATCCTAGAATAGACAAACTAATAATTCCTCCACGGAGCCCAGCAGTAAAGTTCCATGTTCCGTGTTTAATTTAACTGAAGTTCACGGCCTCGATCTGTGTTAAATATGATTATTTCACAGAGTCTTTTACATTTTACAGCAGCTGATCTGAACTGGGCCGTTTTTATTTGTTAGATTCCTGCACCTCTCAAATAGGTCGCTGCTGTATGATCCATCACATCCAGCTCCTGCCGCGGCTCACACCACTTTTCACAGGGAGTCGACAGGTTGAGCTCGTAATTAAAGCTCGGAGGTATTCTTACTCAAAACTAGGCTATGTTTCTTTTATTTTTTCACGGTGCGCAGAGGGCCACACACTGTATCAACATGACAAGACGAGGGAACGGCGAAAACCTCTGCGGTGCGTTCAAATGTCACCGGAGCTTTGCTGCACATGTAATTCCTCTTGATTAAGCCGTCAGCGTCAGAGCATTTACAGCTAATGAACCCGACGCGTCCTTGACTTAATTGAGTTATGATTCTATTATGAATCTAGGACAGAAATAGCTGCTGTGGGTAACTCTGAAAAAAGAAAAGGCTTTGTGTTAGCATTAGCATAAACAACAGCAGGCTAGCTAAAGAAGGAGCCACACTCAGCCTGACACAACAAGGGACACCTGTGTAAACGGAGACGCCCAGCAGGGGGAGGACAGAGGGAGGACAGGGGGACAGGGAGGACAGGGGGAGGACAGGGGGAGGACAGGGGGAGGACAGGGGGAGGACAGGGGGAGGACAGGGGGAGGACAGGAGGGAGGACAGGGGGAGGACAGAGGGAGGACAGGGGGAGGACAGGGGGAGGACAGAGGGAGGACAGAGGGAGGACAGGGGAGGACAGGGGGAGACAGCGGGAGGACAGGGGGAGGACAGACAGGGGAGGACAGGGGGAGGACGGGAGGACAGGGGGAGGAGGAGGGGGGGACAGGGGAAGGACAGGGGAGGACAGAGGGAGGACAGGGGGAGGACAGGGGGAGGACAGGGGGAGGACAGGGGGAGGACACAGGGGGAGGACAGGAGGGAGGACAGGGGGAGGACAGAGGGAGGACAGGGGGAGGACAGGGGGAGGACAGGGGGGACACAGAGGGAGGACAGAGGGAGGAGGGAGGGGGGACAGGGGGAGGACAGGGGCAGGACAGGGGGAGGACAGGGGGAGGACAGAGGGGAGGACAGGGGAGGACAGAGGGAGGGACAGGGGGAGGACAGGGGGAGGACAGGGGGAGGACAGGGGGAGGACAGGGGGAGGACAGAGGGAGGACAGGGGGAGGACAGGGGGAGGACAGAGGGAGGACAGAGGGAGGACAGGGGGGGACAGGGGGAGGACAGAGGGGGACAGAGGAGGAGGACAGAGGGAGGGACAGGGGGGAGGACAGGGGGAGGACAGGGGGAGGACAGGGGGGGAGGACAGAGGGGGGGGGGGAGGACAGGGGGGACAGAGGGAGGACAGAGGGAGGACAGGGGGGGAGGACAGGGGGAGACAGCGGGAGGACAGGGGGAGGACAGAGGGAGGACAGGGGGGGGACAGGGGGAGACAGGGGGAGGACAGAGGGAGGACAGGGGAGGACAGGGGAGGACAGGGGGAGGACAGAGGGAGGACAGGGGGAGGACAGAGGGAGGACAGAGGGAGGACAGGGGCAGGACAGGGGGAGGACAGGGGGAGGACAGAGGGAGGACAGGGGGGACAGGGGGAGGACAGAGGGAGGACAGAGGGAGGACAGGGGGAGGACAGAGGGAGGACAGAGGGAGGACAGGGGCAGGACAGGGGGAGGACAGAGGGGAGGACAGGGACAGGACAGGGGGAGGACAGGGGGGAGGACAGAGGGAGGACAGGGGGAGGACAGAGGGACGACAGGGAGGACAGGGGGAGGACAGAGGGAGGACAGGGGGAGGACAGGACAGGGGGAGGACAGGGGGGGACAGAGGGAGGACAGGGGGGGGACAGGGGGAGGACAGGGGGAGGACAGGGGGAGGACAGGGAGGGAGGACAGGGGGAGGGGGAGGACGGAGGGAGGACAGGGGGAGGACTGTATCACAAAAAAAGACTTAACAACATTCATCTGTATTATTCATCTGTATTAAATATTATTGGTCTGTGGAACGTTGTGGCGTCGTCTGAAATGCAGCGATTGTCCTTCATAATTCACTGGCAGCTTAAGTCTAAGTCTTTAAATCTGTAAAGCTTCAAGTTTTGACGTCTCAAAGTCATGTGTTCAGTGTTACAAAACACAAGGATGTGAGGCTTTTGAAGAACTCTCATAGATATTGTGAAAACTCTCTAGTCCGAGTCATCTCTGTCTAATGCAAACCCCACGCCTCAAAAACACAGTGTTCAGATACTTCTGACTGTGACGTACGAACAGGAAAAGAGTCTCATCTGTGACCAACAGTGGAACTATGATTCTTCAGTGGAAAAAACACATCATTACAAAGGAAGCAGTTTCCAAATAGTTGTTAACGAACGTTGGGACATGATGAATAAATGAAATGAAGAACAAAATAGTTGATACATTTAAAAATTAAAGTAAAATTTAAGATTTGTAGATTTATAGTCATTAAGAACATTTTAGCTCTGGTGTGAGAAATTACAATTTAAAACAGTCTGTACCCATTTCTACCATTTTATCAAACTCAGGACAGATCTGTCGTATAAGCAGCTCCTCAAAACGAGGGCACTGACTTTTATTATCCCATCAAGTGGGCGTTAGCATGCTAGTTACAGCTAAATGCACTCTGGTTTGTGAGAGTTGTGAAAAGTGTGTAATATGTGTAATAAGCCCCTCCCCTTTTACCAGTCACATGATTTTGTGTTTTGGGCTGAAAAGTTACAGACTGTGGCTTTAAGGCTCATGTTCATATTCGTTTTCTGTGACGTTGCTGTTTTGAACGGCTCTTTAAAGTGACGAGCTGGAACTGGCTCTCAAAACTTTTTCTTTCAAATTTGTATGCATTTTTCTACTGATTAATCCTGAACATCACAAAGATCAGCTCAGACGTGGGGCAGAAAACACAAGTGAGAACTTTGTGACCAAAAAATGTATTTGGCATCATAATAACCATTAGACTTTTAAATGATTGTTATTGTAGTGTTTTATTTGACGACTTATTCCACAGGGTTAAAGTCTCTCCACTCTCAGTTTTAAACATTTTAAACACCCCTGAGCCGTGGTTCTCTCTGTCAATATTTTGTAGTTAAAATTAGGTCTTACATTGGCTTTTGTTATATAAATACGTATAAATACGTAGTATGGAAGGCTCCAAAAGAGTCGGATCTCCTAAAAGAGCCGAAAGTCCCATCAGTATTTTTGTGCACCTCCGGCTCAGCCTGCTGCACGTGCACGTTTTAGCATAAATCAGACGGACTGCAAAAATAAGTTACTGTTATTGACAGTTACAAACAGGTTTTCTTTTCTGTCAGTATGACCCAGCCCCAGGTCTAAGATCACAAGAGGCCACACAAACTGCATCAACAGAAACACGTATTGATTAAATGAAGTGCGCTTTTTAAAAACAGCTATTCAGATAAAGCCAACACATCGTACAACAAAAACCTGAACACTTTCACTCTTTCTTTATTGCTGATCACATTAGATTTAACCCCTGATTCTAATCCATTTCTGAACGGCTCCACCGACTCCTCTCTCCGCCGCTTTGTCTTTCACACATTTCTGTAAACACTTTGGAGCCTGAAACGCAATTAGCGACCCGACCGCGGCTGTGGAGAGGGGTAAATACCCTCTAAATAGGTGCGGATGCTAATAGGGTTTGGTGGAGGTGATGAATTGACGGCCCCCCTGAGTGCGGTGAGGCAGCGGGGGACGCACAGGACTACAGGGGGCGGGTTGGGACAAAAAGCTCCAGGCCACAGTGAACTACTATTATGGGCTTTTGTGGTTGAGTCAATGCAAAGGGAGATTAGTGTTTATGGCATTTGTGGCACTTCTCTTTTGAACTGGCTCCAGGGGCAGAGCAGAGGGACAAAGACACTGGGGAATCTCCACCTACAGGACAAACCCACAGACTCAGCTCAGAGGAGACAGGAGTGAGTCTGAAGTGAACAGGACAAACACAGACTCAGCTCAGAGGAGACAGGAGTGAGTCTGAAGTGAACAGGACAAACACAGACTCAGAGGAGACAAGAGTGAGTCTGAAGTCAGTGAACAAGTATACTCAACCCACAGACTAGCTCAAGGCATACTCAAGTGAGTCAAGACAGTCAAGTACACTCAAGTATACTCAAGCATACTCAAGTATACTCAAGCACACTCAAGTATACTCAAGTATACTCAAGCATACTCAAGCACACTCAAGTATACTCAAGCATACTCAAATATACTCAAGCACACTCAAGTATACTCAAGTATACTCAAGCATACTCAAATATACTCAAGTATACTCAAGCATACTCAAGTATACTCAAGCACACTCAAGCACACTCAAGCATACTCAAGTATACTCAAGTATACTCAAGCATACTCAAGCATACTCAAGTATACTCAAACACACTCAAGTATACTCAAGTATACTCAAGTATACTCAAGCATACTCAAGCACACTCAAGTATACTCAAGTATACTCAAGCATACTCAAGTATACTCAAGCATACTCAAGCATACTCAAGCACACTCAAGTATACTCAAGTATACTCAAGCATACTCAAGTATACTCAAGTATACTCAAGCATACTCAAGCATACTCAAGTATACTCAAGTATACTCAAGCATACTCAAGCACACTCAAGTATACTCAAGCATACTCAAGCATACTCAAGTATACTCAAGCATACTCAAGCATACTCAAGTATACTCAAGTATACTCAAGTATACTCAAGCATACTCAAGCATACTCAAGTATACTCAAACACACTCAAGTATACTCAAGCACACTCAAGTATACTCAAGCATACTCAAGCATACTCAAGCATACTCAAGCATACTCAAGTATACTCAAGCACACTCAAGCATACTCAAGTATACTCAAGCACACTCAAGTATACTCAAGTATACTCACACTCAAGCACACTCAAGTATACTCAAGAATACTCAAGCACACTCAAGCATACTCAAGCATACTCAAGCATACTCAAGCACACTCAAGCATACTCAAGTATACTCAAGTATACTCAAGCACACTCAAGTATACTCAAGTATACTCAAGCACACTCAAGTATACTCAAGTATACTCAAGCACACTCAAGTATACTCAAGTACACTGGTTTAGAGCTGATGATTTTAAACAGAATGTAAAGTTAAAAAAAAAAGCCTCCAAACTGGGGCCAATTTAAAATCTACAGCAGTAAAACTATGTTCTGTATTTATAAAATCTCAGCTTTTATGTAACGATGGTAACACCCAGGAACAACATGGATAATACAGTAATTAAGTCGTTAAGTGGATCTAAATATTGGACTCTCATCGTCTGAACCTCATTAAACTCATTCAGTAAGTTGTTCTCCAGGTTCAGGCCATTTACTGTGGACGTTACAGAGCAGCATCATGAGACTTCATAAGTACTTTACTTCCTCATACTTACGAGTTAAAAGTTAACCAGCTGTGTGTGGTAAAGGTACTTCCTTGTACTTGTAGCATTACTTCAAAGTCTTTTTTGCAGTAAGAGGCTTTTTTTAGTTAGAAGACAATGAAAACAGTAACAAACGTGTCAGTAATATGACAAAAAAAGAGGGATGTACTGACTGGTATCGAACACTGGCATCGATACTGTAAAAGTAGCTGGGTTAAGTATCGGTTCAATGGGTCAGCGCTAACATCCTGAGACTGAGCCTTTAACTGGATGTAATAAAACTATTTACAGGCCCATAACCATAAAGAACTTTTATTCATATGAAGCTGTTCAGTGGTTTATTTGAAGGACAAATAACAATTGTATAAAAAAACCTCGATCTCGTGTGTGTTGAGTTAACTTAAAGGAAACCATCTCAACACTGGTATTAGTTAATAAAGATCAGATATCCTGTATCGGAAATGAAAAAGCTGGATCGATGCATCCTAACAAAATGTACCATTTCAGCTAGTTTTTGTGTATCCAAGGCCAATATTGTATCTGATCACAAATATATACGAGTAAAAATCACTAAAACACAATACGGCTTTATGACCAAAAAAAAAAAAAAACATTTTCAGAAACATCACGTCACGTCTCAGTTTTTATCTTTATATCGTCCAATTCCAACTGAAAAATGGTCTGACAGTTTCCCACTCTGGTCAATTTCAGACATTGTGACTTTACACCAAGATAAGATTTCCAATGTTTTAGAGAGAAGGTAAGAAATACGGCAAACTTTAAGATCCAAGCAAAAAAAGTTAAAAACACCAGCATCACGGAGGCCCCCGGGCAAAGAGAGACGTGTCGAGGCAAGTCCAGAGACTGAAGTCAGAACATTCCACCGAGGGAAGGGCAGGTACACAAACTCTGTCATTCAAATACTGTTAGTATAGAACCACGGGGTTTTGGGTTATGTATTGTACAGTACTACAAATCTGAAGCACTAGATCTGCTTGTAAGAGAAGAGAGTATATGACCAGAGCGCTGCCAAAAAAGACAGCAGCGTGTTGTTTTGAGCTTTTGAAGACACGATGACTCATAATCACAAATGGTGTCTCACTGTTTGGGCATTTGTTCCACCGCAGAACATAAAAAACATAAGTATAGACAAAAAAATGTAAGAAATCTAAATCAAAAGCAGTATAACAATAATGAAGTCAATCTTCAGCCAAGGCATTGACCCTAACTCGCAATTTTAAGGAACAAAATTGGAAATTGGACAAATATGTGAACTGTACCATGTCATTTACTTTGTCCAACATGACAAAAGCAGGAGTCATGTTTTTTCACTGAACGATGGAGTCTGGGATGTCTGCGCTGGGGACCTTCTAAAACTACTCAGGAAATGACAACATTTGTCAATTTGATAAATTTTTTCAGAGCCTGCTCTAATTAGTATTTCATTTTTTATGGTAGTTTTAGTGTCAATTAGCATCTATGCTGCAATTTATTGACAACTTGAATTTGTAAAATTTTGTGTTGTGTTAAAAAAAAAGAATAATGTAATCAGAGCATAAAGAAGTGACAGAGACGTCCCATATCCTCAGCTCCAAATGAAGCTCATCGATGCTGGAGCAGGTACAGCAGCGAATGTGGAGCCGAGTTCCACATCTGAAAGTCCGACTGCCAATCCACGACGAGGCTGAAGGTAACGCCCCTTTTTGCCCACACCGCTGCTTTAGCCGGTAGCAACGCTGTCAATCAAACCTAGCACAATGCTAGCAGGAACGAGTTTGGGGAAAGAAGGCGTCTGAGTCTGTTATTAATGTTCATGTCTTTACAGACACTATAGCAAAATTTAAAAAAAAACACGATCATGTAGAGCAAGTTAATACGAACATTTTAAATGACGAGGCTCACTGCAGCAGAGAGAGGAGGAGCACGTCCATGAGCACTTCCTGTTTGGAACAGGTTAGATATGTGCATTTATATAAACTATGAACGGAACTCGCTGTAAATATGTAACAAAACATCCCATTACATAATCGTAAATACAGGAATATTAGATTGAGACTGGGACATCATCGTGTTCATCAGCACAAAAATAAAAATGTAAAAAACACCAATATGAAGATCAAATTCAAGAGCAAATAACGTTTAAATATGTTTGTGACGGGGAGATGCCTCCTTATCCAGGAATCAGGACGTCGCCTAATCCCAACCTGAATCGCCTTATCCGGGTCCGGATGAGACTCTGGGGGGTCACGGGGGTGTTCAAAATCCTCCTGCCCCTTCACCAACAGCAAGTCCAGGCTGTGAATATCTCTTTTGTCCATCTGTTACCAACCAGACCTCTGCTAGAACAGCAGGGGAGGGGCACACACATATACACATACACATGTACACACATGTACATATACACACATATATACACACACGCACATATACATATACACGTACACACACACACATATACACATACACACACACACATACACACATGTACACACATATACACAGATACGCACATATACACATATATACACAGATACGCACATATACACATACACACATGTACACACGTATACACACACGCACATATACACACACACACACACACACATACACATACACACACACACACATATACACACATATACACACACGCACATATACACATACACACACATATATATACACATACACACACACACATATATACACACACACACACACACACATATACACAGATACGCACATATACACACACGCACATATACACATACACACACACACACACACATATACACACACACACATATACACATACACATACACACACACACACACACATACACACACACACACACACACACACACATATACACATTTAAAACACACACAAAAAAATCATCCCGACAGGAGGGTTCCAGTCCGAGCTATGACAAATGTAATGACTGTCTGTGACAGGCTGGGGGCGCTGTAGAGCCAGCTGCCAGAACAATAGGCTATAAAACAGGGTGGCACAGTGTCCACACAGCACACACAGACGGATTAAAGCGACAGGCACAGAGGATGATGACACACTTCTTCATCACACACACAGATCCAGGGTCGTTTCTGTTGTGTTGTTGTTGTTGTTGTATGAGCAGGTTGTTGTTTTTTGTTGTTTTGTGGCACTGAGGGACTAATCTGGAGGGATTTTCTCCGAGCTGGTTGTTTGTTTGTTGAGCAGGTTGTTGTTTTTTGTTGTTGTTGTTTTGCTGTTGTGCGATAAGCAGGTTGTTGTTTTGTTGTGTTGTGGCACTGAGGGACTAATCTGGAGGGATTTTTCACTGGTTGTTTGTACACACACACACTGAGGGACTACTCTGGAGGGATTTTTCACATGGTTGTTTTGTTGTTGTGTTGTTTGTTGTTGTTGTGTTGTTGTTTTGTGGCACTGACACTACTACACTGGACACATTTCACACCTGGGTTGTTTGTTGTTGTGTTGTTGTTGTGTTGTTGTTTTTTGTTGTGTTGTTGTTTTGTGGCACATGAGGACTACTCTGGAGGGATTTTCACCTGGTATGACACATGCTGTGTTGTTGTTGTGTTGTTGTTTTGTTGTGTTGTTGTTTTGTGGCACTGAGGGACTACTCTGGAGGGATTTTCACCTGGTTGTTTGTTGTTGTGTTGTTGTGTTGTTGTTTTGTGGCACTGAGGGACTACTCTGGAGGGATTTTCACCTGGTTGTTTGTTGTTGTGTTGTTGTTGTGTTGTTGTGTTGTTTAAAGCGTGTTGGGCACTGAGGGACTACTCTGGAGGGATTTTCACTTGGTTGTTTGTTGTTGTGTTGTTGTGTGTTGTGTTGTGGCACTGAGGGACTACTCTGGAGGGATTTTCAGGGTTGTTGTTGTGTTGTTGTTGTGTTTGTTTTGTTGTGTTGTGGTTGAGGGTTGTCTGGAGGGATTTTCACCTGGTTGTTGTTGTTGTGTTGTTGTGTTGTTGTGTTGTGGCACTGAGGGACTACTCTGGAGGGATTTTCACCTGGTTGTTTGTTGTTGTGTTGTTGTTGTGTTGTTGTTTTGTTGTGTTGTGGCACTGAGGGACTACTCTGGAGGGATTTTCACCTGGTTGTTTGTTGTTGTGTGTTGTTTTGTGTTGTTGTTGTGGCACTGAGGGACTACTCTGGAGGGATTTTTGTTTGTTGTTTGTGTTGTTGTGTTGTTGTGTTGTGTTGTGGCACTGAGGGACTACTCTGGAGGGATTTTTGTAACCTGGTTGTTTGTTGTTGTGTTGTTGTTGTGTTGTGTTTGTTGTGTTGTGGCACTGAGGGACTACTCTGGAGGGATTTTCACCTGTTGTTTGTTGTTTGTTGTTGTGTTTGTTGTGTTGTTGTGTTGTTGTGTTGTGGCACTGAGGGACTACTCTGGAGGGATTTTCACCTGGTTGTTTGTTGTTGTGTTGTTGTTGTGTTGTGTTGTGGCACTGAGGGACTACTCTGGAGGGATTTTCACCTGGTTGTTTGTTGTTGTGTTGTTGTTGTGTTGTTGTGTTGTTGTTGTGTTGTGTTGTGGCACTGAGGGACTACTCTGGAGGGATTTTCACCTGGTTGTTTGTTGTTGTGTTGTTGTTGTGTTGTTGTGTTGTTGTGTTGTGGCACTGAGGGACTACTCTGGAGGGATTTTCACCTGGTTGTTCAGGGCAGTAGACTGTGGGACTGGGGGCAGGTGGAGCTGATGATGGAAACAGTCGGGTTGAAAAATGCCTTTTGTTTAAATTTATTTATTTCTGTCTTTGCATGTTTTTGTTTATCAGTTATTGGGGTTAGAAAGAAAAAAAAACAGATATTAACAAATATTTAAGTTAGTACTGAAACTACACACATTTGTATTGATGGTGAAAATAAATCACAAACGTTTTTGAATATTTTTAGAATAAAGTACTAGTATAAGACGACGTGGATGTATAAGATGATGTATTTTGTGTTGAAATAACATTTTTAAAATGTTTTTGACACGTTCGATCTGATACTGGATCAGATCAGCTTCCAAATATCAAACCTCATTGAACATATCAGTTGCTTTAATAAGACTATTTACTGTTCAAAGTTGGCCCAGAATGCCTGGTTTTATTTATTTTCTTGTTCTGTTGTGATAAAGAGATAAATTACAGCTACATAACAAACTTTGATCAGTTTTGTTTTGTTTTACTTTAGCTTAAAGGAAATAAAAGTCATTTTTAGTCTCTACACTGGGATCGAACTGGGATCTCTGCATCTCGACACGGGAATATCAAAACTGGTATTTTTGAGCTGGAACTATTGTGTGATTGTATTATGAATAGAACATAAAACAGTCATGAGTTTATTTTGAAAACGGTTTTGGTGTATTCTAGATCTATGAACATAAACTGTGGTACGTCCTGTGATGTTCTGTTCAAACCAAACATCAGACTTGGAAAAGTTTATATTTCTTACAATGCAACTTTACAACCTAACTGAATTTTTCAACATTTTTTTGATCCAGGCCTGTCTTTGTGCACTTCCACATTACACCTCTCAGTTATGAAATCCAGGCTCAAAAACACAAAGACGCTGATCTTATAACTTAAAGTACATTACGCTCTATATGTGTAACCCAAAGCCTCGTGTGCACTAAACCTAACTCCAGTCATATTTCAAACACCTTCACATGATCCTCTTTGTAAAGACTGTCCTGTCTGAAGATCGGCTTCCCTTTCGTCCGTGGCTTTACGCTGTGGCAGATGACTTTTCAGAGACATTTGGGGCGAGGTGGCCTGGGCGGGTGACGCGCTCCGTAACTTGGGACGCTTGAAGTGAGTGTAAGTGATACTAGTGGTGTCGAGTTTGTCTCCTGTGAGAGGGAGAGTCACGCAGACACGCTCAGATCTGCTTCATACTCTTATTTAAAGGTGAAACATGTAGATTTTTGTAGTTCTCACTTTTGGTGGGAGAGTAACAGAGGTAAATATTCATCATAGTTTTACACCAGGGAAGTGGCAGTATGTGAAGTAAAGTAAAAAAAACTACAAGTACAAAAATATGGGAAGTAGAGCTGAGTTCTTAAACAGAACGCCTCCACCTATGTCATCAACTCTGAGGGTTAAGTGTCTTGCTCAAGGACACAATGACAGCGTTCATCTGTGGGAGCTGGAATCACACCACCAGCCTGTGGGTCAGTGGATCTGACGCTCAAAGCAGTGATAGTTCTATAGTATTCATCTTGACAGGCCTAGAGTGACATTTATTTTATTAGTCAAATCATGACTATTGTGTAATTTAAGTTTCGGCCCTTGTTCACATTACAGTCGCTAAGTCTACGTCCGATCTGCTCCACCTGTCCAACCAAGTACAACAGTGTTATAAACTTAAATCTAACGAGGTTAGTCATGTTTTAGAGACATGAGAGTTCTAACCTGCCATATGCACTTTAAAGTCAGAAGGTTTTGGGGGGAAAAGAGGATAAATCTGTGTACAGAAAGACTCTGTCACTGTAAACTGAGAATACAGAACAAATAGCATTGCCTCAGAGCGTGAAGTGCATGGTTTTTTTTGCTAATCGAGGTGGTTGTTTGGGTTCCCTGTGGGGGGAGGTAAATGAGAAAACTGACGGTGTGTGGAGGAGGTGGGAGCCGATGAAGAAGGAGGTGCAGAGAGGCTGGGCAGTGTGGTTACAAAGGATTAGATCTGTACGTAAATGGGTTGTCAGAAAAAGATCTAAATCAGATATTAATCGATACTAAAACTAGTATTAAAACTAGATACTGATTTGAGCAGGTATCGATACTAAAAAGTCACATTCACAGGACAGAAATGAACCTTTCCTGAATATCTTTAGATGATCTTGAGCTGCATCAGAACAAGTATAAGACACAGAGACGAGTTTACACCATGGGCCAGTATGAACCTACTGCATGAGACACACAGAGCCTAAGTCCAACACTACAGCCTACAACACAATGACCATCTCACTGCACATGAGGGAGATGAAGTGGAAGAGTAACGTAAACATGTTTACTGTCTCTAGTTCATTGAGAACAAACATACAAATATCCAACATGTCTGCTGTAAACAGGAAATGATCCCAAACCAAAACGGAGAGCGGCTCTCTTCCTGCAGCTGTATCAAACGGCTCTGGGGGTGGGGGAGGTCTCCAAACATCTCCAAACAGAAACATCCTCCTTTGACCCACTCCCCTCATGCTCTGCTCCCTTTATCCATCCACGTGCTCCACTATTAAACCCTATTGTCCCGGCTTACACGGGGCAGGGTCACTGTGGCAGATTTAAGCAGCGTGCCTCTGAAAAGTACAACAGATTTTGCATTCGAAGGGTTAAATATGCATACAGGTCTATTGTGGGGCAGGGCGGGGGGCCGAGACCTCTATTGTAAAAGGCCCGCGATAGTAACAGCCAGGACAGAGCAGATGGAGCATGTGAGCTGAACGGGGACACCTCCTCATCCACCCTCCCTCCCGCTCTCTCCCTCGGGTGGCAGGACAGCTGGGAGGCACAAATTCCTCCTTCTCAGCTTTCTGAGCGAGAACAAAAGCGTGTGGACCCCTCCCAAAAACACACGTGCCCCCCCAAAATGCTGTCAGCACAACTGCGAGCTGCTAAAATTTCAGCGGTGTCGTTTGTTCAAGGTGAGGGTGAGGGGGGAGTCCTGACCACAGTCAGTGCCTGTTTTTTATTTATTTATTTATGTTTTGGTATGTTTTATGACTCTTGAGTGATATAATGTACTGTAAAGTAGTGCCAGGTTAAAACTTTACTGAAAACTAAATGAAAAAGTACACTTAAGTATGCCTGTCACTATACTGTAACTTCTGAGAAGTAAAGCTGTGAGATTAACACAATCAAAATCAAATTTAACAGCAAAAGGGAAAAGACATGTTTTTGGTCCTTTGCACATAATAACATATCCTGTCTCATTATGTAAAAACCTGGTAACCCTGTAGTTTAGACCTCTACAAACATGTTCAGACATACACATCATATTTCAGTTTTCTTTTTAACGTTAATCCCTCTGGACAAGTTTAAAAGTCCAATATTGCACAAAATTGACTCATGACTCATGTTATATTGTTATTACCTTATCAAAAACAGACCTGGAGTTGTGTTTTTTTCATTCACACATGTTTGGTGTATGAAATTTAAAAACACAGTGAAACACTTATATGACATCACAAGGTGGAACAGAGTGTTTTCAGTTAAAGAGAAGAACTCTCTAAATCTGCAGGTTTGTGTTAAACATGTGAGAATGAAACAAAACACAGCTCCAGGTCTGAGACGAGGAAACAAATTATGACATAGATCAGAAAACAGCCTGATATGGGCTGTTTTGCTAAAATGGTTCAGCCCTACAGTAGAGGGTCAAATATAATTCATGCAAATGTGTTATTTTGACAGAACTGTGGGAACAAAGACAGTAAATCTACAGGACAAGATGGATGTTCATGAATCTGATTCAGGATCAGCAAATGAAACAAGCTGAAGACCTGAGATATAACTGTGTGACTGTGATTTTCTGGACCTTTTAATCTAATATTGGCTGGTGTTTTTACTTGAAAACATTAGAAGTCCTTGTGTGATCTTGAATGCCTATATTGCATTACACAGCTGTGTTTCCCAGGACTTATCATTTGAAATATTTAATGACAAAAATATGATTATGCTCTTACAAGCCTTTGTCCTGATCTAAAAATACCTCTAAATGAATTATAATCTGACCTGGGTCACATTACCTCCAAGCACTAACCACTCGCCAACACTGAACCTCTGTTGGACTGAACTTCGCTTCAACTCTTCTTTGATCAACAAGTTTATTGCATTTGCAGAGCTGAGGAAACAGTCACAAGTTACAGAGAGAACATGAAGTCTTTAGAACAAGCTTTACATTGTCAGATATTTAATTAAAATCAAAGGAGCATAAATGAGAGGAGATGAAGATGGCGTCCCTCACAGCTCGGCGTTATGTCCAATGACTCAACAATACAAGTACTGTTACGGCGAGCAGTCTGTCAGCGCCGGGCACAGAGTCCAACTGCACTTTATAGAGCAACTGTTGTGGCAAGTGTGAGCGAGTGTGAGTGAGTGTGAGCGAGTGTGAGCGAGTGTGAGCGAGTGTGAGCAAGTGTGAGCGAGTGTGAATGAGTGTGTGCGAGTATGAATGAGTGTGTGCGACTGTGAGTGAGTGTGTGTGAGTATGAGCGAGTGTGTGCGAGTATGAGCGAGTGTGAGAGAGTGTGAGTGAGTGTGAGTGAGTGTGAGCGAGTGTGAGCAAGTGTGAGTGTGAGTGTGTGCGAGTAGAATGAGTGTGTGCGACTGAGTGTGTGCAAGTGTGAGTATGAAGTGTGAGCGAGTGTGAGCAAGTGTGTGTGAGCGAGTGTGAGCAGAGTGTGTGCGAGCAAGTGTGAGCAAGTGTGTGCGCAAGTGTGTGCGAGTGTGCAAGTGTGAGCGAGTGTGAGCAAGTGTGTGCGAGTGTGTGAGCGAGTGTGTGCGAGTGTGAGCGAGTGTGTGCGAGTGTGAGCGAGTGTGTGCGAGTGTGAGCGAGTGTGTGCGAGTGTGTGCGAGTGTGTGCGAGTATGAGCGAGTGTGAGCGAGTGTGAGCGAGTGTGAGCGAGTGTGTGCGAGTATGAACGAGTGTGAGCGAGTGTGTGCGAGTGTGAGCGAGTGTGTGTGAGCGAGCGAGTGTGTGCGAGTGTGTGCGAGTGTGAGCGTGTGCGAGTGAGCGAGTGTGAGCGAGTGTGTGCAAGTGTGAGCGAGTGTGAGTGTGAGCGAGTGTGTGCGAGCGTGTGTGCGAGTGTGTGAGCGAGTGTGAGCGAGTGTGCAAGTGTGAGCGAGTGTGAGCGAGTGTGTGCGAGTGAGCGAGTGTGTGTGCGAGTGTGTGAGCGAGTGTGTGCGAGTGTGTGCGAGTGTGTGCGAGTGTGAGCGCGAGTGTGAGCGAGTGTGTGCGAGTGGGTGTGAGCGAGTGTGTGCGAGTGTGAGCGAGTGTGTGTGAGTATGAGCGAGTGTGAGCGAGTAAGTGCGAGTGTGAGCGATGTGAGTGTGAGCGAGTGTGTGCGAGAGTGTATGAGCGAGTATGAGAGGTGTGAGCGAGTGTGTGCGAGTGAGTGAGCGAGTGTGTGAGCGTGTGTGAGTGAGCGAGTGTGAGCGAGTGTGCGAGTGTGAGCGAGTGTGTGAGAGTGTGAGTATGACGGGTGTGTGAGTGCGAGCGAGTGTGAGAGAGTGTGAGCGAGTGTGAGTGAGTGTGTGCGAGTGTGAACAAGTGTGACTGGTCATTAGCTAAACCCCAGCACCTGCTAGTGCAGCCTCTGCAGCTCAGTGAGTGAAGTCTGGAGGCATGAGGCCGTATAGAGAGAACAAAACTATTTACAGGTTTAGGCCCTGGAAACTCTCACAAGAATTACAACTTACCATTCAATACATGACAGACGAAACAACACTTTTTGGGGGTCAATATAATATTTTCTGGGGACTTCTTCAACTATCGGAAAGATTTGAGTTATTTTTCTGTACTATAATGAGATTTGAGCTGTACAGGGGTGAATAACTGAATTCTGACTCATTAAATGCACAAACTAACTAAAGGGCTGCATGTTATGGATTTATTGCAGCTCATATCTTTTAACAAAATTGTACATTTAGAATCATTTTAGGGGGATCATTTTGCTTTCTGGTTTGGTTTCAATATTATCGTTTATTAACGCACTGAAATGTGTTATCATGACCTACAGTTCAGTTGTGACTAGTTCCTGGTTTTAAAACAGTAAATACTTAGACCACATACATGAAACTGATTTAGCTTAAAAAAGGGGAACTGTCTCTTACAGACCAAATGTCAAAACTGTCAATCAAATTAACAGTGTGTGGTTAACAGTAAACACACAGACAGTAAATGGGGAAGTTACAAAGTTAATTGTGGCAAAGAGGAAGGTGCAAAGTACAGTGTGTTTTCCAGTCTACAGCTCATACTCTGCAAATACAAATAAAGAGATGAAACTGTGCGGTCAGTAAAAACTAGGCCTGCAGCCAACACCACCCATAACGTATATTATTATTACCCAGACTCCCCGGTAACAGCGCCGTTTGTTCACTTTATGCCGCCATAACAGTGACATTTAAATATAGGACAATATGCCTGCTGCTATCTCATTCATTTATATGTCTGGGAATGATGGTCGATGAAGTGTATGGAGCAGTACACGGCTGTATTTTAGACAGATGTTGGTTCATAAAAAGATTAAACTTATGCTTAGAGCTGGGGCGAGTTATTGTCTTCAAGATAACACCTGAACGATTTCCCAGACTTTACTTTGTGTCGCTCAGTCTAACTCAACGAAAACGCATCGACAACTACTCACAGTCAGTACTTGTTCAAATACATAATATAAACTTCAGGCTGTGCTAGCTTTTGTCAAAAATGTACAGGAAATTATTGATATCATTAAACGATTCTGGTGAAGGCAGATGGATTTTAGAGTTTAAAAAGAGAACTGTGACATAGGACAGACAGAGGCATTTTGAACACTGAAGAAAGACAAAAATTAAATACGTCCAGGCATGTTTTTGATTAAATGAATAATTGGGTACAGACGCTTTAAAACATTAAGTGCAAAACAATAGGCCTTTTAAGATGTACATACACGTTTTTTTACATAGGCCCGAGTCTGTGAGCTGTTTGCAGATAATGTCATGTGGGCACAGGGCATTAGAGTGGACACAAGCCAAGTGGACGCTAAATAAGTCCACAGTGCTTCTAATGAACCTCTTACATCATAACCCCTCGGACAGAGCAGCGCCAAGGCCAAACAGGAAATACACAGGAAATATTGAACAGTACTTCAGGCATAATGCTCTAGAATAGCCTCCAATGGACAGAGATGATGGAGAGAAGGGCTGGACATGTTATGAGAAAACAGGGCTTATGAAAATGGACTGACTCTACAGGATGTTACTGTTATTGTAGTGACACTGGCACAGATCAGTCAAAGTGTGTGCACAGGTTGTGGAAGGGCATCTGGCGTTAAAAATAAAAGTGTCTTGTACACTAAGTAGAATGATAAAATGGGAACAACATTAAACTATCCAGTACAGACACATATTTCACTTCCTCTAGACATGAAAACATTATGAGAACATTTAGTGTCTAAAGACTTTTTTTTTCTTCAGTCTAGTCCAGCGTGTGTGTTCTTCAGTGATATCGCCTTAACTTTGTAAATTCTCATTACACTGTTCAGCCATGTTATAATGCAATAAAGACCTAACATTTTCAAGATTGGAAACACTGAATGAAAGCTGCAGTTGAACTATAAAAACTAGATCCATATTGTGCCATTATAGAGATAGCGAGGACAGTGTTTGTGCAGAAAGGACTTAAAGGAAAACAGCTGTGGCTCACCTCCGCCCGTCAGCTCGCCGCACAAATGCAGCGCGATAGCACGTGTCGAGCCCTGCCCTTTGGCTCGGCTCCGTATCAGCCGCCGTCAGCTAGACACTCCGCACTTTTTAATGACTCTGTGCAAAGCAGACAGGTCCACTAAGGAGGAAAAAAGATGGACAACTGCAGCTCCGGGTCTAATTAGAAGAGACTGCTAGATTCATTAGCGCTGCGTAGCTGTGTTAGATTGTACTGGGTGAACTTATAGGACGCGCACTGGGTAACACGAGATTTTCAACATTCTCATAGCAGTTTGAGAGGGTGAAAACAATCCTCCCCAGAACATATGTTGTAGTTTAGTTATGATATAACACTGCACAAAAGGGGGAAGGAGAAGATTGTCTATAAGAAGATACAGTCGTTTTGGGATGATCAAGTTGTCTGTAACACCAACGCTGGAAATTTCTTGATCCAAGTACAGTTTGTGCTACTCTGCAGTTGCCAAAGTTTTTGATGTAGCTAACTTTGTAGTCCTCGCATACTTACCATTATTGTGGTATAAAACTTCCTGGAGCCACTTCACTACACTTGAAGATATTTTGGTCTTTTCGTTTGGCTGTGCTAGGTCACCAGTAGTCTGAAGTTGGTTGGAAAAAGTTTTTTGCAAATCCGTGTCAGCCTTGAGCAAAAATAAGTTGTCAAATGCCATTAAGTATGAAAAATAACCTAAAGGAAGCAGTGCACATCAAATCGGATATCGTCACATTAAACTACTGGATTGATACACATCATGGCTCTTATTTTCTAATGCCTCCTGCCTGAGCCCTTATTTTACTCTGAATATTAAGTCTCAGTGTAAAAACAAAAAGGAAAACTCACTGAATCCCACATCATGAGCTGTGATAGCTGTTGCTCATAGTCTGGCAACTCGTGGATTGTGTGTGTCAGCTATTGGCTAATGCTAGCTAGCGAGCTGTGTGGGTTGATCAATGCCTTCTGTGCAGGGGGATGAACTTGTCTGAACAGGATGCTGCTGATGTTGACTAACGGCGTGACGAAAGCCTGCCTACGCCGCTTCGGTCGTGGGTCTAAAGACGAACGCATCAAAGACGAGACGTGCTGGGGAGATAATGTAATAGTAATAATTGTGTTTTTGAAGAAAATAAAATTGTAAATTGTTTGGGTGAGTTTACAGAGGCAGGAGAAGACAGGAGAGACTGTGGGATATATTTAGCAGCTCATTAGTCAGGAGTTGTCCTCCACTCAGCGGGTTAGTCCCTGCGATGGGGCCCTTTGGAAATCATTAGGACTGCCTGCTGCTTCAGACAAGAGCCAAACAACTTCGAACCGACTTAACTCACCATTAAATGTCACCATCGAATAATACACAACTGTCTTAATAGGATTTGTCATGTATTATGCATTTAAAACATTACCATTACATTTACCATTTGCTGTATTTTATTCTGAGGTGACAGTCCTACTTTAGCCGTGAGCTGTCGTCCAGAGCAGGTTGTGAAGAGACTGGACCCAAAATTTGATTTACCCCAGTATTTAAATTAGAAATGAGACCACAGTGTGATATCTGCATCTAACAAGGCTTCTTATCCTCAGAGAATCAGGAAGTGCTCTCTAAGCATGTTAGCTGTTGTACACATGTTAGCTGTTGTTAGCGTGTTTGTTATTAGCTGTTGTACACATGTTAGCTGTTGTTAGCGTGTTTGTTATTAGCTGTTTACACATGTTAGCTGTTGTACGTGTTTGTTATTAGCTGTTGTACACATGTTAGCTGTTGTTAGCGTGTTTGTTATTAGCTGTTGTACACATGTTAGCTGTTGTTAGCATGTTTGTTATTAGCTGTTGTACACATGTTAGCTGTTGTTAGCATGTTTGTTATTAGCTGTTGTACACATGTTAGCTGTTGTTAGCGTGTTTGTTATTAGCTGTTGTCATCTTTATGGAGAAACTCCAATCTGGCCTCTGAAAGTTGTGAGAAGAGCTTATAAACTCATCCTAGTGAATAATTAGAAAAATAAGGATGCTAGGAACGCATCTGGTAAGTGAGGAACAGCTATGGATGTTTAGAATGAACTAGCGCCTTATAAAGCATGTAATCTATTAAAATATGAAAAAAGTAAACACAATTTTACTTGAACTCAAGTCTCAGTTGGTCTTGAAAATACCTCGACACAGCTTTGATATTTGCATGTTGGACGTTTCTTTTCTCCAGCGGTGTGTCCCAGCGGAGGACCTCAAAGCTCCTTATTAACACAGATGTAATGTTTTCTGAATAAGAGGTTATCAGTAATATGTCTGAAGTGAAGTGCGTTTAAGATTCTGTTCTGGTTTAATGGAAGAACTGACAGACACAAAGTTGCCCTGGCTGCAGTTTCCGTGAGTGTCCTCGTCTGTCATATTGTAGTAGTAGTAACAGTAGTAATAGTAGTAGTAGTAATAGTAGAACTCATGATGATTACTACATCGACTTAGTGTTTAATACATGACGGATGGTCAGTTTTGTCCTGTGTGCCTTTGTATCAGTGAGGAATCTGTGGTCCGTAGCTGTGTAATATCATATGGTTTTAGCTATAGAAGCTGAACTCTGAATTCTGAGTCAGACACAAACTAATTACCTGCGTTTGAGTTTTGTGCAGCTAAAACCTGGAACATTCTCTCTGAAGATGTGAGACAGTGTTTAAATCCAGGCTCTGTTCTGTGTAGCTGCTTGTGACTGAAGGGTTTATTCTGCCTCTTCTGTTTTAATGGTCATTTTATGATTATTTGTGATCATTTATGTGTTGCTTTGTGTGATTTTAATGTGTTTCTTATTCTGTAAAGCTCGTTGAATGACTTACAAATAAACTTGCTTTGCCTACTAAAGTTTCATTCAGAGATGTTTTTATTGCAGCTCATGGTATTGAAAATATTAGACATTTTGAATATTTTTGGTTTCAATATTATCGTTTAGGCCTAAGTAATAGTTCTAGATATTTGCATAAATTCACCACTTCGACTATAAGAGAAATGGTTTTAAAACTGTCTGACAGTGGCTCAGTTGGTAGAGCGTTTGTCCACTGATCTGAATGTTGGCAGGTCGAATCCCGCTCTGGATATAGATCATTGGTTGAGCAGAGTCAGATTCAGCTCCCACAGATGAATACTACTGTTGTGTCTTTGGGCAAGACACTTCACTGACTTGAGCCGCGGTGTATGAATGTGGGTGATGTAAAGTGCTTTGAGCTTTGGAAAATGTGTTCAGTAAAAATTTAAACTGAAGCTGTATTCATGCCATTCTTTTGAGTGTGTGACATTTTACACTTTAAGGAGTTACTATTTTTAACATTACAAACATGGCAGTAAAAATAGCCAACTTAAAATGCAGTTTGTTTTAAAATGTCTAATTACAAAGTCCCCCGACAGCACTAAACTAAAATCAGCCAAAAGCCAAACTTAGCTACGACTGCACCTGCTAATAATCCAACCATCTGGGATTTTCTACAAGTAATTGAACTGTCTGCTAAAAGTGTAAAGTGTTTCTATGGAGTATTTCAAGCCCGGTATAAGGTATTAAACTTTCCCTCGAGGCCTGATTGAAACGGCGCGCTGTAGTCAGAGGTGTGAGGAGAGTGATGGCGTGAGTGATAAACGCACAGGTAATGAAAGGGAAAAGCTGATGGATTCGACCGGACCGCCGCTAACGCTCTGCGCTCTCACCTGGATAATGGCTCCAGTCCACACAGAGACAAAGACGAGCCTGAGGAGGTAGTACATTTACTCTTTTACTTCAATAACGTTTTAGCAGCATACTTTTACTCCTACTTGAGTAATTTTTATTGAAGTAACAGTACTCTAACTTGAGTAACTCAAGATTCCTTTATGTCAATAATAAATGATGTGAACATTTGAGTTTCTTGCAGCGCTCCTTCAGATATCATGTGTTTTTTCTCATTTTTGTGTCTATCTCATACCTTTTCTTACCCGAGTAATTTCTTGGACCACTACGTTATACTACTTGAGTATTACTTTCAACCCGACTCTGACGCTCTCACACAGGAGGAGGAAGAGTTAGCATCGTAGCTGAGGTTTGGCCCGCGGCTTCCTCCTCCCCCCTAAAAACCTTCTTTGTTCTCACGTTTCAGGAAAAAAAAAATAAAAATACACTGTTCTTCCTCCGCAGTTTGGAAACCACCAGGACTAACGGGGAATAGTTTTGAACCAGTAATTGTACGAGAGCCATGTTTGTTCAAGTGCAAATGATCAGCAAACAATTAGTATTTAAACAAAAGTGAATCTGCATTGAGCTCACACGGCACAGTGCAGATACCACAGTGATAATTCAAAAAACTCTTCCTTTAGACAATAGAATGATTTTCAACATCACATGGTAGTACTTTCTTTTAAAATGTGGTCTTGTACTTATTTCTAAAGCTGATCAGCAAAGGTTCATCTCTGACCTGTGATTGTGACTTTTTTTAGTATCGATACCAACTCAAATGTCACGGCAAAAGACGAAGTTCAAATCTGTCACTGGACAAATCGTTGTAGGAGTGAAGACGTTTCGCTCATCCAAGTCTCTTCTTCTTCTTGCTGTGGAGCAGACCTGGACGACTGAGGGTTTACACAGATACTAACTCAAGTGAGTATCTAGTTTCCAATTTTAATCATGACCCACCTGTATGTCATGTTCAACTGCTGCCGACGGCCATAATCTGAACAGCAGCAAAGTGAAAATAGGTCCTAACAAAACTCGCTAAAAACACATTTGGCCAAAATGCATCTAATCAAAACTAAATTGAACACGGGAAAAATGATGTGGTTTGTAGATTGAAGAGTGAAAAAGCAGAGCAGATTTACATGATTTGTTGTAGAGAGTCCGGTTTATAAGGCTCGCTAACTTGTCTATGTCGTCTTATACTTCATGCATCGACAAAACGAGTCTCCACCGATGCACCACTATGGAACCTACTGGACGACTGAGCGATTTCATCATGACCCACCTGTGTGTAACTAATGTTCTAAGAGCCTGGTTTAGTCTTTGACATGTTTTGATTTTGAGTTTGAAAAGTACACATCACTAAACATGGTCAACTGTGTACGTTTATCCCACATAATCAAAAAGCAAAGACTAGACAACACTAAACATCCACACAAATCCACCGTCAGTCCCTTTATGTGTTTCAAAGTGATGAAAGAAGCATGTCTCATTCAGAATATTTTCCTCTGCGGTCTGAGGCATGACGCGGTGCCGGCCACTGCGCTGTACAGGCTGTTATTAAAGCGAGCAGGGAGTTGTCAAACATTCTTCCTCTGCGCAAATCTGCATTTGAAAGAAAACTGTGGGTTGGTCCGACGCAAATGTTCAAAAACAAAAGACTGAGTGGGGCTGAGAAAAATGAAAGTGAAGTCGCCGCTGTGGTGGATGCGTGAGTCTCTCGGGGACGTGGGGCCGATTCCCCTGCTCTCTGCCTCAGCCTTTGACATGGATTTTTCTTCCAGCCGAACCGTTTCCCGTTCTCACACATGTACACGTCACTGCTGATCTGTTACTGGGAATTCACTGGTGTTTTCCTGTTTTTTTTATTCGGGTGATGAGTGACTACGTTTGGACTAGGGTCAAAAATCAGATACTAATCGATACTAAAACTAGATACTCGTTTGAGAAAAGTATCGATGCTGAAAACATCTCAGTCACAGAAGAGAAATGAACCTTTCCTGAATCTTTAGAATGAGCTCGAGCTGAGTCTGTATATAAGTATAAGACACAGACGAGTGCTGCCCATGGAGAGGCCTGTTTGTTATTTTTTGGCTCTGTGCTAATATTTAAGCCATAAAAGGTTGAATTAGTAACTTCTCTGACTCATTACAGACGCAATCTAAGTACTAAAGTATTTCATTCTGCTGTTTATTGCAGCTCATGATTTTTAACAATCATGTTTTTGTGGTTTAAATCTTGGGTTATCATAAATTAGTTTCAGTATTATTGTTTATTGTATATATTTACTTCAGCGATATATCGAACTTCAAAACGTGTCTTCGTGACAGGCCGACCCTATGGAACCTGCCCTGACGACAGAGATTACACATAAAACACCACATGGTAAAAGAAAGTCCTTTTTATTTAGAAAATAGAATGTGATTTTCAACTTTAAACTTGTAGTAAAGTATCAAGTTTATTCCTTAGTTTCGAAATCGAGTTTGAAATGTTGGTACCGTAACAAGGCCATTTTGGATGATGGAAATAGAAGACAATCAAAGGCAGTGAAAATACAAAGTCTCACATCCATATTTTTCCTTGTGAATCACATCTGAAGCCCAGAAACAGCCCTCAAGGACTTACTGTAAGCGACTGACACCATAATAGGAAGTGTAAGGCACATTACTGGACGTCAGAACAGCTCGGAAAGGACAAAGACCAGGCTTTAAAGTGATGGAACCGGTGGCACTCAGTCAATGCACTTGAAATAAAAGAACTGACACTGGAGCTTTCTGGCAGTCTAACAGCAAAATGGTTATGACTTCTTATACTTTTATAGTGACACGATACTAACATTTCAAACTCTATTTCGATACTAAGGAACAGACTTGATGCTTTCCTAAGATGTAGTGTGGAGGACTTTCTTTTCCCGCTTATATCTGTGTAACTCCTCAGTTGTTCTGGTAGGTTCTGTCGTGGTCCGTGGGCCTGTCACAAAGACATGTTTTGAAATTCGATATAATGTTGAAGTAAATATAGACGATATAAGATAATATTGAAAGTTGGAGTTTCTGATTTTTGATACTTTAGACTCTAGTTTACGATGGACAGATGGCACAGAGGTGAAAACGTGTTGAAGTGTTTGCACGTGAAGGACATCAGGACCGAGCCCTTTTGTACCTGGGGCCACGGGGGAAGTTTCAACCTTTTCCTTTCATTGTTTAATAAGGAACCTGAAGTGTGTGAGTACAGAGTGTGCTGGATCTGATCTTATACATGTAGCATTAGAAATAACAGCTGTGTCAACAAAACAAGTCTTAAACTGGACTCGCTTCAACAAATCATGTAAATCTGTTTTTTCACAAACCAAATGATTTTTTTTCAGACTTCAGTTTAGTCTTGATTATATGGCCAAATGCGTTTTTAGCATATTTTGTCAGAACCTATTTTCACTTTGCTTCTGTTCAGAATATAACCGTCAACACCAATGACATTTCCCCTTCATGGAGCATCCAGAGCCATCTCCACAACACATCATGGGATTACCCTGTGAATAATATATGTCAGCAAGACAATCCCAGTGTTACCAAAAGAGAACTCAAAAAGTGAGAATTGTGATTTATTAATGAATCACGAGGTTTGGAGTTTCACCAGTTTATTTTATGTTTTATACTCACTCACTGCGTTTGTATTTTTCAATATTTTGGCAGTATCTCAACTCATTTGGCTTTGAGATAAGTTTTGTCTGGCTTTTTTCAAATGTACAGCCAACAAAATGATCCTTGAAATGGCGTGTTGAGTTTGGACATGTGATGTCGACATGAATGATTCAGCAGCTCACTCCAAAGTCTGAATTAAAAATGTAACTCTTTTCCGTTCTTGTTTCAACATGTGTCTAAACTGCATCTATGAATTAGCCCTTTGGAGAGGGAAGAGCACAGGGCCTGGTTAAAGGGCCTAAATAAAGAGTGTTTTTAATTATCACCATGGTATCAGAATTGGTACTGAGTCTGTTCCTTGGTATCGACAGAGTTTGATTTAAGTATCGTGACAGAACTAGTGCCTAGTTTGCACATTCTGGTTTTTCTTTACTAAGGAAGTTACACCACAAATAAAATGTTCTTTTTAGTTGTTACAAATCAAATCAAATGCTCATAAGAGGACAGTGGGCTGTGGCTTGTATTATGACATTAAACGAAACAATAACAGAACAAACCGTGCCTTTAGGCGTCACTCTTAAAGGCGTAGTCCTCTCCGCCCTCTACAATGTTATGCTTTTGATTTAGTGACTCACCATAGTGCCACTGCCCTCCTATCTGAGCATAACATTCACAAATCACAGCCACAGCAGCACTGTAGCGTAGGGCAGAGATAGACAGCAGGCCCACACTGTACATTATCCACCCAGCGAGGCGCACGTGGGCTGGGGATTTGAAGACACACATTTCGATAGAACGTGAGCGTGGTGCCGGCCCCTGGGCTGAATCACGCGTGTTACATAAGATGCAGTGGCGCAGTGAAGCAATACACTTCAGATGTACAGTACAGTGCTCAGCTATAGCCTCCCTGCTCTATTCCCAGTGTTGTGCTCATCATGGTATGTATTTAAAGCATTAAGGGGAACACAAACACCGCTCTGAGGAAAGGACATCTGGCACATTTCACAAGCTGCTGCTGCTGGGCTGGAGAGCGATGGGGGAGGGGAGGAGGAGGAGAGCCGGCCTGAGAAAGAAGTGCATATCATCACAGAAGACTCATTACACTCACCTCTGGATTATAGGGCTTATATAATGTAAAACTGACTCTCGTGAGCTTTAAGATGTGTCATACTACTGTTTCCTCATCAAAAACATACCCAGAGTTGTGTTTTATCTCTCTAAATCTTCGAGGAACCCTGTATTATTATTCTGTAACATCTCCAAAGCTCAAAATGCTCTGTTCCACCTTGTGATGTCACCAAGAAGTAGTTTTCACGTTAACAGCTCCTTTTTGGTGGAACACGGCGTTTTCTCTTTGAGAGAAGAGCTCATTCTAAATCTGCAGGTTTTGTGTGTTAAACATGTGAGAATGAAGCAAAAACACAACTCCAGACATGTTTGTGATGAGGAAACTACATCAGAACAGATCAGAAAACAGAGCCTTAAATGTTGGTTTTACATGTTTGAATATTGATGATGATCCAAACTGAATCTGAATCTGAAAAGCTGAAGGTATTAGGTTGAAAATCAAACAGAGCTATTTTGTATTATGTAGAAAAGGTTTAAAATTAGCACGAGTCAATTGTCTAATAATTGATGGAAAATTAGAACCTGTTGTATTTGTTTAGTTATGCACCTTAGGCCCCTCCCCCTTCTCTTCTACGTCCTGCTCCTATTGGACACTTCAGTCTGACACATTATCAGCTCAGAGCAATGCCTCCATTCAGTTACACAGATCTAATTTACAGAAGGATGTCAACAATTTTCACTTCCACAACCTGCTAAGCTGCTAACACCGTCGTGCCACGACCGAAAATTCAGCAGCAAACACATAAATGGATATGGTAAAGTACCGAAAATTAAACTAATAGATACTACAACTGGTATCGAAACCAGATAAAAGTCACATTCACAGGACAGAAATGAACCTTTCCTGAATAGTTTTATAATGATCTTGAGCTGTATAATAGAAAGTACAGTGATTTAAAGCTGAAATAGGCCTGTCACAATAACACGATAAACGATAATACTGAAACTACTTTACGCCCCTGACAAAATGACATTAATCCAAGATAATCCCAGGGCACAATTTTGAACTAGACGCTGTCATTAAAAGGTAAGAGCTGCAGCAAATAAATAACAGAATTAAGTAATAATTAGCCACAGAAGTCACTTATCCAACCCTTCACAGCTCACGTTATTCTATTACAACAAAATACTTGCCCACTTTTGCAAAGAAATTGTACATGCGATAAAAATCCAACCAAAATATGTGTTGAACGAGTGATTATCATGACAGGCCTGAGTTTTTATTTTATCATCGTGGTTTGAGAATCAGTATTGAGTCTATTCTTAAGTATCAAAATCAAGTTTGAAATGGTAGTATCTTGACAAAACAACTATAGTTTAAATCAACAGAGGCATTTTTACTGGGAACAGAAACAAAACACCAGCCGCCACATAAAAGCAACACGTTAACCTGCAGTGACTTCAATTCCCAAAAGCGCCTGCACTAATCCACACAATCGAATCAATTTGCTGTTTCACAGATAATAAGCCTGGATCTTCGCTGAAACACTAGACCTGATCCTGTCCCGGCGAGGGGTAATAGCCGAAAGCCGCGTTAAAGGGCCTCCCAGGACTCCAAATGTCAGCGCTGATTAAAACCTTATGACAGCAGCGTGACCGCAAACAACATCCTCCCCTGCTCCCCCGATGGTGGAGATACAGGAGGGCCGCGGTGAGTCATTAGACTGCCGGTCAATGGAGCGCTGGGAGTGGGATGGGAGCATAAGCCGTCCTCGGAGGTACAGAGAAACCCGAGTGACCCCAGGGTAGAGCAAGAGCGTTTAATCAAAGCATCTGCGAGGAGGAAAGAGAAGGACCTGCTCACAGGAGTCAAACAATGTCATTCACAGAAACGCTCAGCGGTTTTGTTATCGAAAGACTCAAGTGAAGGACAAATACGATTGTTGCCATGACAATAAATATAACAAAAAAGCTCCTCAAAAGGCATTCATAAGAAGTTATATGACTGAGAAAGAAAGAATAATGTGGTCAAACAAATAAGTCTATTGAAAAACTAGTTCTTTTGAAATGACTGCAGTTGAATTCAAGACAGAAAAATATAAGTATGGACTGTAGTCAAGGGTCAAAATGGAAAAATAAATGTCTTATATAATGTTCCAATTAAAGTAGGGACCCATTTAAAGATGTTAAAGCCACAGTATGAGTTTTATGTTGTTGTCAAACGTAGAAAAAAGCATATTTTTTCATTATGGATTTTTCTCTTGCACTAAAACCACAGAAACACATGTCCTTACTCTGGGGCTCGCCTCTCCACAAACCTGACTCTTATTTGGCCTGGAGGAGGATGTTGTTCTTCCTTTAGCTTCAGTTTCCACAGTTTTCCACACGGCATTAAACATATCACCACGGTGATTGTTCCAAAGTGCCGTTTTAACTTTCCACTTCCATAAAATCATGCAGTTGGCTTTCCACCTCCAGAAAGTTACACACTGTCACTTTATGTAATTGCAAAGATAATGTTCCTTTTTCAGCAACGCAAAATATTACCCCTAAGAATTTAATATTTCTCTTTCCTTCAAAAGGTCACGCTCCGTCTGTCTATGACGTCGCCATTTATGTCTCTGCCCTCGTGCTCACGTGTCCACATTTACACACAAACACACAAAACACAAACACACACACACAAACAAACACAAACACACAAAAAACAAACATAAACACACACACACACAGAAACAAACACACACAAACACACACAGAAACAAACACACACACACACACACACACCATCCCCTCCAGCTCCAAACCAAACCACAATCTGCTGAAAAGTGACCCAACTTTGTGGGACTGTCGTGGCGGCGCGGCGTTATCTGAAGCGATGGTGCGTGTCTTACCTGAAGCGTGGCCGTGGGGGAGGAGGGCGCACAGCAGGAGCAGAGCCGAGGCAGCCGGGCGGCGGGCGGTCTGCTGCCAGGAGGACGGGGCTCCCATGGTCCCATCGCACATCTTTAACCTCCAGAGACCAGCGGCGACTCCTCTACGGCTTTAACCTGATAAGCACAGAGTGGGGGAGAGAGGGGATTACTACAGCAGCGTTATGTAATCACAGACAACACCAACACAACAGAGATACTGTACAGAGGCTGTGGGGAGACAGAGGAAACAGCTGGGCAACAGATAAAAGCCTCCACTATAGGAATATAAAACGAGATGAGAACGTACATGTTCCTCAAACCACAGTTCACAGTCAAATCTAATGTGTCGTTACATTATTAAGGGCAAATATCAAAGATGCACTGCTGTCTACAGTGTGGATTTAACAGACTTGGCCCCTGTTTGAGATCAGATCTGTGGAGAGATGAGCCTGTTCACAAAAGGGAAGCCATGATCTTTTAGAGCAAAATAAATGCAAGATAGTTCAGTTTAATGCCAAACTGTGGAGCATTAAGGCAAAGCAATAACACCAGAAAAGTTACACAGTGGCCCTTTAACCTCTTCCTGTTGTGTTAGAGGGGCCCATGTGCAGCTCCCGACGGCCCGGCTCAACCAAAATGTTCTGTTGTTAAAACTGTCCTGTGCCTAAATGCACTTTTGTAGAATTAGTGGGACTGTGTTAAAAGAGGAACCTGTTCTTGCCTCATGGACGATCGTAGTTAAGAAGCATTTTCCAGGTCAAGTTTCAAACCGTTTTTAGAGGTTATAACCTCCACCAAGAGCTTCAATTCTTTATTTAATTCTGCTCTAGCCATTAGCATCAGTCCATTACATCGGCTAATGCTGCGTTTCAGTGTCAACAAGAACAAATGTCCTGTGCTGATAAAGCTCTTCTCTGAGCTGTGTGAGACTGTCGTCCTGTTCCTCCGGGTCCAGCGCAGGTATGGGATTCTTTTATTTGGACAGTGCAGTACATACATACAGTCGGGAGCAGTGGCAGGTGGACTCCTCTGAGCCTCAGTCCTGACTCTTGGCACAGTTTAAATGACCCTAATAACAGGACGCTCCCCGCGGCCGAGGACACGAGCTCACGGAGGGAAGGTCGTGGAATTAGCCAAAGAAAATGTGGGATTACTTCAGCACTTTGAGATTCGTCTTCAAATGCAAAGTGCATCATATTATTATTATTAGGGCCTGTCATGATCACTTTATCGACTTATCGCTCCATATCTGAAACTGGAATCATATTTTTTATCATGTGGACTTTTTCTTTGCACTGTTGGGAAATCTTTGGTTATTTTTGGGCTGTGATAAGATTTAAGCCATAAAAGGTTGAATAAATCACGTCTATGACTCAGTACAGATGCAAACTAAGCACTTCAGTGTTTCATTCTGCTGTTTATTTATTGCAGCTCATGATTTTTTAATGATATTGTAGATTTAGAATAGTTTTTGTGGTTTAAATCTGCTCTTGAGATACTGTGTCAGTGGCATGAATTACTTTCAGTATTATCATTATTCGACTAGACTTACTTCAGCGATATATCAAACTTCAAATTATGTTATGACAGGCCTCTACATTAAAAATAAAATTCCTCACCATTATTATATTATTATTACTTTGCATTCTATGTAGCTAAAACAACAAACTGTAAAATCAAAACTAAATACTAGGGATGATCTCACGAGACATTATTATATTTGGACTGGAGTTATGTCTGTTGCAGTATATTTAACCTGTGACAGAGAAATATGATGAAAATATTCAAATGACTTTATTTACAAAATGGTTCCTGGTTATTTTGGCACAGACAGAATGAAGCAACAATAAACCAGAGAAGTGACGTATTCAACCCTCCACTGCTCAAATGTGAATAAAACAACAGAAATAACACAAATCTGCCCATTATTCCTTCATTTATTCATTTAAAATAATGTACCAAGACACATACTGAGCACAAAAATACACCGTTCCAACATCACGAGTCGATGTCGTATCAGGACAGAATCACCCAGTGGCTCAGCTGAAAAGTGGGAAATTGTGACCATTTATAATTAATTATAAATTCTGTCAAAATGTCGTGTTGTTCTTGTGGATTTAATCTCACTTTTCACCTTTGTTTGGGAGGCTGCATTTTCACGTTTCATTTTTACATTTTTATTACATTTATATTCCAGTTTTACTCTCTCCAAAACAGCGATATTACTCATTTTTTGATCATCTCCGACCTCTTTGCTAAACGGCCCAAAAAGAGGCAGAACCGTTTCCTTTTTGTGTGGCTGATGATTCCAGCCTCTATGTAAACGACTAAACTCAGAAAAGGCGTCATTCTTGGCAACTATCAAAAATACTATAACGGTGATGGCAAATAGTTACCAACTGTCTGTGAGCGAACAGAATCAGTTTGTGCTTTATTTATGAAGCTGCCATCACCACGTGTGAGCCACGGCTTCAACACAGTCAATATTTGTCACTTGAAAACAAAGCGGCGAAAGTATTATTGGACTGTTTATCGACAGGAGACTGAGCTGTCAATCAAAACGCGGCTATCTCTCTGACAATCCTATAGGCCAACGCTGTGATGGCAAAGTATCGAAAATCAGATACTAATCGACACTAAAACAGTATCGAGACCAGATACTCATTTGAGCAGGAATCGATGCTCAAAAAGGCACATTCACAGGACAGAAATGAACCTTTCTTGAGCAGCTTTAGATTGATCTGGAGCTGCATCAGGACAACACACTGGCCCCTGGACCACCGTGGACCCTCGGTGTATCTGCAGATATCGATACTAGTCCGGTATCGCATCGTGTGAAGACGCACCTTAGGGTTACTCATTGTTGTTACAGTACAAGAGCAAAACATAACTGTAGTAAAACATCTTAAGAACATCTACAAGAATAAATGAGATCCTGAGGACTAAAGTAAAGAGTAAAGTGTATTATGCTCCTGATAATGAGATGTGCTGATTTAAACTTTCTGGTCACTTTCTACCACAGAGCGTGAATAAAAACGACACGAGGCCGGTAAAAGACGCTCATCCTCGGAGCACTTCAATTATGCAGAGTAAACAAAGTCTGTGTTAGCTCTGTTGTCGCTGCACTCTCCGCAGTTATATTAATTACCAAGTTCAGTGTCCACACCAGAGGCTAAATGAAAGTATCAAAGAGGAAACACAAATGTGTTTCTGTCATTATTAGCATGTTGTAAGAGTCTGATTTAAACTGTTCTGGGTGTTAGCGACACTTTAACAGTGGCAGTGCTCACAGGGCTCCATTCAGTAACAAAGTGGTATCAGTTTGGTGATTTGGTTTGTGTACTCGCCGATACCTGAAAAATGAGCAGTGACTGAGCTTCTGCCAGTATCAGTATCAGTATCGGTATCGGAAAAACCCACATACAACACCACGAGAATATAAGTGTAAGCACCTCGCTTTAATGTTCAAAATGACATTCGACTGTGTTTTTATTATCATTGTGGGATTGGAATCAGTATTGAATATCAAATCTAATCCTTAGTCATTTTAGTATCATGAAGCTAACATGACGCACTGCTCTGTCTGAAGCTCTGTTACTCAAGTTAGATTTTAATCTCAGCCTTTTATTCTGACCGTGAGGACGGTTTTAGCTGGAACTACAGTAGTTGAGCTGATTTCTGCTGTTAGACACTTTCTAATAACATTTCAATCACAAGCTAGTTAGCTTTAGCCAACAGTCACAACGTGTTTGTTGAAAATCAAACTCTAAACAGGACCATGATCATCACCATGATGATCACAGGCCCCTGAAAATGTGTCGTTTAGATCAGTTTTCAATTTTTTCTCAAGTTAAAACTTAATTCTTCTCTGCAACTGCTGAACATTGTGCTACAGAAATACATGTAGTACACCCCCAGCGTGATGTCACTATTAAGTATGTATTAGTTTGCTTATTGACAGGAGAATGAGCTGTCGATCGAGACGTCTCCCTGAACCCCGTGTAGTGATATTTGTGTTCACAGCATTAGCTTGTGTTGATTTTTTAGCCCATTATCTTTGCTGGTGGCTGTTTTGGGTTTGGTAGTGAATGATTTCTGCTTAAATGAGAAAATACAGGTGCAGAGTGGTGGTGGCAATGCTTTTTTCCTGTGAATCTATTTGGAAAGCGGTGAGCCGGCGGCCTCACATCCTCAGGAGAGAGCGAGCTCGTGCTGGGTCCATTATGGGCAGGCAGGGCTGCTGAGCTAATGGCTACAGTAATGGCATAGCGGCGGCACTTATCCAGACGAGAATTTGATTTCAGATGTGCTGCATTTGCCACCGGTCAAGCCACACAACTGTAAAGCGAACTGTAAGTAACCAAGTCTATACACGAGTATATCCAAAAGTTAAGGTCTTTAGGTGGGAGGAGTGGGGGATATTACAAAAAATGGGAGGAGCCAGGTCAAGGTTTTATAATGATTCATGTTTCCTACGTCTTCTAGAACTTCATGGTTTATTGCAATTGGTCAGATCCATCCGTGACTCCCTCAGAGCAGCGATGAGGATGACCAGTCAGAGGTTTTAATGGAAAGGGTTTCTTAGACTGGATACTCAATACCGATCCTGACACCATGAAAAACTCTTCAGACAACAGAATTCTGTTCTACTACCACACGATCTTATGTCTGTGTCCCTCAGTCCAGCAGGTTCACACTGGTCCATGGTGTAAACTCATCTGTGTCTTAAACTTGTTCTGATACAGCTCAAGATCATTCTAAACCTATTCAGGAAGGGTCATTTCTTTCTTTTGAATGTGCCTATTTTAGTATCGATATCTGCTCTAGTAGAGCATCTAGTCTTGATGATCGTTTTAGTATCAATTTGCATCTGATTTTTGATACTTTTCATCAGCCCTTCTAGGTGTTTGTTTACATGTTCATTTTCTTTACGCTCTCGGTTTTGCATATTTTGATTAAACCTGGGTCCCCATTGTGAGCTGGACAAAGTCGAATACCTGCTTGGTGCCAGTCAGCAGCAGAGCGACGCACAAGTGAATTTGGCAGGACATTTTGGCTACGGCGCTGTGCCAAGGAACAGATGGTTTAAAACAGCGTACTTTTTTATATTGTTGAATCTTATAGGACATGAATCAAACACTAACACCTTGCTTTAAAGTGACAGGTTTTCACATTTTTAACAGTGTTCATTATTTTTTTTGTGGTGGGATAGTAAACATCTGTCATAGTTTCAGACCAGTCAAGTGGTAGCTTGGGAAGAATGAGTTGAATAAAACAGTTGAAAATTACAGGAAGTAGTCTAGTCTATGTCATCAATGCACAAAATTACAGTATGTCATATCTGCTGTCCATGTCCAACCAATTTTTCACCAAAATTGTCAAACTAGGGAAAACTATTGGCAAAGTTGTTGGTAAAATCTATAAATTTGAATGAAATGTCCCGTCTAACCTGCCATATGCAGTTTCAAGCCACTGCCGTGTTACTCCACGAGCAAAAGTCAAACGTAGGACGAATAGAAATAGCATTTTATTGAAGGTCTACGGGTGGTGTAACGGGCCACATGGGAACAACATCGTTTATGCGGCTCTGACCTCTTCGGAGAGCGGAGGGCACTGTATTGACTGGCAAAGTGAAAACTCAAGCAAAATTAGCCTAATTGCTTTCACACACAAAAAAGAAATGGTCAAAGAGAAGGGTTTTTGTCATCAAGTGTCTGTGAAGGAGAAAAGAGAAGAAGCAAGGACGAGGCCCAACATGACACAGAAGGATAAGTGTTTAAAATACAGACCAAAACAGTGGCAACGACTATTTCAGTATAATCCAGAACCCTCCATATTTGGATCTGAAGGATTAAGGGGCAGGTTCAGTTCTGTCCTAACTAGAGTTGTACTAAAAATCAGATACTAAATGATTCTAACACTAGTATTAAAACTAGATACTAATTTGAGCAGGTATCAATACTAAAAAAAAGTCACATTCACAGACAGAAATGAACCTGAATAGTTTTATAATGATCTTGAGCTGTATCTTTACAGTATCAGACAGATGAGTTTACACCATGGACACGACTGAGGATCACACACACATAAGACACATGGGAAAATAAAAGAAAGTACTATTACTACTGAAATAAAGTTTGAAGTTTTAATATGATAACACGAGTCCAAACAGTCAAAATGTTCTGAAGTATAATATTCAGGCTGAAGGATAAAGTTTTATGGCAGATTTTGCTGATAAATAAACACAAAGTTCCACCACAAATAATATGAATCTGCAAATGGATGACATCAAAAATGAAAGTGAAACTTATGAAACACATTAACATGTTTTGGCAAATTTTGCATTTTCAAAACAATAAAAAGAAACATGGTCTAAACATGTGTGAGCAGTGAAGTATTATTTTCCTCACCAAGTCTTAAATTAGCTTTGATTTAATCCTTGTTTTCTCTACGTTAAGCTTTTAGTTTTGACAGTCTGACTTGTAAAATAAAATGTAAATACTGAAATTGTGGATATTAAAAATATATAATGAATCATACCAATGTCGCAGCTAGGGGTGTGCTAAAATATCGATACACCGATATGTATCGATATTATTAAAATCGATATGGTATCGATTCTTTGTTTCCTAGTATCGATATCGATATTCCCCCAGACGTTACTCTTTACGGGTGAAGAGAAGTGAGAAGCAAGAGAAACAAAAACGTCAGAAAAAATGTTTCAACGCCTTCCTCCCTCGAGTTAGAAACATGCATTAATCAAAAAGCACTTTGTGTTTTTTAATCTTCAATAAATGGAAGATAAATGCACCATTTAATGTTTTGTTTTGGGTTTTTTTGTGAAAATTGGGTTGACCATTTAAGTAAGGTTGAAGGCCTTTATTTTTTTCTGAATCGTATCGTATCGATTTGAAGTATATCGTATCGAATCGTATCGTATCGAAATGGCACTGTATCGAAATATGTATCGTGGACTGTGTATCAAGGTACGTATCGTATCGGCAGCTTCTTGGTGATACCCAGCCCTAGTCTCAGCACTTAAAGCCACACAGAGCTTATCACATCTTTACCAAACTGTCCTTTTGCCAACACTCAACAGACATGAAATTCAAAATAAAAAAGTTTTTTACGTATCACAAACCCGTATGGAACCTTCCTGAAGGACTGACAGATAACACAGATAATAATATATAGGTAATATAAAAGAAAGTAAGAGAGTAGAAGAGTGTTTTGAATTATCAATATGGTATTGGAATCGGTATCGAGTATCGAGTACTCTTTCTTAGTATCGAATTCCAGTTTGCATTTAGTGTTGTCACGATACTAAAATTTTAAACATGAAAACTGACAGTAAACGCAGAGCTTCCTGGTGCAGCACACTTCCTGGTACGATCCTTTTCAGACATGCTCTGCTGGTTAACTGAATGAAAACTCAATTTGGGTTAGACTTGCTTTCACAATCAGCCCGTCTATCTGCGTGTCACCTAATCTGATTCGATGAAAGAAACGTGAAGAGGCACGAGCAGCATTCTCAGTTGCCAAAGGGCCTGGATGCGTCAGCTCTCTGGGTTCTGGGAAAATATACGAGCACTAGTGGAACAAAGTGGCTCTGAAGTTTGGTGGGAGCAGAGAAACAGAGAAGGTCGACTGAAGACTCGTCAGACTGTAAACAGAGCTGTAACAGGAGACGCCGTTTGTTAGAAACACACTTTAATGGGGATTATGTTCAGATTAAGGATGTGGATGTGTTGTGAATGTACACAAATGAAATAGCTTCTCTTTTTTTCTTTTATTTTTTTGTCCTTCCAGTAGGCATCTTGGCATTGGTATGAAAACACAGCCTATTAGTAAAGCTGTCATAAAATAATATGAAAAATGCATTAAAAAAAACAACAATATCCACATAATAAAAAATAAAAAGGGAAAAGCTGTATTATACTTCAACTCACTCTTTTTTAATACAGAAAAAGTGTTTGATTTGGGTATTTTGTGTTGGTTTCATGTTTGGCATATTAAAAATCAATTATAACTAACTTAAAAAAAAAAAAAAATTATATTAGGGTTTCAAAATATTTCTTTCCTTAGTATTAAAATCAAGTTTGAAATGTCAGTATCGTGACAACACTGTATGAATGAGTCTCACTTTCAGCCTTCTGGCACTCTCACACTGTTGGCCCAGTCACACAAAGAAATGACGATAAAAGGGAAACAAGAAAAGGAGATTGAACTAGATACAGACGTTCTTATTTTAGGACAGAAAACATCGTGTCTGAAAAGCTATCCATTTATCAACTATTTGTGGCCTATGTGTCAAGATAAGCCAGCTCATGACACACAGTTTGGCTTTTAGCTCGGTCCTGGGGTAAAACCTCTGCATCCTCTCGGTGCAGGCAGCAGCAGCCAGACAAAGCGGCTGCCAGCAGGCTTCTACTGCAGAGCCTCAGCTGCCCTGCTCCTGGAAAGCACAGGGAGCCAAGGAGAGGGGGAACACAGAGCTCACAGTGTGCCAGAGACATCCACAGCCAGCAGCATATTTCCACCCCTCCAGTCTCTGTACGGCGGCCCGCTGGAGGAGGGAGCACCCAGAGGAGACAGAGAAAGGAGCCTTTGTTAGCCAGCATTATGTCGAGTTACAGCCTCGAGACCAGAGCATCCCCGTGTACCGCCGCCGCAAGGAGTAGGGCACGGGCAGGAGGCGACACATGGGCAAGAAAAGAAGAGCCAAGGATCACATGATGGAGATAAGACGAGTGAATAATCAAAGTGACACAGAAACCAAGAGAGCCACTGTCCGAAAGAGAGGGCACAGTGAAGACACAACTACTGCTGTTCTCTACAAGTCAAACAGACCACTAAAAGCCCCCAAAAGCTGCTGCATGAATTATAAAAAATGGCACTGTACGATGTTGACACGCAACAGCAAAAAGCCTGCACTACTTCAGGTATCACCATAACACATTTTGTTTTCACATTCAGATTGTGACAAAAAAGCACTTTTACCACATATTTATTAACTGAACAAACCAGTAAACACACACACTTTATGACAACTTCAAATCCCTTGAGGCGACTAAGAACAAAGACTTTCATTGGTAATAGCAGCACATTAATAATAGTCAATTGCACGTAGTCATTTGCATGTAATCGCAAAAGTTCATGGCTTCATTTGCTTGATATCACGCTCGCAGAACAACAGTTACATCGACCTGTCACAAATGCAAAACGCCTGAATAAATTAGACAGCTGTAATACCAAGATTATAACTGCGACTCATATTTTACACTTGACCTTTTAGTGACAAATTTGTTAAAATGTCAATTGATAATAATATCAGCATGTTAAAGCAATATGTTAACGCTATTTTTTATGTGTATTTCAAGAAAAATCCCTGAAAAGTTGCGTCTGGTGTAGTTTACAGTGCCCTTTGACTTCACCATATGGAACTGAGCAGAATGTAAACAACATGGAGAACCTAACTCCATTTGACAACATCTGCGACAAGAATACACTTGATCCTGCGAAATCTTCTTCTTAACCCTTCGATTTTCTCCAATTCATGCCTGACATTTGTTTAAACTCGTGATAAGCTCCTTCACTGGCTGTGCCATGTCCTTTTGTGTGGCTTTTACCAGTCACTGCTGCTTGAGATGATGCCAAATGCCAGCTTGGCCAAGTGAAATCCACTGGAACTTCACTGGAAAACACAATAAGGAAGTGGACAGGCAAACATGGCAGATCAAACTTCATGTAGGAACGTCTTAATGCTTTTAAAATGTAACTTTACTTGCCATCCCAGCAGAATCTAAAAGGGCAGAGTCACACGCATGGACACGTGCAACTGTACCAAGAGCTATTTAAACAAAGAGTGTGGTGGGCTGTCTCCTGCCTACACACATGCAAACAAAGACCAAACCAGACCAACAAAGACCATCCAGCTACTTACCTTCACCAAAAAGTCAACATGACACGTTCACACCACATCCACAACGTGAAAACGTACACATTAATGAACAAATCTCACGTTAAAATGCAGAAATAACGAACAAAACACAAACATTACACATTGGATAAGTGATCTTCCTGAACATACTGCCACATAAGGTCAAAAACATGAAATATACTGTTGATATAAGCGGGTTTGACTAGTAACTGTACGTGTGACAAAGAAGGAAATACCTGTACGAGACATTTACGACATTATTACAAAGACAAAACTCAAAATATCCCACAAATACACGGTTCAATCTGAATTATTCACAACTTACAGTTAATGGGAACATGTTAGCACAGACTGTACACCGATGACACGTGTTTCAGAGCTTAAATGTGTGAATAAAAGCGTTTCTTTGGACAGAAAAGACGTTTACGGTAGTGGCCATTTACCGCTGTTCTGCTGCTTCGCTTGCGGAAAAAAAACACTCACCGACGGGAAGGTTAACAGCAACGAGCCCTCCTCTTGGTTCACTTTCGAAGCATTAATGTTGTTGTAAAAGTCCCACAGGAGCGAAATGTCGGAGGTAATGGGCGCGTTTTGTCGTGTTTTTGTCCGAGGGAGAGATCCGTAGATCCGTGTCCGTCTTCAGTTTGTCTGAGCGGACTGTGTGTGCGTCTGCGCATGCGCGAGTGTGAGCTCCTGCGCTGCGTCGTCTCCATGGTGACGACGTAAAGGGGCGGGGACTAAGCAGACCTATTTAAAGTGACAGTAACAGGGGAAGAGAATAATAATACTGAAGTAGAAGGACAAAGTATGCTCCAAGAAATTACTCAAGGAAGAATGAAATAGTATTTGGTATTTGGCATAAAATGTCTGGACATAACATCAGATAAATCATTTTAATTTAATGTAATTTGAAGGACAAAATATTATCTAAATAATCTGCAACTTTCAAAGAAGAGACAACAAAAAGTGAGACAAACTAATATATCTCATATCAGCAGTCCAAGAAACACAAATGTTCAAATCATTTCATATTGTCAAAATAAAACTTTTGTCACTTGTAGATTTACTCACAGTGGGAAGAGTAACCAAAACCTTTTCTTAAGTAAGAGTACTTTTACTTATCTTATTTTACTTACTTACAATACAACTCAAGGAGAAGTAAAATATGCTGCTAGAAAAGTATTGAGAAAAATCAAAGTTCTTTAAAAAGTAACTCCAATAAATGCAACTGAGAAAAACACCCACCTGCCAAAATATTTGCATTGGTCCGTCTTAAGTATATTTCCATGTTTTCAGTAATAGATGTACAAATGGATCCATGCCATACACACACACACATATGTATATATATATATATATATATATATATATATATATATATATATATATATATATATATATATATATATATATATATATATATATATATATATATATATATATATATATATATATATATATAATATATATAGTCATAACAAATATAATATATATATTGTCTTATATATATATATTCACAGTCCCAAGTGTCTTGGGTCACACCCTCTGGGTGTTCCTGTAGAAGTTCTTGGGAGTCCTGTAGAAGTTCTGGGGCATCCTGTAGAAGTTCTTGGGAGTCCTGTAGAAGTTTTAAAGGTGTCCTGTAGAAGTTCTGGGTGTCCTGTAGAAGTTCTGGGGCATCCTGTAGAAGTTCTGTAGAAGGTGGGGTGTCCTGTAGAAGTTCTGGGTGTCCTGTAGAAGTTCTGGGGCGTCCTGTAGAAGTTCTTGGGAGTCCTGTAGAAGTTCTGGGTGTCCTGTAGAAGTTCTGGGTGTTCTGTAGAAGTTCTGGGGCATTCTGTAGACCTGCCTCTTTGAAATGTTCATCAATTATGAAAAAAAAATCTCTCAGCAATATATTGAAACAGAAGATCACATTTTTGGTTAGGCCCTTTGGACTTAGGACATTTGGACTTTCACCTGATGGAAAGGACCAGACTGACTGAGGTTTTGCTCCTACAATGACTAAACCACAGCTGTGAAACTGTGACAAAGCTCCACCGCTGCAGATCTGCATCAGTTTAATTAGGTCATGACATGTGTGCCTGCAGTCGAGAACAAACAATATCAATATATAATCTGCATTTAACATTAACATGTGCATCATTTTATATCAGGATGGAGCTTATCCTCTTAGATGATTTTACACATTCATTACCTAAAACTGTACTTTGCTATAAGCCTATAAACCTATTGTCAAACTAATATGATCATCGTAATAATCTGGAGTAGATGTAGTAGAGCTGCACATGTGACTGTTCAACTCTAGTTAATGAATGATAAGTTTACATCATGAATGAATAGGTTTTTATCTTTTGGTTGTTTACATTTTTATTTTTTTGAAAAAGAAAAGACAAAACAAAACATTTTCTTAATTGATTACAACCAAAAAAGGATTGGGCTGAAGCCACATGCTGATGTGATCCTGACCCATCATGTTTCTCTCATCAAAAGTCCATCAAATATTTTAATGGATTATCAGCTGGATAGTCAAAAATGTAACATTTTAATTCTGTCTAAATACTGCTGTTTGATTCTCTAATAGCTTATCAGGGCTCTTTCGTTGTTGGTCCCCTGTGGCCTCATCTGATAACACAAAACTCTTAATTATTAATCTGGCAAATCAGCCTTGAAGAAGGTCTAAGTGATTAATTCATCAATTAATTAATAAGTCCAATTTATTTTTATTCATAGACTAAATATTTTAGACTATACTCATTGCCATAGGTCTATGTAGACTTTTGTATGTTTTATTTTTTTGTGTGTGTTTTTTCTGTTCAGTCAATCATAAACTATTGGGTCTGCAGAGTGTTTAAAATATAGGCAGATTTGCAGAATAATTCTAACAATTATGTAAACTGTAGTATGTAAACTGTAGTATGTAAACTGTAGCATGTAAACTGTATGTAAACTGTAGCATGTAAACTGTAGTATGTAAACTGTAGCATGTAAACTGTATGTAAACTGTAGCATGTAAACTGTATGTAAACTGTAGCATGTAAACTGTAGTATGTAAACTGTAGTATGAAAACTGTAGTATGTAAACTGTAGCATGTAAACTGTAGCATGTAAACTGTAGTATGTAAACTGTAGTATGTAAACTGTAGTATGTAAACTGTAGAATGTAAACTGTAGTATGTAAACTGTATGTAAACTGTAGTATGTAAACTGTAGTATGTAAACTGTAGTATGTAAACTGTAGCATGTAAACTGTAGTATGTAAACTGTAGCATGTAAACTGTAGCATGTAAACTGTAGTATGTAAACTGTAGAATGTAAACTGTAGTATGTAAACTGTATGTAAACTGTAGTATGTAAACTGTAGTATGTAAACTGTAGAATGTAAACTGTAGCATGTAAACTGTAGTATGTAAACTGTAGCATGTAAACTGTAGTATGTAAACTGTATGTAAACTGTAGTATGTAAACTGTACTATGTAAACTGTATGTAAACTGTAGTATGTAAACTGTAGTATGTAAACTGTAGAATGTAAACTGTATGTAAACTGTAATATGTAAACTGTAGTATGTAAACTGTAGTATGTAAACTGTAGAATGTAAACTGTATGTAAACTGTAGTATGTAAACTGTGTAGTAAACTGTAAATGTAGTACTGTAAACTGTATGTAAACTGTAGCATGTAAACTGTAGTATGTAAACTGTAGCATGTAAACTGTATGTAAACTGTAGCATGTAAACTGTAGTATGTAAACTGTAGTATGTAAACTGTAGCATGTAAACTGTAGTATGTAAACTGTAGCATGTAAACTGTAGCATGTAAACTGTAGTATGTAAACTGTAGCATGTAAACTGTATGTAAACTGTAGTATGTAAAACTGTAGTATGTAAACTGTAGCATGTAAACTGTATGTAAACTGTAGTATGTAAACTGTAGCATGTAAACTGTATGTAAACTGTAGTATGTAAACTGTAGTATGTAAACTGTAGTATGTAAACTGTAGCATGTAAACTGTAGTATGTAAACTGTAGCATGTAAACTGTAGCATGTAAACTGTAGCATGTAAACTGTAGTATGTAAACTGTAGTATGTAAACTGTAGTATGTAAACTGTAGTATGTAAACTGTAGTATGTAAACTGTAAACTGTAGTATGTAAACTGTAGCATGTAAACTGTAGTATGTAAACTGTAGCCTGTAAACTGTAGTATGTAAACTGTAGTATGTAAACTGTAGTATGTAAACTGTAGTAAACTGTAATGTAAATGTAATGTAGAATGTAAACTGTAGCATGTAAACTAGTAAACTGTAGAATGTAAACTGTAGCATGTAAACTGTAGCATGTAAACTGTATCATGTAAACTGTAGCATGTAAACTGTAGAATGTAAACTGTAGAATGTAAACTGTAGCATGTAAACTGTAGTATGTAAACTGTAAACTGTAGCATGTAAACTGTAGTATGTAAACTGTAGTATGTAAACTGTAGCATGTAAACTGTAGTATGTAAAACTGTGTAGAATGTAAACTGTAGCATGTAAACTGTAGTATGTAAACTGTAGCATGTAAACTGTAGTGTAAATGTAAACTGTATGTAAAACTGTAGAATGTAAACTGTAGCATGTAAACTGTAGCATGTAAACTGTAGCATGTAAACTGTAGCATGTAAACTGTAGAATGTAAACTGTAGAATGTAACTGTAGTATGTAAACTGTAGTATGTAAATGTAAACTGTAGTATGTAAACTGTAGCATGTAAACTGTAGTATGTATAACTGTAAACTGTAGCATGTAAACTGTAGCATGTAAACTGTAGCATGTAAACTGTAGTATGTAAACTGTAGCATGTAAACTGTAGCATGTAAACTGTAGCATGTAAACTGTAGCATGTAAACTGTATGTAAACTGTAGCATGTAAACTGTAGTATGTAAAACTGTAGTAAACTGTAGCATGTAAAAATGTAAACTGTAGTATGTAAACTGTATGTAAACTGTAGTATGTAAACTGTACATGTTAACTGTAGTATGTAAACATGTAAACTGTATGTATGTAAACTGTAGCATGTAAACTGTAGCATGTAAACTGTAGCATGTAAACTGTACTATGTAACTGTATGTAAATGTAAACTGTAGCATGTAAACTGTAGCATGTAAACTGTAGTAAACTGTACATGTAAACTGTATGTAAACTGTAGTATGTAAACTGTAGTAAACTGTAGTATGTATGTAAACTGTAGCATGTAAAACTGTAGTATGTAAACTGTACTGTAGCATGTAAACTGTAGCATGTAAACTGTAGTATGTAAACTGTAGCATGTAAACTGTAGCATGTAAACTGTAGTATGTAAACTGTACTATGTAAACTGTAGTATGTAAACTGTAGTATGTATGTAAACTGTAGCATGTAAACTGTATGTAAACTGTATGTAAACTGTAGTATGTAAACTGTATGTAAACTGTAAACTGTAGCATGTAAACTGTATGTAAACTGTATGTAAACTGTAGTATGTAAACTGTAGTATGTAAACTGTAGCATGTAAACTGTAATGTAAACTGTAGTATGTAAACTGTAGTATGTAAACTGTATGTAAACTGTAGCATGTAAACTGTAGTATGTAAACTGTACTGTAGCATGTAAACTGTAGCATGTAAACTGTAGTATGTAAACTGTAGTATGTAAACTGTAGCATGTAAACTGTAGCATGTAAACTGTAGTATGTAAACTGTATGTAAACTGTAGCATGTAAACTGTAGCATGTAAACTGTAGTATGTGAACTGTAGTATGTAAACTGTATGTAAACTGTAGTATGTGAACTGTATGTAAACTGTAGCATGTAAACTGTAGTATGTAAACTGTAGCATGTAAACTGTAGTATGTAAACTGTATGTAAACTGTAGTATGTAAACTGTAGTATGTAAACTGTATGTAAACTGTAGCATGTAAACTGTAGCATGTAAACTGTGTAAACTGTATGTAAACTGTAGCATGTAACTGTAGTATGTAAACTGTAGTAAACTGTATGTAAACTGTAGTATGTAAACTGTAGTATGTAAACTGTAGTATGTAAACTGTAGTATGTAAACTGTAGTATGTAAACTGTAAAGTATGTAAACTGTAGTATGTAAACTGTAGCATGTAAACTGTTGTAGTAAGTTTAAAACCATCGTATGAAAAATGAAGCATTTTCAGTTTCAGTTTTAGTCATAAACTCCATGAATACTTGACCAACAGTGACACCTAGTGGCAGACTGTCGCCTCTTCAACACACACCTCATGATGGTACCTTTTCATTTTATCATTTTTTTTTTCTTTATTTTTTTTTGGTCAGTTAAATCTCTGTCTGTGTTTCCTCTTTATATTTATTCAACTCTAAAACGTTTTATCAAATAAAGTGCGCACACGGTGCATGAGCCTGCAGCTCCAGCAGGGGGCGCACTTCACTGTGAGGTTCAGACACGAGAAGAAGCGACACAGAAACATTTGAGGATCTGGATCGTAAATAATCTGGCTAAACTTTAACTTTTCCTGCAGCAGTTTCACAGACTGAGCCTCGTGATGATAAACTCAAACGTCAAGGATCCAACGGTTTGAATTCACGTCATTTCACCAATAAAAGTAAGTTTTATTTGTGTAAAAACTCTGTGTTAAATTCATGTTTACTTCATAACTTTATGCTCCACCTTATTTGCCTTTTCACCTTTGTCCCAGAAAAGAAAACACACCGACAGCAGAAGGACAAAGGTAAAAATCATGACACTTTACAACTAAATCTAACAAAAACTGTTTTAAATGTGTCCAATGTGCTGCAGGTTTGACTGGTTCATGTGGATGTACAAACATTTAATCTACGCTACACTTGAGTTTGGTGAAATGAAACTTGTTAAAATGATTATTATAGTGTATTATTAAGTTCTATTTAAATCAATATTATTACGACAAACCAAACGTTGCAAATACTTTTGGTTGAATATTGTTTCCAAAACCTTTTCTGCTCCCACAGAGTTAAAGAAAGTGAATAAGTCCAGTGTGTAAAAGTCTCACAGAGAAGTGCAGGTTCATAAAGAGATAAAATACAGAAACATTGTAAAATACAACCAGCTGAGGCTCGGGCATCTGCTTAGGATGCCTCCTGGACGCCTCCCTAGGGAGGTGTTCTGGGCATGTCCCACCGGGAGGAGGCCCCGAGGAAGACCCAGGACACGCTGGAGGGACTATGTCTCTCTGGTCTGGGAACACCTTGGGGTCCCACCGGAGGAGCTGGAGGACGTGTCTGGGGTGAGGGAAGTCTGGGAGTCCCTGCTTAGACTGCTGCCCCGCGACCCGGCCCCGGATAAGCGGAAGAAAATGGATGGATGGATGGATGTAAAATACAATATAAGGCAATACTGATAGTTTTGATAATATTCAAATTTGGCATTTAAAATTTAAGCCATGTGTTTTTATATCTGCCTCAGTCTGTGGCCTTTACTCGTCTCATACAGCTCAACCTCGTTCTAAACAGATTCAGGAAAGATTCATTTCTGTCCTGGGACGTTTTAGTATTGACTCAAATGAGTCAATAGTATCTTAGTATTGATTAGTATCTGATTTTCTGCACTTTTGACAACTCTAATACGAATAATACTATTGAAGTTGACATGGAATCTTATCATATTCTTACAGTTCTTATCTTTTCATTTCAGATCAAGACCACAATAATCTTAACATTTGAGACTCTAAACTCCTCATGGCGTCCTCCCAGGTGCGAGTGAGAATCCTCCCGTCCGTCCGCTGCCTTTTTGACAGAACGGTACAGGTCAAAGTTGAGGGCCTTTCTCCACACAAACCTCTCACACTCCGCTCCAAAGTCGTGGACGACAGGGGCATCGTTTTCAAAGCCACGGCCCAGTACCGAGCAGATGAAGTGGGGTGTGTGGACGTGTCCCGGGCGGCGTCTCTGGGGGGTAGTTACACCGGGGTGGAGCCTATGGGGCTGTTTTGGTCCATGTTACCAGAGCTGCCTCACAATAAACTGCTGAAGAAGAGCGCACTGAGTCCGATGCAGGTGGAGATTTCGGCTCTGGACGGAGCAAACGGTGGAGAAGTGCTGGCGTCTGAGATCAACTACAGGGAGTTTATGGTGGAGGGGATGAAGAGGATCCCACTGACGGAGGGCAGGTTGAGAGGAGTGTTGTTTGTGCCGCCAGGTAGATATTCTGTTTCTCTTTACTGTCGACAAAAATGTGGTACAAACGTTTGAGGTCGTTACTGATTCATTTTACTATCCAGATAAGAGCTGGCAATATATTAATACTTCAAGCAATAATATTTTTATGTCAAATTTGTAGATTCAGTTCAGTCACTTCTGGATAAAGTCGGATCGACTCCTGTCTGCGGAAACATCACATCCAAAGATATTAAGTCAATAATAATGTTTGTTACATCACTACAAGAACTATTATGATAATTTAATTTTAACTCAATAACTAATGTGCAGTTGCGATATATTTTGTTTCTAGTGACAAGTGTCTCTGTCTGACAGGAAGTTACTGTTCTTTTTTTTTTTTTTTTTTAATGTAAAAAGACAAATTTTAGTCAAGATTGTCCTTCCTAAAAGTGCACTTTGAATGTTCCACAATACCACTTAAAACTCCTGTTTCTCACATGTATTCATTCGAAAGAATGTATTTTTTACTGTGAACAGGCTCGCATCTCCACAGATCCTACCTGTAACTTGACCTGCTCGTCTCCATGGAGACAGATGCATAATGCCCCACTGTGGAACATCTGAGGCAAAGAAATAACAAGTGACATAATGCACATTTGAGTCTTGTTTTGGTTTTGTACTTTTTGAAAGTTTGACTCAGTTATTTAAGGCATGTAGTTTGAAAACGTCTTTTACTATATGATAATAATATAGTTTGAAACATAGTTCATCACATCTTTATTCCTCATATTCTGCAGCGTCACAGATCACAACTAATTTACTGAGTCTTTATTCTGCCCAATTGTGAATCATATTTAAATATTTTCTAATTCATTTAATTCTCAGTTATTATGTCACAGTTTATTATAACTAAACAACTCATTATATTATAAAACATGTCGGTAATGTTAAATTAAGAACGTAAGACATGTCAGATCATTAAGTTTTAAATGACTTTTTCAGTTGTTCAAAAACCCTTGAAACTCCTTGAAAAGCCACATAAAAGTGGAGGAGGGTTTGAGTCACATTAAAGTGGAGGAGGGTTTGAGTCACATTAAAGTGGAGAGGTTTGAGTCACATTAAGTGGAGGAGGGTTTGAGTCACATTAAAGTGGAGGAGGGTTTGAGTCACATTAAAGTGGAGGAGGGTTTGAGTCTTGTTAAAGTGGAGGAGGGTTTGAGTCACATTAAAGTGGAGGAGGGTTTGAGTCACATTAAAGTGGAGGAGGGTTTGAGTCTTGTTAAAGTGGAGGAGGGTTTGAGTCTCATTAAAGTGGAGGAGGGTTTGAGTCACATTAAAGTGGAGGAGGGTTTGAGTCACATTAAAGTGGAGGGTTTGAGTCTCATTAAAGTGGAGGAGGGTTTGAGTCACATTAAAGTGGAGGATGGTTTGAGTCTCATTAAAGTGGAGGAGGGTTTTTGAGTCACATTAAAGTGGAGGAGGGTTTGAGTCTCATTAAAGTGGAGGAGGGTTTGAGTCTCATTAAAGTGGAGGAGGGTTTGAGTCTCATTAAAGTGGAGGAGGGTTTGAGTCACATTAAAGTGGAGGAGGGTTTGAGTCACATTAAAGTGGAGGAGGGTTTTGAGTCTCATTAAAGTGGAGGAGGGTTTGAGTCTCATTAAAGTGGAGGAGGGTTTGAGTCTCATTAAAGTGGAGGAGGGTTTGAGTCACATTAAAGTGGAGGAGGGTTTGAGTCACATTAAAGTGGAGGGTTTGAGTCACATTAAAGTGGAGGGTTTGAGTCTCATTAAAGTGGAGGGTTTGAGTCTCATTAAAGTGGAGGAGGGGGTTTGAGTCACATTAAAGTGGAGGAGGGTTTGGAGTCACATTAAAGTGGAGGAGGGTTTGAGTCTCATTAAAGTGGAGGAGGGTTTGAGTCACATTAAAGTGGAGGGTTGAGTCTCATTAAAGTGGAGGGTTTGAGTCTCATTAAAGTGGAGGAGGGTTTGAGTCACATTAAAGTGGAGGGTTTGAGTCACATTAAAGTGGAGGAGGGTTTGAGTCTCATTAAAGTGGAGGAGGGTTTGAGTCACATTAAAGTGGAGGGTTTGAGTCACATTAAAGTGGAGGGGTTTGAGTCACATTAAAGTGGAGGGTTTGAGTGGAGTGGAGGGTTTGAGTCTCATTAAAGTGGAGGAGGGTTTGAGTCTCGTTAAAGTGGAGGAGGGTTTGAGTCACATTAAAGTGGAGGAGGGTTTGAGTCTCATTAAAGTGGAGGAGGGTTTGAGTCACATTAAAGTGGAGAGGGGAGGAGGAGTCTTGTTAAAGTGGAGGAGGGTTTGAGTCACATTAAAGTGGAGGAGGGTTTGAGTCACATTAAAGTGGAGGGTTTGAGTCTCATTAAAGTGAGGAGGGTTTGAGTCACATTAAAGTGGAGGGTTTGAGTCTCATTAAAGTGGAGGAGGGTTTGAGTCACATTAAAGTGGAGGAGGGTTTGAGTCTCATTAAAGTGGAGGAGGGTTTGAGTCTCATTAAAGTGGAGGAGGGTTTGAGTCTCATTAAAGTGGAGGAGGGTTTGAGTCACATTAAAGTGGAGGAGGGTTTGAGTCACATTAAAGTGGAGGAGGGTTTGAGTCTCATTAAAGTGGAGGAGGGTTTTGAGTCTCATTAAAGTGGAGGAGGGTTTGAGTCACATTAAAGTGGAGGAGGGTTTGAGTCACATTAAAGTTGGAGGGTTGAGTCACATTAAAGTGGAGGGTTTGAGTCTCATTAAAGTGGAGGGGTTTGAGTCTCATTAAAGTGGAGGAGGGTTTGAGTCACATTAAAGTGGAGGGTTTGAGTCACATTAAAGTGGAGGAGGGTTTGAGTCTCATTAAAGTGGAGGAGGGTTTGAGTCACATTAAAGTGGAGGAGTTTGAGTCTCATTAAAGTGGAGGAGGGTTTGAGTCTCATTAAAGTGGAGGAGGGTTTGAGTCACATTAAAGTGGAGGGTTTGAGTCACATTAAAGTGGAGGAGGGTTTGAGTCTCATTAAAGTGGAGGAGGGTTTGAGTCACATTAAAGTGAGGGTTTGAGTCACATTAAAGTGGAGGGTTTGAGGAGTGGAGGGTTTGAGTCTCATTAAAGTGGAGGAGGGTTTGAGTCTCATTAAAGTGGAGGAGGGTTTGAGTCATGTAAAGTGGAGGAGGTTTGGGTCACATTAAAGTGGAGGAGGGTTTGAGTCACATTAAAGTGGAGGGTTTGAGTCTCATTAAAGTGGAGGAGGGTTTGAGTCACATTAAAGTGGAGGGTTTGAGTCTCATTAAAGTGGAGGAGGGTTTTGAGTCACATTAAAGTGGAGGAGGGTTTGAGTCTCATTAAGTGGTGGGAGGGTTTGAGTCTCATTAAAGTGGAGGAGGGTTTGAGTCTCATTAAAAGTGGAGGAGGTTTGAGTCACATTAAAGTGGAGGAGGGTTTGAGTCACATTAAAGTGGAGGAGGGTTTGAGTCTCATTAAAGTGGAGGAGGGTTTGAGTCTCATTAAAGTGGAGGAGGGTTTGAGTCATTAAAGTTAAGGTTTGAGAGGGTTTGTGGAGGGTTGAGTCACATTAAAGTGGAGGGTTTGAGTCTCATTAAAGTGGAGGGTTTTGAGTCTCATTAAAGTGGAGAGGGTTTGAGTCACATTAAAGTGGAGGAGAGGGTTTGAGTCTCATTAAAGTGGAGGAGGGTTTGAGTTTAAAGTGGAGGGTTTGAGTCTCATTTAAAGTGGAGTTTGAGTCTCATAAAGTGGAGGGGGTTTGAGTCACATTAAAGTGGGAGGGTTTGAGTCACATTAAAGTGGAGGAGGGTTTGAGTCTCATTAAAGTGGAGGAGGGTTTTTGAGTCACATTAAAGTGGGAGGGTTTGAGTCACATTAAAGTGGAGGGGTTTGAGTCACATTAAAAGTGGAGGGTTTGAGTCTCATTAAAGTGGAGGGTTTGAGTCTCATTTAAAGTGGAGGAGGTTTTTGAGTCTCATTAAAGTGGAGGAGGGTTTGAGTCACATTAAAGTGGAGGAGGGTTTGAGTCACATTAAAGTGGAGGAGGGTTTGAGTCACATTAAAGTGGAGGAGGGTTTGAGTCTCGTTAAAGTGGAGGGTTTGAGTCTCATTAAAGTGGAGGAGGGTTTTGAGTCACATTAAAGTGGAGGAGGGTTTGAGTCTCATTAAAGTGGAGGAGGGTTTGAGTCACATTAAAGTGGAGGGTTTGAGTCACATTAAAGTGGAGGGGTTTGAGTCTCATTAAAGTGGAGGAGGGTTTTGAGTCACATTAAAGTGGAGGGTTTGAGTCACATTAAAGTGGAGGAGGGTTTGAGTCTCATTAAAGTGGAGGAGGGTTTGAGTCACATTAAAGTGGAGGGTTTGAGTCTCATTAAAGTGGAGGGTTTGAGTCTCATTAAAGTGGAGGGGGTTTGAGTCACATTAAAGTGGAGGGAGGGTTTGAGTCTCGTTAAAGTGGAGGAGGGTTTGAGTCTCATTAAAGTGGAGGAGGGTTTGAGTCACATTAAAGTGGAGGGTTTGAGTCTCATTAAAGTGGAGGAGGGGTTTGAGTCACATTAAAGTGGAGGAGGGTTTGAGTCACATTAAAGTGGAGGAGGGTTTGAGTCACATTAAAGTGGAGGAGGGTTTGAGTCTTGTTAAAGTGGAGGAGGGTTTGAGTCACATTAAAGTGGAGGAGGGTTTGAGTCACATTAAAGTGGAGGGTTTGAGTCTCATTAAAGTGGAGGAGGGTTTGAGTCACATTAAAGTGGAGGGTTTGAGTCTCATTAAAGTGGAGGAGGGTTTGAGTCACATTAAAGTGGAGGAGGAGGGGGTTTGAGTCTCATTAAAGTGGAGGAGGGTTTGAGTCTCATTAAAGTGGAGGAGGGTTTGAGTCTCATTAAAGTGGAGGAGGGTTTGAGTCTCATTAAAGTGGAGGAGGGTTTGAGTCACATTAAAGTGGAGGAGGGGTTTGAGTCACATTAAAGTGGAGGAGGGTTTGAGTCTCATTAAAGTGGAGGAGGGGTTTGAGTCTCATTAAAGTGGAGGAGGGTTTGAGTCACATTAAAGTGGAGAGGGGTTTGAGTCACATTAAAGTGGAGGAGGGTTTGAGTCACATTAAAGTGGAGGAGGTTTGAGTCTCGTTAAAGTGGAGGAGGGTTTGAGTCTCATTAAAGTGGAGGAGGGTTTGAGTCACATTAAAGTGGAGGAGGGTTTGAGTCTCATTAAAGTGGAGGAGGGTTTGAGTCACATTAAAGTGGAGGAGGGTTTGAGTCACATTAAAGTGGAGGGGGTTTGAGTCTCATTAAAGTGGAGGAGGGTTTGAGTCACATTAATGTGGAGGGTTTGAGTCACATTAAAGTGGAGGAGGGTTTGAGTCTCATTAAAGTGGAGGAGGTTTTGAGTCACATTAAAGTGGAGGGTTTGAGTCTCATTAAAGTGGAGGGTTTGAGTCTCATTAAAGTGGAGGAGGGTTTGAGTCACATTAAAGTGTGGAGGGTTTGAGTCACATTAAAGTGGAGGAGGGTTTGAGTCTCATTAAAGTGGAGGAGGGTTTGAGTCACATTAAAGTGGAGGGTTTGAGTCTCATTAAAGTGGAGGGTTTGAGTCTCATTAAAGTGGAGGAGGGGTTTGAGTCACATTAAAGTGGAGGGTTTTTGAGTCACATTAAAGTGGAGGGGGTTTGAGTCACATTAAAGTGGAGGGTTTGAGTCTCATTAAAGTGGAGGGTTTGAGTCTCATTAAAGTGGAGGAGGGTTTGAGTCTCATTAAAGTGGAGGAGGGTTTGAGTCACATTAAAGTGGAGGAGGGTTTGAGTCACATTAAAGTGGAGGAGGGTTTGAGTCACATTAAAGTGGAGGAGGGTTTGAGTCTCGTTAAAGTGGAGGAGGGTTTGAGTCTCGTTAAAGTGGAGGAGGGTTTGAGTCACATTAAAGTGGAGGAGGGTTTGAGTCTCATTAAAGTGGAGGAGGGTTTGAGTCACATTAAAGTGGAGGAGGGTTTGAGTCTCATTAAAGTGGAGGAGGGTTTGAGTCACATTAAAGTGGAGGGTTTGAGTCACATTAAAGTGGAGGTTTGAGTCTCATTAAAGTGGAGGAGGGTTTGAGTCACATTAAAGTGGAGGGTTTGAGTCACATTAAAGTGGAGGAGGGGTTTGAGTCTCATTAAGGTGGAGGAGGTTTGAGTCACATTAAAGTGGAGGGTTTGAGTCTCATTAAAGTGGAGGGTTTTGAGTCTCATTAAAGTGGAGGAGGGTTTGAGCCTTATTAAAGTGGAGGAGGGTTTGAGTCACATTAAAGTGGAGGAGGGTTTGAGTCTCATTAAAGTGGAGGAGGGTTTGAGTCACATTAAAGTGGAGGAGGGTTTGAGTCTCGTTAAAGTGGAGGAGGGTTTGAGTCACATTAAAGTGGAGGAGAGTTTGATATTTACAGATACATTTTTCCGTTTTTGCAGGACCAGGCCCGTTTCCTGCGGTGGTGGACTTGTACACACTGGGAGGACGCCTGACTGAACCCAGAGCCAGTCTTTTGGCCGGTAAAGGTTTTGTTGTAATGGCTCTGGCCTATCACAGCTACGAGGATTTACCCAAAAATCCCGAGTACTTTGAGCTGGAGTACTACGAAGAGGCCATCCAGTATCTGCTCAGTCTCCCTGAGGTCAGTAGAACAAACTGTGTTTAAATCTAAAATAAATCTATAATGAATCCTGTAGAATAGATGACACTTCATAAGATATTACAATTTTACCAAAACACTAAAAAGTAAAATACTGTCAGTTAAAGGAGCTGTTGGCTAAATGTGAAAAAACTGTTCCAACTAGTTCATTTTAAATGTTTGCAGCGGTCCAAACTTTCAAACACATTCATTCTGTCCTAATTATTCACCTTGATGAATTTATGAGCTTTCAGAAATATCACAAACTCTGCTCTGGACTCTAACAAGAACAACTAGCATGCTAACAGAGCACCAGCAGTACTTCCTGGTTTGCTGTCAACCAAACATTCTTTATATAGACCTGTCACGATAATTCATATCAGTATATTTCAAAACATGATAGAACGAGCATGTTTTTAGTCGATGTTTATTGTGGGGACTTTTTCTCACATTATTTGGAAATGTTGGTTATTTTTTAGCCATAACAATATTGTAGATGTAAAATAGTTTTTGTGGTTTAGTTCTGCTCTTGGGTTATTGTGTCAGTGGCATAAATTAGTTTCAGTTTTGTCTGTGTCAGTCGTCCAGGTTTGATCCAGAGCAAAAGATGAAATTTAAATCTGTCACAGGACAAAAAGTTGTACGAGTGAAGACGTTTGGCTGCTCGTCCAAGACACTTCTTCAGTTCTGCTCAGATTCTTCTTCAGTTCTGGTCAGATTCTTCTTCAGTTCTGGTCAGATTCTTCTTCAGTTCTGCTCAGATTCTTCTTCAGTTCTGATCAGATTCTCCTTCAGTTCTGCTCAGATTCTTCTTCAGTTCTGGTCAGATTACTGCTGGACACGGCCTTATATCTGTCTTAAAGGAGGGGCTGACTTCACTGAAACTTTAAACATCGACACAGTTTCAGGCTTTAAGGCCGATATGACAAATTGTTATAGATGGACTCCTACAACGAATTGTCCAGATTGACAGATTTAAACTTCTCCTTTTGCTAAGTTTCAGTACTATTGTTTATTGCCTAAATTTACTTAATCAATATCCAGTTTATTGTGGAAGTTGCCGTGGGCGTTGTCCCTCAGGTTGTATTATTAATTATGATAAATATTAAATACAAAGCCGTTTTAAAGCCTCTGGAGAATCGGTGCAGAGCCAGTGGATGAGGCTGAACAAGGGCAATGCTGCACTTCAGAATCGTGACAGGCCCAGCGTCATACTGGATCAAAGCAGCACAGACCATAAGACCTATGTACTTTTACAGTATATCTGTGTACTTTTACAGTATATCTGTGTACTTTTACAGTATATCTGTGTACTTTTACAGTATACCTGTGTACTTTTACAGTATGTCTGTGTACTTTTACAGTATATCTGTATACTTTTACAGTATATCTGTGTACTTATACTGTAAAAGTACACAGACATACTGTAAAAGTACACAGACATACTGTAAGAGTGCACAGATATACTGTAAATCTGTACTAGGGCTAAACACATTTTCAGTACTTTTAACTCGTCCATGTTGTCGTCTGCACAGGTCAAAGGTCCAGGTGTCGGCGTCATTTCCATCTCTCACAGTGGCGGTCATGCTCTTGCCATATCGTCTTTCCTCGACCACGTCTCTGCGACCGTCTGCATCAACGGCTGCACCGCCAACACCCTCATCCCCCTGCGCTACAAAGACACCGTCATTCCTCCTATTCCCGTTATCATGGAAAACATCCGAATGTCCAAGTCCGGCCTTTTGATTATCCGCGACGGCCTGCCCGACCCGGAGCAGTACAAACCGTCCCTCATCCCGATCGAACGGGCGACCTGTCAGTTCATGCTCGTCGCTTCTGAAGACGACTACAACTGGGCCAGTGTCTTCTACGCCAAACAAGCAGCGTCCATTTTGAAAAGACATAAGAAACATTCGTATTCATTGGTGTTATATCCCAAAGCGGGACATTTTCTGGAGGTGCCCCACATGCCGCTCTGCCCGTCGTCGGTGCACGCGGCGTTGGGGAAGGCGGTGGTCTTTGGAGGGGAGCCCAAAGCGAACGCAGAGGCCCAGATGGATCTTTGGGAGCGGGTCCAGCGCTTCTTCAAAAGACACTTGGGGGTTGAGAACACTCAGAATCATTCAGGGAATGAATGAGCCTCTTTCTGAGGCTCCTCAGACTTGATTACAGGATATTTTTATGTGTAATAAAGGAGATTTGTGACGAGGTAATGACAGTGCTGCAGGACACATCGTCTGTCGCCGTGTCGCCGTGTCGCCGTTCACCTTTCGTGGTCTCCCTGTTTCACTGATTTTTTTGGTGCAATTTTACATGCGCTTTCACAGTCTATGAACACGTACTGTGATTGGCTGAGGGACTGTAGACCATTGTGTTCTGCTTCCTGATTGGCTGAGGGACTGTAGACCATTGTGTTCTGCGTCCTGATTGGCTGAGGGACTGTAGACCATTGTGTTCTGCTTCCTGATTGGCTGAGGGACTGTAGACCATTGTGTTCTGCGTCCTGATTGGCTGAGGGACTGTAGACCATTGTGTTCTGCGTCCTGATTGGCTGAGGGACTGTAGAACATGTATAAAGTGTGTGCTGAGGAGTTTTAAAGCCTTAAAACATATAGAATATTTGTAAAAAAATAATCCTAATAATAAGATACTTCACGGATTTCGCCTGTTGTGGATTATTTTCAGAACGTGACCCCACGATAAACGAGGGACCAGTGCAGTCGGTCATTCCCACGAGGAGGGTTTGGGGAGTGAAGTAAAGTTATTGAGGAGAGTTATGGTTAAATACAGAGCTTCATGATGTGTGACACTGAGGCTACTGTTTGTCATTCTAAAGCAAATTGAAGTAAAATAAAAAAGGAAAAGCACTTTACTCATCAAAATGTGATTTTAACCAATACATTTGCTGCGTGGCGTCTCAGTCTGACACTTTGTCCCTGTGAATGTGGTGAGAGACTGAGCGGGGATGGGGGTGGTTAGGGTTAAACTATTTTGCACAAACTATTCTTCACAAACTATTCTTAACAAACTATTCTTCACAAATTATTCTTAAACTATTCTTCACAAACTATTAAACTATTCTTCACAAAATTATTAAACTATTCTTCACAAACTATTCTTAAACTATTCTTCACAGACTATGAATAAATCTGTGTTATACTGACATCTACTGGCCACTGAGTTCAACTGCATTTCAGTTTATTATTATTAGTAACATTAAATATTTGCAGATGTGCCTAAAACATTTTATTGATCATTTATAAAAACTCGATTTAATATAATGTGATGAATAACGTGACATTTTCTGAATAACTCTGTAAATAAGAGTAAAAAGGACGAGCGACAGACAGAGTAATGCCCCGATTTTTTATATAATCTCAATCACAATATTCTGATGATATTTCAACAATATATCTAGAAAATGACAAAATGTCCCTGTAAATGTCCTAAATTTGTATGTAAATGTCCTAAATGTGTCTGTAAATGTCCAAAATGTCAAAATGTCCCTGTAAATGTCCAAAATGTCCCTGTAAATGTCCAAAATGTCCCTGTAAATGTCCAAAATGTCCCGTCGTCTTTGGGGTTCAAGTATTGCACAAAACATGAATGAGCCCAAAATTAACCACAAAAGGGTCAAAATAACAATTTATTCACGTTTGGGAGATATTTTAATAGGTTTAATTATAGACGATACACTCTACATATATGCATAGACAATGCATTGAAATTATTATAATTAATTTAGTCTGAATGAGAACAAATTAAAGAGGTCTAAAGTTCAGTAGGATTAAGGCAGGACCAAACACAGATGTGTGACTGTTACGTCTCATTTGGACAGTGATGTAAAAGTGTAGTTTGAGCGAGGCATGTTCTGATACTTCTGACCGTCTAAAGAGGAATGTCACTGCTCTGTGTGAAAGAACCAGGACCAGGACCAGGACCAGGACCAGGGCAGCACCGTCAGAGCCAAACACTCCACCGGGGTTTGGAGTTTGTTACTATCGCTCTGTTAAAGTGTGTAAAATTATCACTAAAGCTTCTTCTCAGCAAATGTGGAAGTTCAGACCATTTAAATCGTGGGTAAAATAACGTTTCTCCTTGTGGTTTAAACACGACTTCAGCTTCAGTCAGAGTTTCATTTTACACTTTAAGTTCTAATGTTTCCTCCTCGAAAACTGACCCGACGTTGTGTTTTGTGTCGAGTTTTGGTGGATGGAGTTTAAAAACACAGTGGAGCAAGAACTCAGCCTCAATATGAAAAAGAAACAGAATAATCTTGAATCTGACGCCTGCAGACGGTGGATTTGTTATTTCACACTAAATAAAACATAGAATAATTGATTTATTTCTTATCGTTTTGTCGTTTACTCCCATGTGATAAAAAATATAAAACATGACTCTTTCACAAAGGTGCAGAACGTTGTTTCCTGCAGCAGTGACCCCCACGACGACGAGAAAGTGTGACCCCCACGACGAGAGAGTGTGACCCCCACGACGAGAAAGTGTGACCCCCACGACGACGAGAAAGTGTGACCCCCACAACGACGACGAAAGAGTGACCCCCCACGACGAGAGAGTGTGACCCCCACGACGAGAGAGTGTGACCCCCACGACGAGAAAGTGTGACCCCCACGACGAGAAAAGAGTGACCCCCACGACGAGAGAGTGTGACCCCCACGACGAGAGAGTGTGACCCCCACGACGAGAAAGTGTGACCCCCACGACGAGAAAGTGTGACCCCCACGACGAGAAAGAGTGACCCCCACGACGAAGAGAGTGTGACCCCCCACGACGAAAGAGTGTGACCCCCCACGACGAGAAAGTGTGACCCCCACGACGAGAAAGTGTGACCCCCACAACGAGAGGAGGATAAAACACCGGGACTCGGCTCCGGACTCGGCTTTTGAACGAGTCTTTGAGGAGCACGAGTCCCATAAACGAGCTGAAAGTCCCATCACTTCTTCTGCTGCTGCTTTTCTTTTGGAATGTAGATTTAGGCCGGATCAGTCTATAAACAGATCGAGCAGCTGTTTAGGGCCCCGAGGCCACCAGGGGGCCCCCAAGAGCCTGCACATTTACACTGATAATAAAATAATACATGAAGTTTTATTGGACACGGGGCTTGTGTGTTTACAGCCTGAATATCCCTCGAAAATATCACATTTGTTTTATATTTATACAACAAAATCTGTGCTGTGTGTGTGTGTGTGTGTCTTGTGTTTGTGTCTTGTGTGTGTGTTTGTGTTTGTGGCCAGGAGGGGCCCCAGAGACACATTCAGGGCCCCTGAGAGCTGGGGCCCTGGGTTTAGTGTTTTGTGTTTGACCTTTGACCTCGTCACTTCTTCCTCATTTAAGTCGTTTCATTTATAAAGAATCATCTGTGTTTCATAAAACACCAGAGTCTGAGTTTGTCTCTGAAAATGAGTCGGAGGAGGAGGAGCTTCAGCTCAGCCCCGCCCTCTCCTCTCCCTCCCTCTCCTCCTTCTCCTCTCTGGCCTCTCCCTCTCTCCCTCCTCTCCTCTCTCTCTCTCTCCTCTCCTCTCTCTCCTTCTCCCTCTCTCGCTCCTCTCCTCCTCCTCTCTCCCGCTGTGGACGAGATAAACTCTCCTCTCTCTTCCCTCTCCTCCCTCCCTTTCCTCTCTCCTCCCTCTCTCCTCTCCTCCTCTCTGTGGATGGGATAAACTCTCCTCTCTCCCTCCCTCTCTCCTCTTTCTCCTCCCTCTCTCCTCTCCCTCCTCCCTCTCTCCTCTTCTCTCCTCCTCTGCTGAGGGGATAAACTCTCCTCTCTCTCTCTCTCCTCTTTCTCCTCCCTCTCTCCTCCTTTCCCTCCTCCCTCTCTCTCCTCTCCTCTCTCTCTCCTCTTTCCTCTTTCCCTCCTCTCTCTCCTCTCTCCCTCACTCCTCCCTCCCTCTCCTCCTCCTCTCTCTCCCCCTCTCTCTCTCCTTTCTCTCTCTCCCTCTCTCTCTCCCCCTCCTCCTCCCTCTCTCCCTCTCTCCTCCCCTCTCTCCTCTCTCTCTCCTCCTCTGCTCCCTCTCTCCTCCTCCTCCTCTCTCTCTCCCTCTCCTCCTCCCTCTCTCTCTCCCCCTCTCCTCCTCTCTCCCTCTCCTCCTCCCTCCTCCCTCCCTCCCTCCTCTCTCCTCCTCTCTCTTCTCTGCTGAGGGGATAAACTCTCCTCAGCAGGAGAGAGGGAGAGAGAGGAGAGAGGGAGCTCTCTCCTCTCTCTCTCTCTCTCCCTCCCTCCCTCCCTCCTCCCTCCTCTCCTCTCCTCCTCTCCTCTCTCCCCCTCTCCTCCTCTCCTCCTCCCTCTCTCTCTTTCTCTGCTGACGGGATAAACTCTCCTCTCTCCTCCTCCCTCTCTCTCCTCCTCCCTCCCTCTCTCCTCCCTCTCTCTCCTCTCTCTCTCTCCTCCCTCCCTCCCTCTCTCTCCTCTCCTCCTCTCTCTCTCCTCCCTCCCTCTCTCCTCTCCTCCTCCCTCTCTCCCTCCCTCCCTCTCTCCTCTCTCTCCTCTCCCTCCCTCCCTCCCTCCTCTCTCCTCCCTCTCTCCTCTCCTCCTCCTCCTCCTCCTCCTCTCTCTCCCTCCCTCTCCTCCTCCTCTCCTCCTCTCCTCCTCCCCCCCTCTCTCTCTTCTCTGCTGACGGGATAAACTCTCCGTTTGAAGACTGAGCGCCGGTAAAAACGCGGCGGACTCGGTTGTGGACGGACGGGAGGACAAACCGGGGGATAAACCGGAGGATAAACCGGAGGATAAACCGGAGGATAAACCGGAGGATAAACCGGAGGATAAACCGGAGGATAAACCGGAGGAAAAACCGGACCGCGCCTCTCCAAAAAGAAGAAAGCGCGATGCTCGCGCGCGGATCTGTCCATTTTCTCGCGTGGACGTGTTTTATCTTCTCTCTTCTCACCATGTCACCTGAATTCACCTCTTTTTGTCTCTCCTCCCGCGGCTCGTAGACGGTAAAATGCCTCCCGCCGCTCGTCACGCGTGATTCATTCGGTGCATCATGGACACCGGGAGCCGTGAGCTGAACTGGACGCGCCACCTGTGGTTGGAGCTGCTCAACGCGTCGAGCTCCACCGCCGGTGCCCGGGCGGAGGGGTTTGTGAGCCCGGGACCGGGACCGGGGCCGGCGGGAGGAGGAGAACCGGGGCCGGCCGCATCCCTACGAGCCTACCGGGACTTCACGACGGCGGTGCAGGTCCTCGTCCTGCTCGGGGCGCTGCTCGGTAAGAACCGGACAAAGATACGGGTGAAATATAGTCCCACGAGAGAGCGGAGGGATACACGGGAGTAATTAGGTCATTTATAAGAGACACGCGCACAGGTGCACGCGCAGAGTCAAACAAACACACAACAGGATACACAACACACAACAACACACAACACACACAACAGGATACACAACACACAACAACACACAACACACAACAGGATACACAACACACAACAGGATACACAACACACAACAACACAC
>JAIEZT010001223.1:92500-128337 GCA_019594935.1 Periophthalmus modestus
CACAACACACAACAAACACATACCAAGACACAAGACACACAATACAACACACAACACAACACACAACAAACACACAACAAGACACAACACACACAATACAACACACAACACAACACACAACACAACACACACAACACACAAGACACACAATACAACACACAACAAACACACACAACACACACAAAACACATAATACACAACAAGACACACAACACACAACCGCAGACAACACAACACACAACAGAACACACAACAAGCACAACACACACAACAAACACACAACAAACAACACACAAAACACACAAGACACAACACAACACACAACAGACACACAGCAGACAACAAGACACAAAACACACAACACACACAACAGAACACACAAAACACATAATACACAACAAGACACACATCACACAACAACAGAGAACACAACACACAACAAAACACACAAGATACACAAAGCAACACACAACAAGACACACAACACACAACAAACACAAACACACACACAACAAGACACACAACAACAACACACACAACACACAACAAAACAGTCCTGGTTTAGACCCGGTTTAGTCCTGGTTTGGTCCTGGTCGAATGTCTTCTCCAGATCCACAAAACACATGTGGACTGTGGCAAACTCCCATGAGCCTCGAGGACCTGATGGAGAGTGTAGAGCTGGTCCAGTGTTCCACGACCAGGACGAAAACCACACTGCTCCTCCTGGATCTGAGGTTCGACTATCGGTCGGATTCTCCTCTCCAGTCCCTGGAATAGACCTTAAGGCTGAGGAGTGTGATTCCCCTGTAATTGGAACACACCCTCAATTCAATTCAATTTATTTTTGTAGAGCCCAAAATCACGACAGCAGTCGCCTCTTAGGGCTGAACATGAGAGTTGATTAACCAACAGAATTAGAAAATCAACAATGAAACAGAAACAGACAAGCAAATTAATCAGAAAACAAGCAATGAATAACTGTCCCAGAGCGCCCCCTGTCCTTAGACCCTCCTTCTCCAAAGGAAAAACTCCAAAAACCCAGTGGGAAAAGGAGAAACCTGGAGGAGAACCACAGTGACGGAGAGATCCACTCCCATGGACGGACAGGCTGCAGATGTGTCCAGGACTAAGGCGCATCCAGTTCAAGTCTGTAGGGCCAGAGTCCATTCCTCCAGTCCCCCTTTTTATACAGAGGGACCACCACCCCGGTCTGCCAGTCCAGAGGTACTGTCCCCGGCCGCTACGCGATGTTGGAGAGACAGTCAAGACAGTCCCACAACATCCAGAGACTTGAGGTACTTGGGACGGATCTCACCCACCTCCGGAGCCTTGCCACCGAGGAGCTTTAACCACCTCAGTGACTTCAGCCAGGGTGATGGATGAGTCCACCTCCGGGTCCCCAGTCTCTGCTTCCTAATCGGAAGACGTGACAGTGGGACTGAGGAGATCCTCAAAGTCTTCCTTCTACCGTCCGACAACATCTCCAGTCAAGGTCAGAAGCTCTCCACCCGAACTCCTCCCAACCCCGAGTTTTTGCCTCTGTGACTGCACAAGCTGCGGCACGTTTGGCCTGACGGTACTCGCCAGCTGCCTCAGGAGTCCCACAAGCCAACAAGGCTCGATAGGACTCCTTCCTCAGCCTGACAGCATCTCTTACTTCCTATGTCCACCACCGGGTTTGGGGGTTGCCGCCTCAACAAGCACCGCAGACCTTACGACCGCAGCTATGAGCAGGCGCATCGACAATAGAGGTGGAGAACATGGCCCACTCGGAGTCCATGTCTCCAACCTCCCCCCAGATCAGGGAGAAGCTCTCCCGGAGGTGTGAGTTGAAGACCCCCCTGATAGAGGGCTCCACCAGACGTTCCCAACAGACCCTCACGATACGCTTGGGCCTGCCAGGTCTATCTGGCTTCGTGTTGGGTGAACTCCAACACGAAGTGGCTGTCTCCAGAGCTGGTCTCCACGTCTGGAGATCCAGTCGCTGAGGCCCCCGCCTTCAACTGCTGACCGGATCACTCTCCACCGGCCTCCCGCAGGTGGTCGCTCCCCATGAGGATGGCCCCATGTTGCTCCTTTGGGCTGAGCCCGGCCACCAGGTGCTCGCTGGTGAGCACCCACCCCAGGCCTGGCTCCAGGGTGGGGGCCCGGTGACACCGGCGACATAACGGGCCTTGATTGTTCGCTCATAAAGGGCTTCTGAACCGCTCTTAGTCTGACCCGTCCCCCTGGACCTGTTTTCCACGGGTGACTCCTCCAGGGACATGAAGCCCCCGACAGCAGAGCTCCCAGGATCATTCAGACTCAAACCCTCCACCAGGTTAAGGTGGAGGTTCAAGGAGGAGGGGGTTCCTCATGTTTTATTTAAGAAACCTACAGGAATCATGTAAATGATACAGAATGATGCTTTATACATATTTTTTTGGCCTGTTTGTGCCTCGTGCACAGGCTCCTCTCCAGATAATCAACAACATTAAACTAAAATAAATAAAAACGATGTTTCTTTGATGTTTCACGAGTAGAAATGACACAGGCCCGACTTTGAAAAGCTCCGCCTCTTTTTAGTGAACAGGACTGTGCCCTGGACCGAGGGAATTTATGTAGAACGACTAAAAGAGACTAATCTTTGAGTTTTGGCGTTTATACAAAGGCCTGGTTTAATCCTTCAGCTGCAGAGGCCGATTCGAGCCTCCACCGGGTCGAGCCTCCACCGGGTCCGAGCCTCCACCGGGTCTGAGCCTCCACCGGGTCTGAGCCTCCACCGGGTCTGAGCCTCCACCGGGTCTGAGCCTCCACCAGGTCTGAGCCTCCACCGGCTCAAACGGGGCCGTTTTTTCAGTTTACTCCCGTGTGATAAAAGTGTCTCATCAAAAACAGATGGACTAAAGTTTCACGTCTTTTCTCCAAGTTCTGCAAGAAGTACTCGGTCTGGTTACTTCAGTAAAAGTACACAAAGTACACATGTGATGTAAAAGTATCACATGGAAAAATACACTTCTGTATTAAAGTACCTGTTTAAAAATGTACTTAAAGAGTAAAAAGTAAAAGTATTTCACTCAGATTTGGAGGTTTTTAAGTTTTCAGATGTGGGGATTTTGACACAGATTTGTGCTGAATTTTGTTCAACAGAAACAATTAAATCGATATTTTTTGTACCTGTTTTTAAATAAACCCTCAGCACATTTCAAAAACAATAAAAAAACTTTTACTTTTCAGTCCAGTTCACAAAGTAGAAAGTGCAGATACTTTCTCAAATCAAAAAACTCTTTTCCCGTCGAGCGTTTTGTCTGAATCTTTCATGTTTGAGTAAAACTGCGTCTCTAGATCTCCAAACGCTCCACTTCAACTCATGATGTCATGAGGTGGGCTCCTCTGTGTTTTTAAAGTCCGTCACATTCACTCAGTTTGGACTCGACAGAAACTTTGAAGTTTGCTCCTATTTTCAGCTTTTGTAAATCTTCAGTCGAGAGAAAAAAACATGACGACGGGTTTTTGTGTAAAAACAGTTTAAAGCCGAGTACAGGAACAGGCAAACACGATACTTCTGTGTGGTACTTTTCTGAATACTTCAGTACAGTTAAAGTACAGGAAACACGATACTTCTGTGTGGTACTTTTCTGAATACTTCAGTACAGTTAAAGTACAGGAAACACGATACTTCTGTGTGGTACTTTTCTGAATACTTCAGTACAGTTAAAGTACAGGAAACACGATACTTCTGTGTGATACTTTTCTGAATACTTCAGTACAGTTAAAGTACAGTTACATTTAAATGTGTTTTTTGCTGCTGAAGTGACGCTTGTGGCAAAAGTCGTGAAAGTGAAATATTATTATAATAATATTATGTAACGTGTGTTTAGTTTGGAGCCACAGTGGCTCAGCTGGTTGAGCCCATTTGTCCAAAGGTTGGTGGTTCTAATCCCGCTCTCAACACCATCAGAGAGGTCAGAGGTCAGAGGTCAGAGGTCAGAGGTCAGAGGTCAGATCCTTGGAGAAGTTCAGTGTAAAAATGTGACCATGTATTTAACTATTACCTGACAGTGTGGGGACACTGTCAGTTAATACAACATTAGAAGAAGAAGATTAAAAGATTTTTACATGAACTTGATTTTACCCCATGAAATATTTCAAATCTCCCAAAACTGACTCTTTTTTAGATTTAAGTCGTGTTCTAACGCTGTTCCCTCCTAAAAACAGACCTGAGTCGTGTTTTTGTTTCATTCACATGTTTGAGTCACACTTTATTATTCGTCTGTAACATCTCCAGAGCTCAACATGCTCTGTTCCACCTTGTGATGTCATCAAGTGGAAGTTTTCAAGTGACCAGCTCCTTTTACCTTCAGTTCAGTCGAGATTGCAGATTCCAGAGCTGAAATGATCCAGATGATTCTCGTGAAGGTGGAGTTTAAAAACACAGTGGAGCACTTCCTGTATTACCACGTGATGACATCACAAGGTGGAACAGAGTGTTTTCAGTTTGAGAGAAGAACTAAATCTGCAGGTTTTGTGGTTTTGTGGTTGTGAATGAAACATAATGATGAGGAAACATTATAATAAAGATCAGACATAGTGTAATACTCTGTACGTCGCCATGGAGACGTGTGAAATGTTCCACAGTGCAGCCTGGAAGTTGTTTGTCTCACATGTTTCAGGTCCCTCACTTTTGTCTCCGTGGAGATAAGTTTAATGCCACACTGTGAAACATTCTGAGCGATAACATCACCATGGAGACGCAGGAGGCTGCACTACAGACGTTACAGAATACATCTTTACATAAAACCCACTGTCAGAACAGGATCACTGCTTGTCCTTTAACTGAACATCATTTAGGCCCCAGTCATTGACACTGTCATGAACACTGTCATTAACACTGTCATGAACACTGTAATTAACACTGTCATTAACACTGTCATGAACACTGTCATTAACACTGTCATGAACACTGTCATTAACACTGTCATTAACACTGTCATTAACACTGTCATTAACACTGTCATTAACACTGTCATTAACACTGTCATTAACACAGTCATGAACACTGTCATTAACACTGTCATGAACACTGTCATGAACACTGTCATGAACACTGTGAACACTGTCATTAACACTGTCATTAACACTGTCATGAACACTGTCATTAACACTGTCATTAACATTAACACTGTCATGAACACTGTCATTAAACACTGTCATGAACACTGTCATTAACACTGTCATAACACTGTCATGAACACACTGTCATGAACACTGTCATTAACACTGTCATTAACACTGTCATTAACACTGTCATTAACACTGTCATTAACACTGTCATGAACACTGTCATTAACACTGTCATGAACACTGTCATGAACACTGTCATGAACACTGTCATTAACACTGTCATGAACACTGTCATGAACACAGTCATTAACACTGTCATTAACACTGTCATGAACACTGTCATTAACACTGTCATGAACACTGTCATTAACACTGTCATTAACACTGTCATGAACACTGTCATGAACACTGTAATTAACACTGTCATGAACACAGTCATTAACACACTAACACTGTAATTAACACTGTCATGAACACTGTCATTAACACTGTCATGAACACAGTCATTAACACAGTCATGAACACTGTCATTAACACTGTAATTAACACTGTCATGAACACAGTCATTAACACTGTAATTAACACTGTCATGAACACAGTCATTAACACAGTCATGAACACTGTCATTAACACTGTCATGAACACTGTAATTAACACTGTCATGAACACAGTCATTAACACTGTCATTAACACTGTCATTAACACTGTCATGAACACAGTCATTAACACAGACATTAACACTGTCATTAACACTGTCATGAACACTGTCATTAACACTGTCATTAACACTGTCATTAACACAGTCATTAACACAGTCATTAACACAGTCATGAACACTGTAATTAAAACTGTCATTAACGCAGTCATGAACACTGTCATTAACACTGTCATTAACACTGTCATTAACACAGTCATGAACACTGTAATTAAAACTGTCATTAACGCAGTCATGAACACTGTCATTAACACTGTCATTAACACTGTCATTAACACAGTCATTGACACTGTCATTAACACAGTCATTGACACTGTCATTAACACTGTCATTAACACAGTCATGGACACTGTCATTAACACAGTCATGGACACAGTCATTAACACTGTCATTAACACAGTCACTGACACTGTCATTAACACAGTCATTGACACTGTCATTAACACTGTCATTAACACAGCCATTGACACTGTCATTAACACTGTCATTAACACAGTCATGGGCACTGTCATTAACACAGTCATGGACACAGTCATTAACACAGTCATTAACATGTCATTAACACTGTCATTAACACTGTCATTAACACAGTCATTAACACAGTCATGGACACAGTCATTAACACAGTCATTAACACTGTCATTAACATTGTCATTAACACTGTCATTAACACTGTCATGGACACAGTCATTAACACTGTCATTAACACAGTCATTAACACTGTCATTAACACAGTCATTAACACTGTCATTAACACAGTCATTAACACAGTCATTAACACCACGGAGCGTGCTAAAAGGTTGAGCTGTTCTTTGGCTCTTGTTCTATCTTTAGACGCAGCTCTGGTTTTGTTTTCCACAGATGTCACTTTAAAAACTGTTTACGTGACTCAGAGGCAGCAGCTCTTTAGAAACACGGAGGAGCTGAGGGTCGTCCTGTTAGATCATTATTATGTCAGAGAAAGGGGTTCGAGTAAACGGATGTTGAGGGGCAGATCTGGATCGTTGGAGTATTTTGTTTTGTTTTAGCCGTGAATCAAACAGAGAAAAACCAGCAGCGACACGGCTCTGGCTCCTACTTTCACTTTCACTTTTACTCCTGCTTGAGTGATATTTTTTATTGAAGTAACAGTAACAGTACTCTGAAGTAAAAGTTCTTAACACCTCTTCCACACTGTGAGTAAATCCACAGGTGACAGAAGCTTCATGTCGACGTATGAAATGGTTTGAGCGTTTTCTGCTTTGACTAAGGGGAGTTTTTATTTTCTGTTGGGTCTGATTTGGACTCAAACATTTTAAAAGACTAAAGTTTCCTTTAGATAATATTTGGTTTATAAACCTCCATTGTGCCGAGTTTGAGTCAAACACTGGAGACACAGAGCTCATCTTCAGCTCAGTTTGATGATAAATTGACAATGTATTTTTAAATATTTGTATCTATAAATGGTCTAAAAATGTAAAAAAACAGACCTAAATAAACTAACCTGTGTGAGGTTATGTGGCTGTGTCCTTCATCTTGTTCTTTGTTTCATTGTGACACTGGACTCAGAGTCTGGAGCGAGGCTCATGAAGGTCACGCCTCCTCCTGCAGGGGGCGCTCAGCAACACTGTCAATCTAACCTGTTACTAACAGGAGCGACGTCGGGGACAGAAGGACCTGATGTGTCTGTTATTAATGTTCATATGTTGATTTACAGACACAGACGTGAAATAAAAACCCCAGGATCATGTAGAGGGTTAATACGAACATTTAAGACCAACATGAGTCTGACAGACGCAGGGACAGAGAGAGACACAGAACTCTCTGTGAGCTGAATCAAAAAGTATAATGAAGGTCTAAACCAGGACTAAACCAGGACTAAACCAGGACTAAAACCAGGACTAAACCAGGACTAACCAGGACTAAACCAGGACTAAACCAGGACTAAAAAACAGACCAGGACTCCACCTGCACTGCACATCCTCCTTCGTTTTATGGACCGGGGCATAAGTTTTTTTTAGTTTTATACCTGTTATTTTTGCCTCTCTGACGGGAGGAGCTCACACTGTGTTGAGAAATATCACGATAAATGATAATATCGAAACTACTTCATGCCCCTAATTCAGATTTAAATCATGCAGGATAATCCCAGTAAAGCATTTTTAAAAAGACACGAGCGTCAACAAATGAACAGAATAATTATTCACTTTTTCACATCTCAAATCTCATATTACAACAAAAACACCCAAGTCCTTCACTTTTTCAAAGAAACACAAGAAAACTCATGAAAATATTGTGGCTCAAAATGTCTCGTTCCATTTTTCACAACGATGAGTCAATAAAGTGATTATCACGACAGAAAAACTTCAAACTGTTTAACTCAACCTAAAAATCAAACCTGAATCTCCAGGCCTGAAAATAAAACTTCTTTTCTTGAGTCGTCACATAATTTTTCCACCTGCATAAATGTCAAACTCGATTCTGATACTAAGAAATACCCTCGATACTCACGACCGATCCCGATACCACAGTGATAGTTTAAAAAATAAAAACCTCTTTATTTAGACGATACTCTAAGATTTTCAGCATTAAATGGTTGAACTTTCTTCTGTTTCGTCTGTGTCCCTCAGGTTCTCACGTTTAAACTCGTCTGATGTTTGTTCTTCTCGTCAGTATAAAAATCTTCAGGAAAAGTTCTTTTCTGTGGATGTGATTTTTTAAGTATCGATTCTGATTAGTATCTGATTTTTGATCCTATTACCTCCACAAACACATCACAAATATTATTATAAAAATATTCACTTCATCGTTGTTTCCTCATGTTCAGTTTTGTTTTGTCATTTATTACCCAGAATGCACCAGGAGCAGGTGTCCGCACCTGTTCAGATCAATACCTCTCAGAAGGAGCCGGGCGACCGAGGCCTTTATCTCGACTCGTCTTTATCTCGACTCGTCTTTATCTCGACTCGTCTTTATCTCGACTCGTCTTTATCTCGACTCGTCTCTGCTAAAGAAACATCTCAGACTCAAACTTCTACAGGAGCAGAAGTGACACATGGACTGAGTTTGTTCTTTAAAGGTTCATGTTCTGCTCCGTTTGTCGTGATGTTAGTGTTGTACTTTTACTCGAGTATTTAGTCTTTTTAGTGGCGTAGTTATGTTAGTGTTGTACTTTTACTCGAGTATTTAGTCTTTTTAGTGGTGTAGTTATGTTAGTGTTGTACTTTTACTCGAGTATTTAGTCTTTTTAGTGGCGTAGTTATGTTAGTGTTGTACTTTTACTCGAGTATTTAGTCTTTTTAGTGGCGTAGTTATGTTAGTGTTGTACTTTTACTCGAGTATTTAGTCTTTTTAGTGGCGTAGTTATGTTAGTGTTGTACTTTTACTCGTGTATTTAGTCTTTTTAGTGGTGTAGTTATGTTAGTGTTGTACTTTTACTCGAGTATTTAGTCTTTTTTTAGTGGCGTAGTTATGTTAGTGTTGTACTTTTACTCGAGTATTTAGTCTTTTTAGTGGCGTAGTTATGTTAGTGTTGTACTTTTACTCGTGTATTTAGTCTTTTTAGTGGCGTCGTTATGTTAGTGTTGTACTTTTACTCGAGTATTTAGTCTTTTTAGTGGCGTAGTTATGTTAGTGTTGTACTTTTACTCGAGTATTTAGTCTTTTTAGTGGCGTAGTTATGTTAGTGTTGTACTTTTACTCGAGTATTTAGTCTTTTTTTAGTGGCGTAGTTATGTTAGTGTTGTACTTTTACTCGAGTATTTAGTCTTTTTAGTGGCGTAGTTATGTTAGTGTTGTACTTTTACTCGTGTATTTAGTCTTTTTAGTGGCGTAGTTATGTTAGTGTTGTACTTTTACTCGTGTATTTAGTCGTTTTAGTGGCGTCGTTATGTTAGTGTTGTACTTTTACTCGAGTATTTAGTCTTTTTAGTGGTGTAGTTATGTTAGTGTTGTACTTTTACTCGAGTATTTAGTCTTTTTAGTGGCGTAGTTATGTTAGTGTTGTACTTTTACTCGAGTATTTAGTCTTTTTAGTGGCGTAGTTATGTAGTGGTTGTACTTTTACTCGAGTATTTAGTCTTTTTAGTGGCGTAGTTATGTTAGTGTTGTACTTTTACTCGTGTATTTAGTCTTTTTAGTGGCGTAGTTATGTTAGTGTTGTACTTTTACTCGAGTATTTAGTCTTTTTAGTGGCGTAGTTATGTTAGTGTTGTACTTTTACTCGTGTATTTAGTCTTTTTAGTGGCGTAGTTATGTTAGTGTTGTACTTTTACTCGTGTATTTAGTCTTTTTAGTGGCGTAGTTAAAGAACATTGTGTAAAATTGACTTTTTGGAGGTTTCTGTCGTTATGTCGTTGGTCCCTCATCAAACTGAGATTTTAGACCCTCCAGGTGTTTCAGTGCAGCACAATCACACAGAGCGTCACAGAATAAGAAAGACATTAAAATCACACAAATGAAAACATAAATAACACAAATAATCTTCATAAATGATGATGATTAAAACATTAAAACAGAAGAAGCAGAATAAAACTCTTCAGTCACTGCAGCTAAACAGAACAGAGTCTGGATTTAAACATGGTCAAAGTCCAGAGTCTCACATCTTCAGAGAATGTTCCAGGTTTTAGCTGCACAAACTCAAACTCTGATCCTGTTTCAGTAATCTAGGGATCTGGTGCTGATTGACTCTTTGGCTGCTGTGATATTCACACTCAGAATTTCAAATGTGGAACTCGACTCAAATCTCCCCATAACAGCTCGAACTCTGCACAAAGCTCCGAGCAAAGAGAGAAAGAGAGAAAGAGAGAAAGAGCGAAGGAGCGAAAGAGAGAAAGAGTGAAAGAGAGAAAGAGAGAAAGAGAGGAAGAGAGAAAGAGAGGAAGAGAGGAAGAGCGAAGGTAAATCTCCCCATAACAGCTCGAACTCTGAGCTTCGTTTGACTGGAGCCACTGGAGTCACTTTTTATTCAGTTTATGTGACCAGCACAAAGAGAAAGAGCAAAGAGAGAAAGAGAGGAAGAGCGAAGGAGCGAAAGAGAGAAAGAGTGAAAGAGAGAAAGAGAGGAAGAGAGAAAGAGAGAAAGAGAGAAAGAGAGGAAGAGCGAAGGAGCGAAAGAGAGAAAGAGAGAAAGAGAGAAAGAGAGAAGAGAGAAAGAGAGGAAGAGAGAAAGAGAGAAAGAGAGGAAGAGCGAAGAGAGCGAAAGAGAGAAAGAGTGAAAGAGAGAAAAGAGAGAAAAGAGAAAGAGAGAAAGAGAGGAAGAGAGGAAGGAAGAGAGAAGAGAGAAAGAGCGAAGGAGCGAAAGAGAGCGAAACGGAGAAAAGAGAAAGAGAGAAAGAGAAGAGGAAGAGAGAAAGAAAAGAGGAAGAGAGAAAGAGAGGAAGAGAGATAAAGAGAAGAAGAGAGAAGAGAGAGAAGAGAGGAAGAGCGAAGGTAAATCTCCCCATAACAGCTCGAACTCTGAGCTTCGTTTGACTGGAGCCAAACGGACGACGTTACTCAGTCACTTTTTATTCAGTTTATGTGACCAGCACAAAGCGAAAGAACAAAGAGAGAAAGAGAGGAAGAGAGAAAGAGAGGAAGAGAGAAAGAGAGGAAGAGAGGAAGAAGAGCAAAGAGCGAAAGAGCGAAGGAGCGAGAGAGTGAGAGAGCGAAAGAGAGAAAGAGCGAAAGAGAGAAAGAGAAAGAGAGAAAGAGCGAAGGTAAATCTGCCACTGGACAAAACGCTGAAGGAGTGAAGACGTTTCACTGCTCATCCAAGTCACTTCTTCAGCTCTGGTCAGATTATTTCTTCAGTTCTGGTCAGATTGCTGATGGTCAGATTGCTGATGGACACTGCCTCCAGATACTCAAACTCGAGACAAAAGCTGTCCCCAGTGTCAGAGCCGTTAGCGCCTCCTGCTGGCAGAGGCAGTGTCCTGTTACGTCAGGCCCGTTTGTCGTTGTTCGTTCTCAGCAGAGGCAGCTCCAAAACCCAAACGCCTCGTTGGAGACGGACGTGTAGTTTATGAAATGTGACAGACTTATCCTAAAGTGACCGAAAACATGTTGAAAAGGGAAATAAATATTAAATATTATATTTAATATAAAGGTGAAATATGTGTCTTTACAGTAAAATGTTTCTGTCACTTCTGACACAAAACGAAAGAGAAAAAAGTGCAGTGTCTCCAAACGTCTGGAGCATGAAAGTGGCTGAACGTTTGTCATTGTGAGTAACTGGCCGTTGTTGGTTCTGCCACATTTTTACTCAGACAGTTTCTTTGGTTTCTTTTCTTCTTCGAATGTAACTTTGAACGGCCATTTTCAGATGGTGCATTTGTCATTTTATAAACTACAGGTGGTTTACGTCACAGTTCAGCATAAATAAAAATGTCCATCTTTGTAAACAGCTGTGAACATTAAGGAGGTTTTTACGTCTGTTAAAACATAACATGTGTCACGTGTTTCCTTTTATAGTTTTTAACACGTTTTATAAGTTTTTCTGTCGTTTTTGATCCTTTGCTCAAAAGTCGCTCGTTTTCAGACGATCAGCTGCACCGGCACATCCACGTCAAGTTCTGTATCATGTTTCGTTTATTTATAGAAAATTCTTGTGCGACATGAGTGACGTAGGTTTGTGGGCGGAGTCTAACCTTAAGGAAGGTTCAAATAGGACCCGGGAGAGATCACTAAATTACTGAAACATGCACGGGTGACATTTAAAACCTCCTTTCCTTCATGTTTTTGATGTTATAACATGGTAGAACGCTTCGAAGAATGATTCTGCACAACACCTGTTTAATAAAAACACTTTTGGCAGAAACATCTAAATTAACCAGAAAACACTGCAGTGAAGTTCAAACTAAACACAGACCAGAGCTGGGATTGAACTGCCAACCTTCAGATAATTTGAGTCTGAATCCAAGTCGAGTCATTTTCCTTTAAACCCAACTCAAAGTCGTTCTGTTCACTGTGAGTCGTAAGTCGAATACGTGAGTCCTACAGCTCTACCACTGAGCCACCGGGGCTCGTACCACTGAGCCACCGGGGCTCGTACCACTGAGCCACCGGGGCTCGTACCACTGAGCCACCGGGGCTCGTACCACTGAGCCACCGGGGCTCGTACCACTGAGCCACCCGGGGGCTCGTACCACTGAGCCACCGGGGCTCGTACCACTGAGCCACCGGGGCTCGTACTGAGCCACCGGGGCTCGTACCACACTGAGCCACCGGGCTCGTACCACTGAGCCACCGGGGCTCGTACCACTGAGCCACCGGGGCTCGTACCACTGAGCCACTGAGCCGTGTAAACACAGTTTATCTTCAAAACGAGCCAATAAACACTTCACAGAAAATGAATTGAAGTGAAGAACATTGAAGCTCCCAGTCGCCATCAGACTTCAGCTGTGGTCATTTCTTTTGCTTGTTGAAGTTCTGTTGAAATACTTTATCAAAAGACGAAGTTTAAATCTGTCCAGTGGACAAATCGTCGTCGGAGTGAAGATCTTCTGCTCAGACCTGGACGAGGGTTTTACACATTTACCTGCTTCTGGAGGATTTATCTTTACATTTCCTTATTGTTATAGAAAATGAAATTGCCTCTTTAATCCAAATCCTCCTTGTGCTCGTCTTGAGGACCGAACCTGATTCCTGGTGGAACATGCTGCTCTTGGAGATAATAGGTGGTGTTTTTGAGGGTGGAGGTAATATGTTTTGAAGAGGTTGTGCTCACACGTGTGTCGCCTCATGATTTAAACTCAAGCCTGTTTCCTGGAAACTGTGACGATAAAGTTCATCTCCTCAGCCCCATTAGAGCCAATTACTGTCCCCTCACCTCATATTAAAGGGACGGTGCCTTACGGCTCCCGTGGCGCCGCGAGCGTGACCTCGTTGTGACCTCGTCGTGACCTCGTCGTGACCTCGTCGTGACCTCCGTGACCTCGTCGTGACCTCGTCGTGACCTCGTCGTGACCTCGTCGTGACCTCGTCGTGACCTCGTCGTGTTCAGCGTCGACCAGATAAAATGGTTGTTTGTCGTCAACAAAGTTTAAAGGTAAAAATGAATCAGTCTGCCCCAGGGCAGCTGTGGCCACCGAGTCTGGACTGAATGAATAATGTGTAAAACTGAAAAGCATTTGTATTCTTGCCCTCTAACGGCGGCTCTTGTGTTTGATTCATAAAAGTGCTACGTTTGGAGAAACTATCAAATAAAAATGTAACTGTGAAGATCCAGTTGAGACGAACAAAATAAGAATCATGTAAAAAGAACAAAACATCAGAGAACTCGTGTGTCCTCGTTATTCACCAATTTTAAAAAAAACAAAACACTTTTCAGAATCAGAAGTTTGATTTACTCTGAACAAAATTCACAAACTCAGGACCTGCTTCTGTGTCCGACATAAAACAATGAAAATGAAGATAAACTAAGATCAAATAAACATAAGAGCCTGTATTAAAATAGACTTTAATATAAAAATACAAAATGTCTCAAAAACACATCTGCTCTGCTCCAGACACAAAGAAACACAAGGAGCCTTCTGTCCTCCACACTGTTCTTCTGTCCTCCACCCTGTTCTTCTGTCCTCCACCCTGTTCTTCTGTCCTCCACCCTGTTCTTCTGTCCTCCACCCTGTTCTTCTGTCCTCCACCCTGTTCTTCTGTCCTCCACCCTGTTCTTCTGTCCTCCACCCTGTTCTTCTGTCCTCCACCCTGTTCTTCTGTCCTCCACCCTGTTCTTCTTCTGTCCTCCACCCTGTTCTTCTGTCCTCCACCCTGTTCTTCTGTCCTCCACCCTGTTCTTCTTCTGTCCTCCACCCTGTCTTCTTCTTCTTCTGTCCTCCACCCTGTTCTTCTTCTGTCCTCCACCCTGTTCCTGTTCTTCTTCTGTCCTCCACCCCTGTTCTTCTGTCCTCCACCCTGTTCTTCTGTCCTTCACCTGTCCTGTTCTTCTGTCCTCCACCCTGTTCTTCTGTCTGTCTTCACCCTGTTCTTCTGTCTTCTGTCCTCCACCCTGTTCTTCTGTCTGTCCTCCACCCTGTTCTTCTGTCCTCCACCCTGTTCTTCTGTCCTCCACCCTGTTCTTCTTCTGTCCTCCACCCTGTTCTTCTGTCCTCCACCCTGTTCTTCTGTCCTTCACCCTGTTCTTCTGTCCTCCACCCTGTTCTTCTGTCCTCCACACTGTTCTTCTGTCCTCCACCCTGTTCTTCTTCTGTCCTCTGCACTGGAGCTGTACATGAGTGAACCACCGGGGGCAGTAGTGAACACAGCCCGATGGTGGAGGCTAAAATGAGAGAAATCCATGAACACACTTCATCTCCAGATAAGTGCACTTCACCGAGAATAATAAAAGTGTCCAAGTGCTTGATACTTTTGTGAAATTCTCAGAAACTTATTAGAAACAAGATGAAGCTTTTAGTGAAGACGTTCTTCTCAAGGTCTGGAGGAAGGTGATTCATCCTTGAATGTTCTCGATTGTTTGGTCTAAACAAACAGATATTTTAGCCTCGGCATTTCCTCGATTTTTTCTCTTCTAATCCGTGATTGTTGATGTTTTTATTCAAGAAAAACAACAATGACGTGTGTTTCTGTGGTTCGTGCAGAGAAAAGCTCAGGAAAGTGTTGGACTGCAGCTCGTCTGAGGAATGTTCAGTTTGTGTAACAGAAAATCAAAATAATCGTGAGAGTGAGGAGGAGGCACCACACACGACACAGGACGTGTGATGGAACGATGGACGACACTCTGTCACTGTGACGTCAGCGGCGTGTGTGAGATTTCAGGTGGTGTTAGTGTTAGTTTAGTGTGTTCAGTCGTAGTGTTAATAATCACAGTATTTAACACAGTGACACTTAAAGTTCTGCAGTGTCTGAGTCTGACACATGTGAGGTTCAGTAACTCCCCCCGTCACATTTATGAGAGAATGAGGATTGTAACGGCTCCTAGTTCAGCTGCTTTTGCTTTTGAGAAATTAAATGTTGATTAAATGAATGTGTGAAATGTGCTAATTGTGGTTAAACAAACACCAGCTGTTTTTGAGTTTGTGTTTGTAAAGTTTTCACACTTCAGAGCCGTGATAATAGTGTGAGACACAGAGTTAAACTAAACAACGAGACTCTGCCAAAACACAAAATTACAACAGAAACGGTTTGATCAAGTGTATTTGTAATTAAAGTTTTTTCTGACTTTCCTTGTGCATTCTGAGCATCCTCATTAATCACCATGATGACTTTAAAAGTGCTTTTCACAAATCTCAACTGTGGCGCTGAAGCTAACTACAACTAGCATGCTAATGTGCACTTATTATCTGACGATAAAATGTTTTCTAATTAGATGCAGTGGACATACTGTGACCTGAAGAACCTTTAAGAATAAATCCATCCTGTTCTTCTGTCCTCCACCCTGTTCTTCTGTCTGTCCTCCACCCTGTTCTTCTTCTGTCCTCCACCCTGTTCTTCTTCTGTCCTCCACCCTGTTCTTCTTCTGTCCTCCACCCTGTTCTTCTGTCCTCCACCCTGTTCTTCTGTCTTCTGTCCTGTCCTCCACCCTGTCTTTCTGTCCTCCACACTGTTCTTCTGTCCTCCACCCTGTTCTTCTGTCCTCCACACTGTTCTTCTGTCCTCCACCCTGTTTTCTTCTGTCCTCCACACTGTTCTCTTCTTCTGTCCTCCCACCCTGTTCTTCTGTCCTCCACCCTGTTCTTCTGTCCTCCACCCTGTTCTTCTGTCCTCCACACTGTTCTTCTTCTGTCCTCCACCCTGTTCTTCTTCTGTCCTCCACCACCTGTTCTTCTTCTGTCCTCCACACTGTTCTTCTGTCCTCCACCCTGTTCTTCTGTGTCCTCCACCCTGTTTCTTCTGTCCTCCACACTGTTCTTCTGTCCTCCACCCTGTTCTTCTTCTGTCCTCCACCCTGTTCTTCTTCTGTCCTCCACACTGTTCTTCTGTCCTCCACCCTGTTCTTCTTCTGTCCTCCACCCTGTTCTTCTTCTGTCCTCCACACTGTTCTTCTGTCCTCCACCCTGTTCTTTCTGTCCTCTCCTGTTCTTCCCTGTTCTTCTTCTGTCCTCCACCCTGTTCTTCTTCTGTCCTCCACCCTGTTCTTCTTCTGTCCTCCACCCTGTTCTTCTTCTGTCCTCCACACTGTTCTTCCTTCTGTCCTCCACCCCCTTTCTTCTGTCCTCCACCCTGTTCTTCTTCTGTCCTCCACCCTGTTCTTCTGTCCTCCACACTGTTCTTCTTCTGTCCTCCCACCCTGTTCTTCTGTCCTCCACCCTGTTCTTCTGTCCTCCACCCTGTTCTTCTGTCCTCCACACTGTTCTTCTTCTGTCCTCCACCCTGTTTCTTCTTCTGTCCTCCACCCTGTTCTTCTTCTGTCCTCCACACTGTTCTTCTGTCCTCCACCCTGTTCTTCTGTCCTCCACCCTGTTCTTCTGTCCTCCACACTGTTCTTCTGTCCTCCACCCTGTTCTTCTTCTGTCCTCCACCCTGTTCTTCTTCTTCTGTCCTCCACACTGTTCTTCTGTCCTCCACCCTGTTCTTCTTCTGTCCTCCACCCTGTTCTTCTTCTGTCCTCCACACTGTTCTTCTGTCCTCCACCCTGTTCTTCTGTCCTCCACCCTGTTCTTCTGTCCTCCACACTGTTCTTCTTCTGTCCTCCACCCTGTTCTTCTTCTGTCCTCCACCCTGTTCTTCTTCTGTCCTCCACACTGTTTTATTCTGTCCTCTTCTGTCACCCTGTTTCTTCTGTCCTCCACCCTGTTCTTCTGTCCTCCACACCCTGTTCTTCTGTCCTCCACCCTGTTCTTCTTCTGTCCTCCACCCTGTTCTTCTTCTGTCCTCCACCCTGTTCTTCTTCTGTCCTCCACACTGTTCTTCTGTCCTCCACCCTGTTCTTCTGTCCTCCACCCTGTTCTTCTGTCCTCCACCCTGTTCTTCTGTCCTCCACACTGTTCTTCTGTCTGTCCTCCACCCTGTTCTTTCTGTCCTCCACCCTGTTCTTCTGTCCTCCACCCTGTTCTTCTGTCCTCCACCCTGTTCTTCTGTCCTCCACACTGTTCTTCTGTCCTCCACCCTGTTCTTCTGTCCTCCACACTGTTCTTCTGTCCTCCACCCTGTTCTTCTGTCCTCCACCCTGTTCTTCTGTCCTCCACCCTGTTCTTCTGTCCTGTTCTGTGCTGCGGCAGAATTTCGGGCCTTTAAGAATAAATCCACATTTCAAACGTTACAGCGGAAACCCAAAGTTTGCTCTGATCATGTGACTGAACCTGTGGAGCCACAGACGTCATGTTTATGTTTTTTAAAATCAAACGCTCATGTACAGTTCGTTTAACGGGACACAGGCTGTAATCAGGGCAGTTCTGTGTGATGTCACCAACTACTGGAATACACACAGTTTAGAGTCAGAGTAACCTGAGTTTAGTTTCTTCTTAAATATGTGCTTTTGTTTCTTTCTCGTCCTTGTGCAGGAAACGCCGCGGTGCTGTGGTGCACCTGCTCCACCACCGTGTTTCGCTCCGTCACAAACCGCTTCGTCCAGACGTTGGCGTGTTCGGGGATAGGGGCCTGTTTGGTGTGTGTGCCCTTTGACCTGGCCCTAGGCTCCAGCCCCCTCTGCTGCTGGTGGATCCACACCCTCATCATCTGCAAGTCCTTCAAGTTCCTCCATAAGCTCTTCTGCTCCGTCACCGTGCTCAGCTTCAGCGCCATCGCCCTGGACCGGTGAGGAACATGAGTCTGAACATAAGAGTCCACAGGGGAGGTGTTCACACTTTGGCTCTGGTCTGGCTCACGTTTAGTTGTGAAGAAGAATTGTTTTTTCTGGTTTAGCCTTGGTCTGGGTTTAACTTTGGGTTTGGTGCATTCCAGGCGACTGGTACAGGGACATTTTCCTCCTCTGACTTAAAAAAAGCTCTGGAACGATGTTTGAACTGGTAACTTCTACTTTTGAACCCCCACTGCACCTTTAAGTTAAACTGTGACGTATTATAACTGATAATCAGCACAAAGGAGGTTCTGAGCAGAAAATACCACGTAAACAATGTAAACGTTTAAATCAGGCTCAATCTGACAATATTCTGTTTTTTAACATTTAAATAATGTCGACATTTCTTTAGCCTGTGGTTCATGTTGTTACATAAGTTCAGCCGGACGCTCTGAGGAAGTCGTTAAATCCCAGTTTTCAGTCTGAGCTCAGCGTTGATCTCGATATAGTTCCATGTTTCTTGTGGTGTGGAAGTGTGAACTTTAAAATTCACAGTATAAATTCATTCAGATTCATGGGTTTCCTGTTATGTGCAGCATTAAGAGACTCTTTCCTATTCAAAATATATAATATTGAGCTTTTAATGGTCAGTCCTTATGGTCACGACCCTCCATCGTTCTGGAACCATGGACACTTCAAATTAAACATCAGTGTTCAGGATATTATTAGCTCGTCATAAGTACTACTCCTTAGTATTAGGCATGAAGATATTCATTATATAGAACAGTCTGAAAGTATTTCGCACCATGATTTGATTAAAGGGGATTTTCAGTTAAGACTTTTAGAGGTTTAAACCTTTATGGCTGTTCAAACACTCCTGGTGTTTTATTTTGCTTCATTCACTAAGATTTCTCTAAAAAAATGACTCTTTTAAAACTGCTCCTTTCAGTTTTGTAACAGATCAGAAGCAGTTTGTCCATAAACCGTGAGTCACATCGTCAGAAACACGACTCTACCAGCCACAGGCCTCATTCAGTCCCACGGCTCATGTCGTAGAGCAAACCAACCTCTGCATTTCAAATGTAGAAACATTAGAAAATGTGAAATACCAAGATGTCATTAAAAAGCCACAATCATTTTAAAATATTTGTGTTAATATTAGATTTTTCCAGACCGAGGTTCAGTCTGTGTTCATGCCTGACAGTTTGGTGATGTTGTGTCTGATCAGCTGATTTAAACACATTTTGGTGCTGTCGTTGTACCGGTGCTGGCAGAGCCACAGCGCCATCTACAGTCTGATTCTTCTGACTCTAAAAACGACAGTGAGCCGTCGAAGACCAGATGAATCTCACTGGACTAAGGCATCACAAGTTTAATGTGCTGGACTCTGCGAGTTAAAAGAGCACAGTCCATCACTTCACTGGGGGAGATGCAGTTGGTCTGAAATCGATTTATCGACTGAGTTTATCGGAGGTGTCCTGTCCAGACCAGCTGGAGTCCAGCACCAGACTGTGCCTGTTTCCTTCAGATAACTTTGGGGTTTGGAGGAGCAGAGTCGTCTCCTTCCACGTCCTGTGGAGGGATGGGTTTTAAAATATCGGTTCTGGCAAATATCGATTATCAGCCACAGCAGCAGGCCTGATATCGGTATAAAAAAACACACATAAAAACACATTGATGCCATGTTGAGGACGTCTGACTGTTCAAAAGACAGAAAACTCTCTCTTTGAAACTCCTGGTCTGTAAATCTAATCAAATATGTTTAAATCTAATCATTTCCTTTATGAGTTTTTTATAATGCAAAATGTGCACTTCCTGATTATCGAGCAGCACTTCATAGTTAATGTAAAGTGCAGACAGTGAACACGTTTCACCTCAGGAGCTGCTTATAAAATAGATCTGTGCTGGGGCAAGACAGACTTTGCTCAAATACACAGGAAATATCTTGAGTATTTATCCATCATAAAAAAGTCACATTTCTGAGCATTTTTCTCTCCTTCCGTGACCTACAGGTGATGGAGTGTCTTGCCAAAGGGCACATGGACAGTATGTGTTAGGCTCATGTTGCTACAATCAGTCGTCTTCTCCAGAAAAATGAAAGGTTAGAGGTTAGAAGTTAGAGGTTGATTCAGAGTATTTTCAGAGTAACTCAGAGAGATTCCATGTTCATTTTAAGAACAGACTCGAGGATAATAAAAACTACAGTCTTTATTTAGACAGATCTATAAACAGATCAATAAGATCATTCTAAAACTGGTTCATTTCTGTCCTGAAAATGTGAGGGTTGTAGTATCAATACCTGCTCAAATGAGTATCTTGTTTCGATACTAGTTTTAGTTGGTATTTGTGCAGATGTGGGACTTTTCTGGAGAGCACAGCCCATTTCGCTGCAGTCTCGCCTGATGCAGTTCACCAATACAAAGATGACGTCTCCATAGCAACGAATGCAGCCAGAATATTATGAATTATTTAGTCTAAAGGAGGCTCTGTGGGGCTTATAGGCTCTTGAACGTGCCGTGACGTACAGGGAATGAAAAGAAACGAGCCAGAGGACATTGTTACATTTCACAATAGGGGAATAGTTTTAGACCAGAGGCCACGTCGCTGTGTTTGGTTCAAATCACAGAGGTTTGATCGTCGGCTCTTGTGAACGCCCACATCGGAGGGAAAGTGGCTCCAAAGACAGAGCGATTTGACGAGGAGAAAAGAGCCATTGTTAAAGAGTCAGAGCGTTTATGTAGTTACATGTGTGGGATGTTTTAAGCGTAGCTACTATGGACCTTTATGTAACACAGAAAACACAGAACACACAGTAACCCGACGGTTTTTGTTTCATCGTTAATATGAACATGCAGAAAACAGAAGTGAGTTAGTGCAACCACCTGAATAAAAACTCACCTCTACTGCAAAGTTCTTCAAAGATTTGGTCTAAAATTCACTGTGAGATCCACAGTTAAACGTTTTGTGGTGGAGGAGCCGCTGCTCGTCTCCATGAAGATCTTATTTCCAAAGCTAGAATGTTCCGTAATGTGGCATAATTTTTACTGTCTAGACGTAGAGAACTATGTCGCTCATAGTACTATTCAATGTTTTTCAAAATATAAAAAACTGTAACTGTACATGCAGATACTTCTAATGCCATAATGTGCAACATCTCCAAGGAGACAAGCTGGTGGTGGAAAAGTTACGTAGTTCACCTTTATTACAATGATCGTTCTAGTTGGGACTTTTGGGGCTCGGTCGTTCCTCCTTTAGGTTTTATTTATTTAATTTCAATCTAGAAACGATTCTATTGACAAAAAACGTGATTTATTTTTGTGCCTCCATGCTGACTTTTCCGATCTGTCGTCGCAGGTACTACTCGGTGTTGTTCCCTTTGGAGAGGAAGATCTCGGACGCTCGCTCCCGGGACCTGATCATCTACATCTGGGTCCACGCGGCGGTCGCTAGCCTCCCCGTGTTCGCCGTCACCAATGTCACTGACGTCTACGCAACTTCCTCCTGCTCCGAAGACCACGCCCACTCCATCGGTCACATGGTCTACGTCCTGATCTACAACCTCACAACGCTAATCCTACCGTTAGCTTTGGTCCTTCTGTTTATGTTGCTAATTCGGCGAGCGCTGAGTGCAAGTCAAAAGAAGAAAGTCATTATCGCGGCGCTGAGGACGCCGCAGAACAGCATTTCGATACCGTACGTGTCTCAAAGAGAGGCGGAGTTACACGCAACGTTGCTAGCTGTGGTGTTGGCGTTCTCGGCCTGTAGCGCCCCCTATGGAGTTTTGGTAATATATCGGACAGTATTAGTAGACTCTAAAGACACGCCAATGCTACTTTACCTTACGGCGCTGTGGCTTCCGAAGGTTTCTCTGCTCACCAACCCTATTTTGTTCTTGACGGTGAACAGATCGGCGCGGCACAGCTGGCTGGACTTGCTAACCAGGATTCATAGAAGGTACAGTCGACGGAATGTGGTGACGACCGGCGCGCTCGGATCTTTAGGCACGGAAGGCGGGATTGGGGAGCCGGTTGGACTGGAAACCGCAGGGAGGTCTGGAAGTCAGCTTCTGGAAATGTTTAACATCGGACAACAACAGATCTTTAGACCAGAGGAAGAAGAGGAAGAAGATGCGGAAAACAGGCTAGAAGAATCGTCTGTGCCCAAGGAGAAAGTTGGAAGTCTTAGGAGCTTGGACGTTGTTCCCAAAAAAGACCAAGGACTAGTCAAAACTAAGGAATACCCAGGGCCGATCGTAATACCGTCGCGTTCCTCACCAGGACATTCTTGCGCCTACGCTTCGTCTTCTCAGGTGGCGCCCGCTACGCCCGCGACACCCACCGACACGGAGGACGCCACCCAGTGCGGGTTTGGTCCGTTCGAGCTGCCCCCCCAGTGGTTACCCGAAACCAGGAACAGTAAGAAGAGACTACTGCCCCCTCTTGGTAACACGCCGGAAGAGCTGATCCAGACCAAGATGGCCCGCCCCAAACCTGAGCGAAGGATTAGCCGCAACAACAAAGTCAGCACCATACCAGCCGTGGAGAACTAAATAAAACGGGATATATGGGTTTTTCTTTTTAAAATCAATAAATGAATGACTGAAAACATCCCCAGCACCTCAAAAGTAAAGTGTGATTTTAACTCATACAAAACAATGTGAAGATTTGGTTAAAGTGGAGGCACAAATGAAGAAAAAATGGAAAGGTTCAAGTTACCAGAATAAAGTGAACTGACAGGTCTCTGCCTGATTCTCTTCCTGTTGTCACAGGAGTGAAATGTTTTGCCCAAAGACACGTCGGTTTGTGCAAGAATTAGCTTTAATCAGCTACCCCCCGGGTCGGTGTCAAGCCATGGTGTCCCTGTAAATCTGAGGCAAATTAAAACATTTGTGATTTTGAACCTAAAATACAAAAATTGGTACTGGCCCTATTTGAGAATGAAAAAGTGACGTATTTGTTTGGTTCAAGTACAAACAGAATAATGCTGGATTTTGCCATTGAAGTAATTTCATGGTTTGTTCTTTGACTGACCCCTTGTGTCTGGAGTTTGTAGCGTTCCTTTTAGTCGTTCTGTTGTGCCACTTCACTGCTGCTGTGGCTAAAAGTATTATTATACGTGAAAAATAAACTTTTGTTTCTGTATTATGTGTATTCACAAGTGCCTAAATGTCGCAGACAACGTAACGCAGAGTATTTCGTTGTTCCAGAAAGACGAGTTAGCAGCCGACACTGAAGTGGTTCCTCTGTGGTTTTGAAGAATTTAAAGTTTGCAGAAACTTGATGTGTTTGGCCTTAGGGAAGAATGTCGACTCTATTGTTTGTTGGTTGAAAAAATACGACTTCTTCTTCTGCAGTGAGTCATCCACATCTACTCACAGTGACCAAGTATTTTATTACCAAAACTGTTTTCATGGCAATAGATTTGTGGGTTTAAAGCTGCCATCTGATTATGACAGAAGAGAAACCTGCTCCGCCTCCTCTCACCTGTGTCCGGTCTCACCTGTGTCCACTCAGTCCTCTCAGCTGTGTCCCGACTCACCTGTGTCCGGACTCACCTGTGTCCGGTCTCACCTGTGTCCGGTCTCACCTGTGTCCGGTCTCACCTGTGTCCACTCTTACCTGTGTGGTCACCGGTCCGGTCTCCTGTGTCCACTCTTATCTGTGTCCGGTCTCACCTGTGTCCCGGTCTCACCTGTGTCCGGACTCACCTGTGTCCACTCTTACCTGTGTCCGGTCCGGTCTCACCTGTGTCCGGTCTCACCTGTGTCCGGACTCACCTGTGTCCACTCTTACCTGTGTCCGGTCTCACCTGTGTCCACTCTTACCTGTGTCCGGTCTCACCTGTGTCCGGTCTCACCTGTGTCCGGACTCACCTGTGTCCACTCTTACCTGTGTCCGGTCTCACCTGTGTCCGGTCTCACCTGTGTCCGGTCTCACCTGTGTCCGGACTCACCTGTGTCCACTCTTATCTGTGTCCGGTCTCACCTGCGTCCGGTCTCACCTGTGTCCGGTTCCCCTGTGTCCGGTCTCACCTGTGTCCCGGTTCCCCTGTGTCCGGTCTCACCTGTGTCCGGTCTCACCTGTGTCCGGTCTCACCTGTGTCCGGTCTCACCTGTGTCCACTCTTACCTGTGTCCGGTCTCACCTGCGTCCGGTCTCACCTGCGTCCACTCTTATCTGTGTCCGGTCTCACCTGTGTCCGGTCTCACCTGTGTCCGGTCTCACCTGTGTCCACCGGTCTCTCACCTGTGTCCACTCTCACTGTGTCCGGTCTCACCTGTGTCCAGACTCACCTGTATCCGGACTCACCTGCGTCCGGTCTCACCTGTGTCCGGTCTCACCTGTGTCCGGTCTCACCTGTGTCCAGTCTCACCTGTGTCCACTCTTACCTGTGTCTGGACTCACCTGCGTCCGGTCTCACCTGTGTCCGGTCTCACCTGTGTCCAGTCTCACCTGTGTCCACTCTTACCTGCGTCCGGTCTCACCTGCGTCCGGTCTCACCTGTGTCCGGTCTCACCTGCGTCCGGTCTCACCTGTGCTCTCTGCTCTTCTCCTGTCAGACTGCAGTAATGCAGTAGTAGCAGTAGTAGTAGTATTATTATTAGTAGTAGTAGTATTATTAGTAGTAGTAGTATTATTTGACAGTACAGCAGGGCTGGGTCGGCCAAACTGATGGTAGCTTTAAAATCTTAAAATCTGTTTCTTTAAACTTCGAAACACTTTGGGTTTTTTGTTTTGAGAATCTTTATTATAAAACACAGTAACATAATATCACCAGTTACTTTTATTTGAACCACTTTTGGGGGAAATGTAGTTTTTTTTGACACTATAATTTTACCATTTGAAAAGTATATTTTTCTTTCTTGAGTCGTGCCACAGCAGTTTTATGTAACACCATCATTTTGTTTTGATTTTATTCTAAATCACAAACCAAATATTATTTCTCCAGTTACTCAAAGTGTTTTCACCAAATACATTTTACTGTTTGGGTGGTTATATTTTACAGTAATGTTACTCTTATCCTGAGTACTCTGGATACTCCTCATGAATGTTTGAAACTGAAGTACCTGCCCCCACGTTGACTTTACCCACAATCCTTTGCTGAAAAACACACATTTAAGGTGGAACTTTGATGTTTTGTTGTTGCTGCGACGCTGTAAAAATCCAATCATCCGACTGATGCACTGACTCAAAGTATTTTTCCAAAGCAAATAATCAAAGACGTGAACCGTTTGTTTTTTTGTACTCTTGTTCTGCTGTAATTGCACTGTTAATAACACTTTTGTCTGTTCTCCTGATCTTTGTAGGACTTTTCACAGTTTTACCAGTATTTTCCAAAAGATTTCTTCTACTGTGGCTGTTGTTTGTATGTTTAAGGTTAATGTACAAAATCTGATCCCGTTTTGTCTGCAAGTCCATGTTATAAAATTTACACGACAAAAATCATGGTTATTTGTAATGTTTTCAGTCTTTTTTTGTTTAATAAAACCATAGATTGTTCACATACATGGACATCGCTAACCTGTTAGCCGCCGTGCTCCAAACAGGAAGTGATCATGGTGCACTTCCTTAAATCTTAAATGTTCATTTTAACCTGATTGTACATTACATCACTACATTGTGTCCATGAATGAAGATTTGGACTTTAACAAGAGACAAATCAGGCGCCTTCTTCCTCACAGTCGCTCTCACTTAGCAGCAGGTTTGATTGACAGTGTTAATAAGTGGAAAAGGGGCGTTACCTTCAACAGCTTCGCTCCTGATTGGCTCTTTCGTTGCTACGATACTCACTGTTGAAACAAACCAAAATGTTGCCTAAATAAACGTGTCTCAGAATGAATTTTTGAGTGAACAGTAAACAGACCCAGAAATAGGCTTCATCCTTTACTAAATTGTATTATATTAACACTTTTTGCAGTTTCAGTTTGGTGGTTCACGTCCAGCCGAGTCGTGTCTCCGGGTCCAGGGGCAGGACTCTGCTCTGTGAGAGACTGACTCATGTTTTCAATAAATAAATCAAATATAAACCAAATTATACTTTTACATTATAAAGCAGGTGTCAGCAGTTTACTGAAAGACGTTTAGTAATTCAAGTTTGTGAAATGAGGCTTTTGTTTCAGAAAGACCAAGTCCAGAAGAAAACCAGGACTGAGGTGTCACTTTGAAACATGAAGTGTATTGAATAAAGCACATTCACGGCAGGCCTTCCATTGATTTCCGTTATTGATATTTTCCTGTTGCCATGACAATCAATTGGCTAAACACAGCAGAAATATAAAAGTACAAACCCAGGACCAAAACACACGAAATCTCCTCTGCACAATCTTTTATTTGGATTTATGTTTTGCTGAGGGAGTGACTCATGCGTCACAACAGCAGCTTCCCCCTCCACCCGTCATCGCTGGGCTGCTGTCGTAAATAAACTCTGTTCTTCAAATATTTGTAGAGCTATATCCCCTCACCAGCGTTACCCACAATACTTTGCTGTGTGCTCCCTCTTCCTTGGTTTTGCGGAGTTCAGATCGATACTGTTTATTTTGATGGACGTAGACGACTATTAATGTGCCACAGAAACAAGACCAGTGCAAGAAGTTAGTCATAAACTCACGTCATTCACGCTCCGCCCATAAACTCACGTCACTCACGCTCCGCCCATAAACTCACGTCACGCACGCTCCGCCCATAAACTCACGTCACGCATGCTCCGCCCATAAACTCACGTCACGCACGCTCCGCCCATAAACTCATGTCACGCATGCTCCGCCCATAAACTCACGTGACTCATGCTAAAACTCATGCCCATGCTCCGCCCATAAACTCACGTCATTCATGCTCCGCCCATATATATATATATACCAAAATCAGTATTAACATATTTCATTGTGAAGTTGTTGTGTACAATTCTGTACTATCTTTTTGTATATTTATGAGATCTCTAAATTACTCAAACATGGATGACAAACCTGTTCAGAAATGTTATAACATGGTAGAAAGCTTCAAAAAGTCCATTTTGTGTAACTTTCTTTAACACTGCAGTAAAAAGATAAAAATGCCTCTTTTTTCACTTTACACTTTTGTTCCTTTTTCATTTCTTCTTCATATAATTAAGACACATTAAAATCAGTTAAAACCAAAGTGAACGTCTAGACACATTAGTGCAGCGGCTTATGGCCACGTCCCTCAGACAGTTCAATCAGTGCTAATAACAATAGCCCACACATCCAACTGAGGCATTAGCATCTGAAAACCTCCAGTAAAATCCTGGAGTAAACTGCAGTAATCTGTCACATGCAGCTCACACAAAGACTCGTCTGTTTGGGAGATTTGGTCAAAGCTCAGTCTGTCGTCAGCAGCATTAAATCTGTCGTCACTGGACGATATGTTTGAGGTTTTTCAGGTGTTCAAAGAAAAGAAGTAGTAAAGTAAGTTACTTTAAAATGGAAATACTCACAACCATTATAATATAAATGTAAAACTGTAAAAGCAAAGTATTACAATGACTTCTACAGCTACTACAGATACTACAGATACTACAGATACTTTCAGTAGTTACTTCTATACCAACAGTGTGATATAATACTACTGGTACTACGACTATCATCCTACTTCTACTGTTACTGCTACTGCTGTTACTACTTCTACTGTTACTACTACTGCTGTTACTACTACTGCTGTTACTACTTCTACTGTTACTACTACTGCTGTTACTACTTCTACTTCTACTGTTACTACTACTGCTGTTACTACTTCTCTTCTACTACTGTTACTACTACTGCTGTTACTACTTCTACTGTTACTACTACTGCTGTTACTACTTCTACTGTTACTACTACTGCTGTTACTACTACTGCTGTTACTACTTCTACTGTTACTACTACTGCTGTTACTACTTCTACTTCTACTGTTACTACTACTGCTGTTACTACTTCTACTGTTACTACTACTGCTGTTACTACTTCTACTGTTACTACTACTGCTGTTACTACTACTGCTGTTACTACTACTACTGTTACTACTACTGCTGTTACTACTTCTACTGATACTACTACTGCTGTTACTACTACTGCTGTTACTACTACTGCTGTTACTACTACTGCTGTTACCACTACTGCTGTTACTACTACTGCTGTTACTACTACTACTGTTACTTGCAACAGTAAAGTAAAAGGACAGTGGTAGAAAAGTACAAAACACATTTGTACAAATTGAACAAAACCTCGAGAAACAAGATTGTGAGATTTTTATTGTGAGATTTTTATTGTTTTTTTCTGTTTGTACAAAACGAGGTGAAGTGAAGATCTGCTCAGTTCGATTTCTTTAGGAGCTTTAGCTCCAAAAAGTTCATTCATTCGACGAGTTTTGACTGATGCACAGAACAGTTCAAGTTAATAATGGAAGTTGGAAATGTCACAAAATATTTTAAAAAGTAAATAAAAAATGGTGAGTCCAAAACTGTGACCTGCAGCACATTTATTTAGCCCATTATCGAATCTCATCTGGTCTTGTTCTTGTGGATCTCACCTCGCCGTCCTACAACGACATTTTCTATCCATTTTCAGACTTTCTGAAAAAAAAAAGTATATGAAAAGTTTGAAATCTTGCTCAGGGATAATCAGCTACGAGGTAAATAACCACAAAAACTTTAACTTCATTTAAAATCTGTTTCTGAAACTTTACAAACTGCCAAATTATTAAAACATTTCACTGAATCTTACATTATAAACGGACTTTTTGGAGTTAAAACAGCAGCAGTATGGATATTTGTTAGCATGTAGCTGTTAGCATGTAGTTGTTAGCATGTTAGCCTCCTGCCTTTGAATTGTTAATATTTGAATTTTCCAAAATTCAAAAAAATACCAGTTGAGCAAACCAGGGTCACATGACCAGGATGTGGGAAAAATGGACACTTCAAACCCACAGTCCAAACTTACGGCTAAACAACTAGTAGCTCAGAGTTCCAACATCTGCAAACGGCAACTGCATCACAACTTGAGATTGACGAGGTACAACACAAAATATGCTACGGCAAGAGCCAGGACGCCAGGTCAGAGGGGAGTTAACATCAACTCCCCATCCGGAGATTGGGTACGAAGCCCCAATGAGCATTACGCTGAGCGAGGCAGCGACTGACCTGAAAGATAAGATCATGGCCCGAATGAACACAAGGCAACCCCGACACCACCTGCAGAGACTAAGTGAAGTACCATCTGAAAGTCTCCTAGAAGATGTGAATGCAGCAGAGAGCGATCCTCAACCATCACAGAAACAATGAGCTGATATACACTTCAGCAGCAGTGATCCTAGAGATGCTTGGATATAAGAGCAACCATGGGAGCCATGAGAAACAAGACCCACCATGGAAACGACGGTTAGAGGCTAAAATCAAGGCAGTGCGGAGAGAAGTGAGCCAACTGTCAGAGGCCCAGAGAGGTGAAAAAACAAGTACCCCAGAGCAGACCCACCTAGGCTGGAAACCGAACAGTACTGGAAACAGTACAGTGGCTGGTGGCTCTGAGAGAAGACCACAGCAACCTCCCTGAACAGAATCCAGTCACATCACAGTGGCAGACATCCAGGAAAGAGTCTCGGGTATGAAGAACTGGACCAGGCCCTGACATGATCCACACCTACTGGCTAAAGAAGCTCACTGCTCTGCATGAGCAGCACAAATGAACCAGCTGCTAATGGATGGGACTCACCTGAATGTCAAACCGAAGGGCATATGATCCTGATCCAGAAGGATCCCTCAAAGGTACAGTTAACACTGTTAAACTTGTGGTTGTGTTTTATTCTGTTAAACTTGTGTTTGTTGTTTTATTCTGTTAAACTTGTGGTTGTGTTTTTATTCTGTTAAACTTGTGGTTGTGTTTTTATTCTGTTAAACTTGTGTTTGTTGTTTTATTCTGTTAAACTTGTGGCTGTTTCTGTTCTGAGCCTCTAGTATTTTCAGTCTTTTTCTCAGAGGTCGATGTCTTAATGTCAAATATAAATATGTGGCTCTGAAGTGGTGAGGGCCCCGAGGACAAACTCAGTTTAGGGCCCCCTAAAGGCTTAGGGGGGCGTTACCTCTCTCCTGATTGGCTCTTTGGTTGCTATGATACTCGTGGTCAGAATTCCAAATATGAAAGTCGGCTCCAAATTGGCCCCTCAGCTGCTCCAGCCTCAGTGAGTTTTATTTGAGCCGAATGCTGTGGGTGACGTCACACTCACGTCTTTAAAGTCTATGGAAAAAACCCAAACAGTCCCCCCCCATCTGAGCTGTACAGACTCTCAGAGCTGAAGAACTCCCCCGATACAAAACCACACCCCAGAAACATCGAAGTCATTTATCTCCAACTGTCCCAGATAACACCAAGCGCCACTGCAGCACATTGTGCTCTGCTGAGAAGGTGATTGGCTGCAGCCTCCATCTCTCCAGGACCTGTACGTCTCCAGGACTCGGGTGGAGCAGGTCGTACAGCAGCTGACACTTCTCACCCTGGACATGGACTATTTCAGCCACTTCCCTCTGGCAGGAGGCTACGGTCCATCAGGACCAGAACCTCTCGTCACAAGAACAGTTTCTTCTCCTCTGCTGTTTGTCTCATGAACACTTCCAGTGGTGGGCCGTAAGGGCCTGCAAGGCCTTCTCTGCTGGCCTAAAAAATATCTGAATCACAGACTGATGTTAATTATATTTTGTCCATGAATACTTATTAAATAATTCCAAATTGTCTGTCAGCTTCCTTTCACTGCTTTTCCCCTGGTTGCGCTGCTTCCAGATGTGTGTTTTCATATTTAAGCATTTAACCAATCACATTTCAGCCATTATTTGTTGCCAGGGTCAGAAATCTACCTGGAGGCTTCATAATCAGTTCTGCGGGCCCTGTAGCACAAAATAAGTGTCGGTAAAACTGTTGCTTTAACCAATCAGATTTAGAGTTCGCGACACCGAGGCCTTCTAGCAGCGCACGGAAACGTCAGTGTTTTCACAGCCTGTGATTGGACAGTGAGAGAGTGAACGAGCCAGAGCGAGCAAACTGCACCTGTAGCGAGCTGCACAAGCAAATATATCGTAAAAATATATTAACGTTAATGTAACAATATTATTTTTGTGTTGATTTAATAGTGGTTTTGTCAACCCACAATGGCTGAAGGAGGAGAAGAAATGGATTTGGTCGCAGATTTACTGTCAAGGCCATTTTCAAGATGGGCTTTTCAAGAAAAGCTGGACATTGTTAAGAAAGGTCGGGCAACTCCGAAGCTAGCAAGCCTGTCACAACCGGGAAAAGGATTTGTCCGCCACTTTCAGTCCACTAACTACGAGCGGTACCCCTGGCTCACAGGCTCCGAAGATCACTGCAAATTGTATTGCTGGGAGTGCTTGTTATTTGCCACAGATCGACATGGTGTTTGGAGCAACACTGGGTTTGTAAATTTGACTTGCCTAACCAAGGCAGCAACGAGACACCAAAGCACTGCCGGACATTTACAAGCAACGGTGCTCTCCAAAACTTTTGGGGAAACCAGAGTGGATCTGCAGCTGAGCGAGCAAGTGCGCAGGGAAACGCAGCTCCACAACGAAAAGGTGAAGAAAAATAGGGAAATCTTAAAAAGACTGATAGACTGTGTCATTTTTTTGGCAAGCAGGAACTTTCATTTCGGGGACATGACGAAAGCGCTGGATCCAAAAACAAAGGAAACTATGTGGAGCTTCTTTCTCTCATTGCTGAGAGCAACACGGATTTGCATTATCACCTGTCCACTAATAAAGTGTTTAGTGGGACATCGGGCAAAATACAAAACGACCTGATCACTGCTATTGCTGAAGTGATGGGGGAAGAGATCAGAGGGGAAGTTAATAAAGCACCGTTTGTCTCTGTTATGGTGGATGAGACGACAGACGCGAGTAACGCAGCGCAGCTCGCACTGGTTCTGCGTTATGTAACTGCCACAGGTGTCAGGGAGCGGTTTGTCAGATTTGAAGATGTTACCAGTGGGAAGCGAGCCGATGACATTGCAAGTCTTATCATCCGATTTTTGGTGGAAAATGAATGTCTGGGTAAAGTTGTGGCACAGTGTTTTGACGGTGCAGCGGTCATGTCTTCTGGATTAAATGGGGTGCAGGCTAAAGTTAAGGAGAGAGCACCGTTGGCTTTATTCATACACTGCTATGCACATCGGCTCAATTTAGTACTGACTCAGGGGGCCTCAAAGCTTAAAGAATGCAAGATCTTTTTCGCCCACCTCAATGGCCTTGCTGCATTTTTTTCTAGATCGCCTCGGCGCACGCAGCTACTGGACGAAATCTGCCAGCGGCGTCTCCCTCGTGTGGCACCAACACGGTGGCAGTACACATCCAGAGTGGTGAATACAGTATTTGAGAAGAGAGATGCTCTAAAGGAACAGTTTCATCACATCCTTGACCATCATGACGAGTACGACGAGGAGTCTGTGCGCTGTGCTGATGGATTTAAAGCACGTCTGGATGATTTTGAGTTTTGTTTTTTACTTAACACATTTCATGGCATTTTTGAGCATTCAGACGTGCTCTTTTCAATACTTCAGGACAAAAAACTGGATGTACAGTTTTGTCTGGCAAGGGTAAAGGAGTTTTGTGTGCACAGTTGAACGAGAGAGGAGCCGATACGAAGAAATCTATGAGGCCACTGAACGCAGCGCGGGTGCTCCAGCCGCACGAAGAGGTCAAGCGCAAGATCCTCGCGCGCACTACCACCAACTCCACGGCAGGGTTCTGGACAATATTATTTGCCAGACACAGACCAGATTTCAAGACCACGAAAAACGGATGTTTGTCTCCCTCCTCGACCCGCAGAAGTTTCGGGAATACAAGAAAACTTTCCCACATGCAGCCTTCTCCAGCTTAACGCAGAGCCACGGAACACTTTTCGATCTGCCTCGGCTAAAAACAGAACTGACTGTAATGTATGCCATGGATGATTTTGCAGGCAAATCTCCCACTGATCTACTTGACTTCCTTCAGCAGAAAAATCTGAGTGAGAGCATGGGGCAGCTGTACACATTTGTGTGTTTGGCGGTGACCATCCCCGTGTCCACTGCTTCTGTCGAACGGACATTTTCAGCCCTAAATCGAATATAAAAACTTATGCCAGAAATACGACAGGGCAGGCTCGACTTTCTGCTTTAGCTTTGATGGCGATAGAAAAGGACTTGTTGATGGAAATGAAACGCACGGATAATCTGTACGACAGAGTCATTGACATCTTCTTGAGGAAAGAAAGGAGGATAAACTTTGTATACAAATAAAAAGGATTTTTGGTGAGTAAAATGTGGCTATATTCCTAAAAAATATTGCAGTTTTATCAGGTTATTATTCATGCTTTTGTGTGTGTCGCAGCTGTAGCTGCAGTAAAAGTTTTATAGCCATAAAATAGTTATTGAGGGTTGGATTGATTCAGACGGAGCACTACTGAAGGCCTAGGTGTGAAATGCACGGCCCGCCACTGAACACTTCATAAACCTGCACTAAACTGGACACTTCATAACACTGGGCACTAAATATCCCATGATGCACTGCTGTTGTTCTGATGCTGCTGTTTATATTTCTACCTCCTGCCCTGATTTGTATTTGTATTTATTCAGTGTGTTTTGTATGTTCTATGTTTCACTTTATCACCGAAGTAAGTTCCTCGTCTGTGAGCTCTGCTCATGGACAATGACAATAAAACTTCTTCTGATTCTGATTCTGTTTTATTTCAGTATTTTATAGTTTTATTTCAGTATTTTATAGTTTTATTTCAGTATTTTATAGTTTGTCATGTGTCTCTGGAGGATCTGGGGCTGATTATGTTTTCTGAATAAACCAAGACACATTTCCATTTTATCTTTAGACTCTAACAATAAAAAGCCTGTTAATCCAGATATTGTAATTCGCCACTAATATCGTCATGTGACTGATGATATTTTCAAATCTCAAGTGACTTTCATTAATGAAAACAATATTAGATCAAATCTCTGCGGCTTCCCAAGTCCCACATGAATAAAATGTTATGGTTAGATAATCGTACATGGAGCGAGACGAGGACCTGATCTTATTATTATATTATTATATTATATATTATTATATTATATATTATTATATTATTATATTATTATATTATATTATATTATTATATTATTATCTATTACAGGAACAAACATGAGTCAAACACACAGTGACGCAGCCACACTAAAAATCTCACTATTAGACTCATAATGTAATAAAACAAAAACCTGACCTTATGAACTGTAAAGCGTCTTTGAGTGTCCTGAAAGGCGCTATATAAAATAAAAATAAATAGATAAAATGTATTATTATTATTATTATTATTATTATTATTATTATTATTATTATTATTATTATTATTATTATTATTATTATTATTATTATCATTATTATTATTATTATTATTATTATTACCTAGAGCTGGTCAGAGGCTGAGTTTGACCCAGTGAATAAAACTCCAGGGTATATACGGGGCGACAGTGGCTCAGTGGTTAGAGTGTTGGTCTCCCAACCCGAAGGTCGGAGGATCGAGTCCCGCTCGGACCAAGTTCTATCGTTGTGTCCTTAGGCAAGACACTTCACCCACATTGCCTAGTGTGTGTGTGTGTGAATGATCGGTGGTGGTCGGAGGGGCCGATGGCGCAAACTGGCAGCCTCGATTCCGTCAGTCTGCCCCAGGGCAGCTGTGGCTACAATAGTAGCTTACCATCACCAAGTGTGGAGTGAACGAATAATGACTCAGTGTAGAGCTTTGAGAGGCTTTGATAAAGCGCATTACAAGTGTAAGGCATTATTATTATACTGTATTGCTGTATTTACTCATCGATGTTACACTGTCTGGCCAAAAAAATCCTGGATTTAACTAAACAAATAGATCTGAGCCTGTAGGTACGAGTCAGGTCTGTGTTCAGTCTGTGCTCAAAGAATGAGGTCAGCTGACTCCTGAAGATACTGAAGGACCAGGTTATTTTATCTGTTACATTTGTTCTTCCCTGATGGACAGATTCCAACACGACCAGGATGAGGCTCAGAGCTTCAGGAGAATCATTTTCAACATGGAGCCTCCAGACTCCAGACTTCACCCCAGAGAAGATCTTTGAGCTGGAGAAACAGAGCAGCGTCAGACTCGACCATCATCAGGGAAACATCTGCAAGAAAAAAGAATGTGACACTGGATGGAAATAAATCTGTGACGTTGCAGAAGTGAAACTGAAACAAAGTGAAACTGAAACAAAGTGAAACTGAAACAAAGTGAAACTGAAACAAAGTGAAACTGAAACAAAGCCACAGAGAATGACAGAATAAATCAGAATATCTGGGACCTTTTTTCTGGCCACAGTTTATAAGATCGATTCCTCAGACC
>JAIEZT010001224.1:0-43540 GCA_019594935.1 Periophthalmus modestus
TATGTCCCTTTACATACAAAAATAACTGAAGATATGAAACGACTTTATCCGAGAATATAGAGTAAAATAGTGTCTCAAATACCATTAAAATGAATGTTCTACCGAGACTGTTATATCTGTTTCAGACCCTACCTATACATATTGATCAGAATACATTTAACGAACGGGACAAAATGATCTCACGATATATAAGAAGGAGAGAGACCTAGAGCTAACTTCAAAACTTTACAATTAGCTAAAGATAAAGGATGGGGCTTGCCATCCCTAAGGAATTATTACCGGGCAGCACCGATGAAGAGCGTCATAAACGGGTGTGATGTATCATACAAGGCTCAGTGGAAAAGTATTGAGGAGAAAACCTTTTCTGTCCCAATACGACAGACCTAAATATACAAAAATGTAAAGATTGGGTGGGTAATCCATGGGTTGGATGCACTCTCTCGGTGTGGAAAAATGGAGTGAAAGAAACAAACTGGACACAGACATCACAGTTTTGAAGTGGTGCTTATGATGCAGATTTTCTACCAAACAGATTAGACTCACGGTTCAGGATGTTCCAGGGGACTACAGATAATAAGCAAGTTGATTAAAGATGGCAAATTGATTAGTTTTGAAATACTGAGACATAAATATAATTTGGAAAAGCAAGATTTTTACAGATACTTGCAAATTCGACATTACATAGATTCAAAGATTCATATGGTGTCGGAGGCAAACATGGACCTGCTAAAAGTGCTTGAGAATGCACATGATGGTCATAATAATACGACACTTATTTTTATATAAATTTATGACAAATCATAAATCCAATTCAACTGGGAAGGTTAAGACACTATGGGAGAAAGAGGCAGGAATAAACAGATCAGAGGAAGAATGGACGTCTATATGGAAACATAAGTGGAAATGTACTGCCTCAGAGATGGAAGGAGTTTGGATGGAAAACTTTAATCAGATATTTTATGAGCCCATGTCAAAAGACTCACTATGACAGAAATCCCCCCATCTGCTGCAGAAACACTTTCATATTTTTTGGGAATGCCCATTGATTAAGAAATACTGGGCTGATATTCATAGAACATTGCAGGACATATTCAAATGTACATTTCTCTTTGAAATAAAAACAGTTTTCTTTGGATGTTTACCACAGGACTGGATGAAAAGGGATAAATGCCTATTTAGCGCCTTGTTGGTTGCAAGCAAGAAATGTATAAGAAAACGATGGTTGTCACAGGAAGGACCCAGTTTGACAATGTGGTGGGAAATTGGACATTGATGGAATGGAGGAGATGACGGCGTTGGTGAATGAGACACGGCCGTGTCCTGTTGGGAGAAGTGGGTGGAAAATGTAGATATAGGGTTAGGGTTAGTTTTATATTTAGTGATACCAGCAGCTTTAAGTTTATTTTGACATTTAAATTAAGTTTATATTTAGTGATACCAGCAGCTTTAAGTTTATTTTGATCATTTACATTAAGTTTATATTTAGTGATACCAGCAGCTTTAAGTTTATTTTGATCATTTAAATTAAGTATTTATTGTTTGTATTTGTTTATTCTTGTGCCTTTAGTCTGTTCTTTTATTCTAAATCAAGGCTGTAGTTACTTTTATTCGTTGATTTAAGATATTCTCTAAACTCCAGCTGGTTCTGTATTTCTGTTTATTTGCTACATTAATTGCTTTCTTTTTTTAATTGCCGTCTTTTTTTCTTTACTTGCAGCATTTTCCTCTCTATACTCCACATTATCTCTATATTTTTGCTTACCTCTTTTTTTTTGAGGCATCTTTAACGTGTGAGGTCTATAATGTTTCCTGTTTTTTTCTTTGTTCATCTCATTGTGTCGTTCCTGCTGTTCAAATGTTTCTTTTCTTTTGTGTCACCTAAAGGATTATTAGAACACCTGTTCAATTTCTCCTTAATGCAATTATCTAACCAACCAATCACATGGCAGTTGCTTCAATGCATTTAGGGGTGTGGTCCTGGTCAAGACCATCTCCTGACTCCAAACTGAATGTCAGAATGGGAAACAAAGGTGATTTAAGCAGTTTTGAGCGTGGCCTGGTTGTCGGTGCCAGACGGGCCGGTCTGAGTATTTCACAATCTGCTCAGTTACTGGGATTTTACGCACAACCATTTCTAGGGTTTACAAAGAATGGTGTGAAAAGGGAAAAACATCCAGTCTGCGGCAGTCCTGTGGGCGAAAATGCCTTGTTGATGCTAGAGGTCAGAGGAGAATGGGCCGAGTGATTCAAGCTGATAGAAGAGCAACGTTGACTGTAATAACCACTCGTTACAACTGAGGAAGCAGCAAAGCATTTGTGAACCACAACACGTCTTGAACACTGGAGCACAGCACATCTAAATGTCAGTATCCTCTGCCTTTTTGTTTGGGGGAACAGAAGAAACTTCTGCAGCTTCTTGGCGCTTTAAGCCCCTCAGACTATCAGCTGCAACAACATCAACACCAGTAAGTTCAAAGCACTACGCGACCACAGCGTCTCTGCCATTGTCTTTAATAACCGCACAAGTACTACCACAAAGTGTCATAAGACACGTGTCGTACTGTGCCAACATCTGTTCTAAACCACCATCTAAGGCCACCCACACGCCCGCCACAAAAAACTCGTCTTCAACGTTTGCAGCCCCATGAACTGGCTGACTGAAAGAAAAGCTGAACTGCTGCCCATCTATAACTCATTATGCTGCGTTCACACCGCGGCGTCAGATGCGTCAAGCTCACATTCAAAGTCTATGGTGGACGAGCGTCTTGGTGACGCAGCGTTTTTGCGGCGCGTTTTCAAGCGTCAAGGCGGCGCGAATCTGGCGTCAGCGCGGCGCGTCTTGAGCTTCCACGCGTCTACGCGTTCAGACGCCCAAGCGTACTAGCATTCAACGCCTCGAAAGTTCAACTTGGTTGAACTTTTGAGGCGGTCAACGTGCGTGTCAACCAATCAGAGACCACGCTCCAGTGACACAGCGACGTCATTCGGAAGCGCTGGAGTCACAAACACAAACAGTGACTGGGACAGGGGACAGGGACATTATCCGCACCAATGTGGGACAGCAGGTCATCGAACGGGGCCTGGGTCACACGGAAATACCGCTGGAAGAGCTGATCATCCAGACGGAGCTCCTGGAGCAAGTGATGAAAGTCGCCAAACTCCGAACGCCTCTGAAGTATGTCGTGAACCCAGACACGCCGCCGCCGAGCGGATCGCCTCCGTTGATGACTTTTGTTTAGTAAATACACCAAAGCTATTCTCTCAACATGGTCTGTCATTGTGCACAAAACGAGAAAACACTCAACGCTCTCAGGACGCGCGTCTTGGACGCGCTTCCAAAGCGTCTGCCCTCAAATGGACACGCGTCAAAATAGAGGCGTCCAGCGCGTTTTTGACGCTGCGGTGTGAACGCACCATTAGGCAAGTCTGAAACAAGTAAATACTCATGCCCACGAGTCAAGCCCTGATTCCTCCGTGTACAGTGCATCACCAAGATTCAAAACCAAGTCTGAGCCTGATCCCATGAAAACACATTACACAACAAGTGCTGAGCTAAAGCTACCAGAGATATCGCCCTGCACCGTACACCTCCATACTGGAACCTAGCATCACCCTGATGAAAACTGAAGAATATTACAAATGAATAAAGCTTTAAGGTGCAGCACACTCTCACATGAACACTCAAGTTACCCATTTGTTATATCATTTGTGTTACTTTAATGCTAAAGTCACATATTGGTTGTATTGATCGAACACTTTTGTTTTGAATTCACATTATTTGAATACTCTTTGAGGAAGTCACACTATTATAATGATTTCAGTGTTTAAGCATTAAAACAGTGTTCAAATAATAGTGTCTTTAAAGGCAACATTGTGTTCTGAATAACGGGAGGCAGTTATGTGCTTTGCAGAAACTCCTTTACAGAGATAAGGAGCCGGAGACGACTCAAGGCCGAGTAACAGAGCAGTGCAGTTGGAGATGTCGGAGAGAAGACAAAGAGGTTTCGAAGGAGGCACCTGCTCAACAGATTAACTGCATATTCATGAATGTTGTTTTTTAACTCTGGGTCTAGGGACAGGCAGGAGTCAGAGCTTAAGTCCTGCAGACGTGGGGACAACGATCTGACCCAGAGCTCTGCATTAGATTCCACTGTGAGGGGAATAAACTTTTGGATGAATTTTACTTTTTGAATCTTGGTCGTCTTTCGATAGAACACGCACGCCAACAAAGCTACCCCTAACGACAGAAGGAACGCCCCTAACGACAGAAGGAACGCCCCTAACGACAGAAGGAACGCCCCTAACGACAGAAGGAACGCCCCTAACGACAGAAGGAACGCCCCTAACGACAGAAGGAACGCCCCTAACGACAGAAGGAACGCCCCTAACGACAGAAGGAACCCCCCTAACGACAGAAGGAACGCCCCTAACGACAGAAGGAACGCCCCTAACGACAGAAGGAACGCCCCTAACGACAGAAGGAACGCCCCTAACGACAGAAGGAACCCCCTAACGACAGAAGGAACGCCCCTAACGACAGAAGGAACGCCCCTAACGACAGAAGGAACGCCCCTAACGACAGAAGGAACGCCCCTAACGTCAGAAGGAACGCCCCTAACGACAGAAGGAACGCCCCTAACGACAGAAGGAACCCCCCTAACGACAGAAGGAACGCCCCTAACGACAGAAGGAACGCCCCTAACGACAGAAGGAACGCCCCTAACGACAGAAGGAACGCCCCCTAACGTCAGAAGGAACGCCCCTAACGTCAGAAGGAACGTCAGAAGGAACGCCCCTAACGACAGAAGGAACGCCCCTAACGACAGAAGGAACGCCCCTAACGACAGAAGGAACGCCCCTAACGACAGAAGGAACGCCCCTAACGACAGAAGGAACCCCCCTAACGACAGAAGGAACGCCCTCTAACGACAGAAGGAACGCCCCTAACGACAGAAGGAACGCCCCTAACGACAGAAGGAACGCCCCTAACGTCAGAAGGAACGCCCCTAACGTCAGAAGGAACGCCCCTAACGACAGAAGGAACGCCCCCAACGGCAGAAGGAACGCCCCAGAACGACAGAACGCCCCTAACGTCAGAAGGAACGCCCCTAACGACAGAAGGAACGCCCCCAACGGCAGAAGGAACGCCCCCAACGACAGAACGCCCCTAACGTCAGAAGGAACACCCCTAACGACAGAAGGAATGCCCCCAACAACAGAAGGAACGCCCCCAACGACAGAAACGCCCCTAACGTCAGAAGGAACACCCCTAACGACAGAAGGAACGCCCCCACAACAGAAGGAACGCCCCTAACGACAGAAGGAACGCCCCTAACGACAGAAGGAACGCCCCCAACAACAGAAGGAACGCCCCAACGACAGAACGCCCCTAACCACAGAAGGAACGCCCCCAGTGACAGAAGGAACTCCCCTAACGACAGAAGGAACGCCCCAACGACAGAAGGAACGCCCCAACGACAGAAGGAACGCCCCTAACGACAGAAGGAACGCCCCAACGACAGAAGGAACGCCCCTAACGACAGAAGGAACGCCCCTAACGACAGAAGGAACGCCCCTAACGACAGAAGGAACGCAGTAATAAAGATGGCCCATGCCTCCGGCATGGGTGCTTGGATAGGGCTCGATGCCAGGAGTGTGGCATTCGCCCATTGACTCAATGTTGACGATGACATGCTAGCGAGAACAAATATAATATAATCGCGCACAAGTTCGGCAAGACAGTTCGCCCAGGCACTCATCGTTGCGGAAGCAATAGGCCCTACGCCCTGTAGGGGCTCGGGCCTAAAAAAAAAAAAAAAATATATAATAATAATATTTTTAGCAAAAACAATATATCCGAAAACATTAGAATGACATATTATACATTTTTTGAAAGCTCTTGACTTTCCCCACGTCACCGTGGGGTCAATGGCGTCGGGGCCCGCCATTGACCTCCCATTGACTTCCATTCATTTGAGCAGTAACAAATATGGCCCATGCCTGCGGCATGGGTTACTGGGATAGTGGAATCAGGACAAGGTTGCGACCTCGACGCGCGCACAAGTTCGGCAAGACAGTTAGCAGAAGCAATAGGCCCTACGCCCTGTAGGGGCTCGGGCCTAATAAATGTGTAAAATGGCCGTACATGTGGTGCTGTTTTTCCTAAATCCACACTGCGAGGCACTAATATATTATACTTATCCAGATATTCTCTGTCTGGTGTACACGACTCGTTCTGATACTTTAGAGAGTTGGCAGGATCGACATAGGTCTGTCATTTTGGGTGTCATTTTTATCCCCAGACTTGTATATTGATATTATTTTTGGCGTCTTAAGTTAGGCACAGGGCCTCGTGCTAATGAAAGGTCGACACTGTGGACGAGGCTCAGGTTCATTTACTGTGGATTTGAGGATTTTCTACAGATGTTTTCAGCACCGACTGTAGAAGATTTGAGCTTGTTTATGATGTCGATCACTTCTACTTTACACGTCGGCTTCAGAAAAAGTGAGAATAGTCTCCCTGGAGATAGTGCTTATGGTTGGCGCCCCCTAGTGGACATATAGTTTGAGAAAGTTGTTTACCGACAGAGGCAGAGTAATTATTAAAGACATTAGATAAGTTTGTATTTTCGTTAGTTTCATTCTGCAGCACAGAGTCAGGGACGACTGAGTATCTCATTTAACACCTTCCAACATTTATTTTGATCCCCAAGAGCCTTATTCAGTCTGGCAGGAAAATACATTTGTTTGCTTGTTTTTATTATTTTTGTCCATTTATTTTTGTATTTTATTTATAATGATTTGTTTTGGGTGAAAGGGTTTTGTTGTAGAAGCTTCACTTTTCTCTTTGCTCATAGATCAGTATTTTGTTGTTTAATTTCATATAATATATAATGAGGTAATGATCTGTGATGTCTGAGTATACGACCCTGATTTACATTTCATATCCTGTTATTATGTCCAAAGTTGACTCACTTCTCTCTGTAACACGAGTTTGTTTATTGATAGTTGGACAAAGGAGGAGAAAAGTGTCGTTATAAAGTCTGTTCCAGTGTCTCTTGTTTAGATGTGTCTATGTTCAAATCTCCCAGGATGAGACAGTTTGTATTAGTTTGGCTTATGTGAAATAAAACATTCTCAAGTTGGTCTCTAAATGTTATAATCTGAATCATATATTACACCTATGATAATAGTTTTTGCATTTTTGTTTTTTAATTCTACGAATAATGAATCAGAAAAAACGTTGTCTAACTTAAGTACATGTTCAAGTCTTATTTCAGACGTTTACATCCACAAAGTGCCTCCTTAAACCCACACTGCCTCTATTTGAACCGTGGCTCTTGTTTGACTCAAAAACAGTTTAACAGAAGTTTAAATAGAGTTTTTCTGAGGCCGATCATTCTCTGGTCCCACATTAAACAAATTGATGTGTTTTAGATTATAATGATCCAGGCACTAAACCCTGTTCTCTGCATAAGGCTGTAAAGTACCATATATACAGAGAGTGAATGTAAAAACCACATTACACTGGCCTGAGACACAACCCTGGTGACCTGCGTCTACTCCAAGAACAAAAACAACACGACTACAGCAGATGGACATCACAACGGCCAGAGAAAGTGGAAGAAAAGTGTCACAAACCAAGAGTTAGCCAACGAAAAGCTCCATGATGGAACATTTCTGGTGGAAGGTAAGCCGCCTGCTCGTCTCCATGGTGATTTATATTATTGAACACAAAAACAAAAACAACACTGGACACTCGCCAAAGTCCAGAGAAAATGGGACAAAAATGTCAGAAACCAAGAATCAACCAATTTAAAGCTCCATGATGGAACTTTTCTAGTGGAGGTTAAGCCGCTTGCTCGTCACCATGGTGATTTATATTACTGAACACAAAAACAACACAACTACAGCAGCTGGACATTCACAACGTCCAGAAAAGTCCAAAAGTGTCCAAAGTCCAACAAAAGTGAAAGAAAAATGTCAGAAACAATGTCAAGAATCATCCAGCTGAAAGCTCCATGACGGAACTTTTCTGGTGGAGGGTAAGCCGCCTGCTCGTTTCCATGGTGATTATATTCCTGAACACAAAAACAACACTACAGCAGCTGGACATTCACAACGTCCAGACAAGTCCAAAAATAGTCCAAAAATAGTCCAAAGTCCAGAAAAGCTCGAAGAAAAAAGTCAGAAATCAAGAGTCACCTAACTCAAAGCCAGAAGAGACAAACAGGCCCATTTACAGATCAGATCGGCGGAGAGGTGAGCCCACTCAAAGAAACAATACGTGTTTTTAAAGGTACTTTTGTGCAAGAAAAACACCTGATGGAATAAAAGCAAGAACGATCAGATTAATGCTGGACTGTGGAACATTCCAGGCAAAGTAATACTCCACTAAGATGATAATGTGCCAAAAATGTCCTAACGCTGTTTCCTCCTGAAAAACAGACCTGGAGCTGTGTTTTGTTTCATTCACACATTTGAGTAACACTTTAGTATTAGTCTGTCACATCTCCAAACCTCAAAACGCTTCATTCCACCTTGTGATGTCATAAAGTGGTAGTTTTCAAGTTAACCTCTCCTTTTACCTTTAGTTCAGTAGAAATTGGCAAGTCCAGGGCTGAAATTACATCCAGATGATTCTAGTGAAGGTGTGAGGAGGTTGAAAACACAGTGGAGCACTTCCTGTATTACCACTTGATGACATCACAAGGTGGAACCGAGTGTTTTCAATTCGAGAGAAGAACTCAGCCTAAATATGCAAAGTTTGAGAATGAAACAAAACACAACTCCGGGTCAGTTTGTGACGAGGAAACAGCATTATAACAGATCAGAAAACAGCGTAACATAAATAAACTGAGACTTTTTTTTTAAGTTATTTTGAGTTTATTTATGAATGTTTTTTTAAAGTGTTTTTTTTGTTTTTTTGATTTTTTTTTTTTTGTTATTTTGAGTTTATTTATTATTTCATTTTGTTATCTTGAGTCTCATTTATCTTATCTTTTTTTTTTTTTTTATTTATTTATTTTTGTTTTTTTGTATTTCAGACTTATCTTTTTGGTCTTAAATGTTCATATTAACATGATCCTGGGGTTTTTATTTCACTATTCTGTCTGTAAATCAACATATGAACATTAATAAGACAAATCAGGTCCTTCTTTCCCAGAGGTTGCTCATGGTAACCTTAGCAACAGGTTTGATTGACAGCATCCTCACCTTGAAAAGCCTCATTCTGGTTGCTATGATACGTGCGTTTGGAATGCTGGTTTTGTTTTAAATAAAGTTTTTCAAACTTCACCAGCAGTTCCGAGGTGTGACATCATCACAGGAGACTGTAGGGGTAACCTTCTGATGGCTTTCAGTGCACTGGTCACAATGGACACGCTCGCTGACGGATCGCCCACAGTGACCCCACGAAGCCCCAACGCCGCCGCAGGAGGAGGCACAGGGCTCGCAGGGTAGGTCGCAGGCGTTAAAGCTCCATGATGAGGCTTTAGCCATTAAATAGCATTCACTCTCTTGCATTATGTGTATGTATGTATGTGTATGTATGTGTGTGTGTGTGTGTGTGTGTGTGTGTATGTGTATGTGTGTGTGTATATTATACATGTATATTATACATGTATGTATATGTGTGTGTGTGTGTGTGTGTGTGTATGTATGTGTATGTATGTGTGTGTGTGTGTGTGTGTGTATGTATATATGTCTATCTATCTATCTATATACCAGTGCTGTGTCCCACAAGTGGGGTAGCCTAGACAGGGCACACACACTCCCGTTCCCTCCCTCCTTCCCCTCCCCAAACCCTCCCTCCCTCGCGACTCTCCATCTCCCCATCTGCACCAGCGTCCCCTCCCCCACCACCATCACCACTCTCCTCTCATTGCCTACAACCTCTGCCGAGGAGGCCAAGCCCGCACTGACGTCCACCCGCCCCCCCATCCATGCACCGGACAGCCGAGGGGCAGCCAGCGTACCCGAGTCGAACACCCCTGGGACCCCCGCCATAGGCGACACGAAGGAAGCAACCGGCCAGACCCAGAGTGCAAAAACAGACCACCACCAGCACCCAGGAATCCTCCAGAGGACCACACAGGGACAGCCGCTGCACCAGAAAGGGACAACGAGCACCCAGGCGGCGCACCTCCCGTCCATCACCATCACCGCTGCTGATCTATTGTCCTATTTTCCCCTTTCTCCCAACATTTTTTTTGTTATCCTGTGTTTGCCCTATATTGTGTATATGTGTATGCTATATATATATGTATATATATATATTGTGTCTAAATGCATTAAAAGGAGGACATTGTCCTGCAGGCCTAAGTGTAGATATTCAGCTTGCCCTAACTAAGAAATGATGCATTAAAAACAAACTAAAAACATTGGGAGAGGGACCAGGTTCAAATTACAGCATACAGTATATATGTATGTATGTGTATATATATATATGTGTGTGTGTGTGTGTGTGTATATATATATTATATATATATGTGTGTGTGTGTATATGTTATATATATATGTGTGTGTGTGTGTGTTATATATAATCAATCTATAGTGACCAAGAAATGCAAGAAAAAGAAAAACTTTTAAAAAATTACTATATTAGTATCACTTTCCTTCTCTTCTCTTATGTTTGTCTCTGTTTTATTTATTTTTCACATATTTAATATTTGTCTGTTTCTCAAAGTCTTTCATAAAAGCAGCAGGTCAAACTCTCCAGTGGTAAAAGTAACACACAACATTCACACATGTTTTTCACAGGGTCATTGATAAATTGCACACATATATAAACAGAAACATGATTACAATATAAACTGTACGTGTGTGTTACTGCTGTGTGTTTATGTCTGCGCCCTACATACGTGACTATTGTGTAAAATAAAATTGAACTGAATTGAATTGAATAATTATGTTTTATGTTGTTTTATCTCTTTGTCAGATACAAAACAAGGATTGGGCGAGAGCGTCAGGATTCGGAGCGCGTCACTGGAGAGTGGAATATACAAAGACAGGCCTGGTGAATGACACGAGACAGGATCAGGCCTGTGTTCCCACAGCTCTATGTTCTTACATTTATGTGAGTAAGAACAGCTCTATGTTCTAACAGCTCTATGTTCTAACAGCTCTATGTTCTAACAGCTCTATGTTCCCACAGCTCTATGTTCTTAAAGCTCTATGTTCTTACAGGTTTATGTTTTTACAGGTTTATGTTTTCACAGCTCTATGTTCTTAAAGGTTTATGTTTTTGCAGCTCTGTGTTCCGACAGGTCTATGTTCATACAGCTCTATGTTGTATGAACACCCTAACCCTATAATGAGAACCCAACACTAAATCTAATTTCTAAAGATAATCCTAAACCCAATCGAAACCCCCACACTCAACTTAACCCTATTTTCTGACCCTAACCTTAATCTGATCCTAATCCTAACCCTAACGCTAACCATATAATGAAAACCCAACACTAAACCTAATTTCTAAAGATAATCCTTACCCTAATCCAAACCCCGACACGAAATGTAACCCTTTTTGCTGACCCTAACCGTAACCTGATTTAAACCCTAACCCCAACCGCAACCCTAACCCTAATCCAAACCCTCACACTCAATTTAACCCTATTTTCTGAACCTAACCATAACCTGATCCAAACCCAAACCCTAACCCTAACCCTAGCCTTACAATGAAAACCTAAAACTAAATCTAAATTCTAATGCTAATCCGAACCCCCACACTCAATTAACCCTTTTTTACTGACCCTAACTTTAACCTGATCCAACGCCTAACCCTAATCCTAACCCTAACTCTAACCTTGTAATGAAAACCTAACATTAAACCTCATTTCTAAAGATAATCCTAGCCCTAATCCAAACCCCCAACCTCAATTTAACCCTTTTTTCTGACCCTAACCTTATCCTAACCCTAACCCCAACCATAAACCTAACCCAACCCTGACCCTAACCATAACCCCAACCGTAACCCTAATCCTAACCATAACCCTAACCTTATAATGAGAAGCTAACACTAACTCTAATTTCTATAGGTAATCCTAAACCCAATCCAAACCCTCACAGTCAATTTAACCCTATTTTCCGACTCTAACCTTAACCTGATCAAAATCTAACCCTAACCCCAACTGTAATACTAACCCTAATACTAACCCTAACGCTGACCTTATAATGAAAACCTAAAACTAAAGCTAATTTCTAAAGCTAATCCTAAACCCTAATCCAAACCCCCACACTAAATTTAACCCTTTGTTCTGACCCTAACCATATCCTAACCCTAACGCTAATCCTAACCTTACAATGAAAACATAAAACAAAATCTAACTTCTAGAGCTAACCCTAACCCTAATCCAAACCCTATAATGAGAACCTAACACTAAATCTAATTTCTATAGGTAATCCTAAACCCAATCCAAACCCTCACAGTCAATTTAACACTATTTTCTGACACTAACCTACCTTAACCATAATACTAACCGTAACACTGACCTTATAATGAAAACCTAACACTAAAGCTAATTTCTAAAGCTAATACTTGCAAAAAAATCCAAATCCCCACAGTCATTTTAACCCTTTTTTCTGACCCTAACCTTAACCTGATCCTAACCCTAAACATAACGCTAACCCCAACCCTAAAAGGAGAACCTAGCACTAAATCTAATTTCTAAAGCTAATCCTAAACCCAATCCAAACCCCCACACTCAACTTAACCCTATTTTCTTACCCTAACCTGATCCTAACCCAAACCATAACTCTAACCCTAACCCTTTTTTCTGACCCTAACCTTATCCAAACCCTATCCCTAATCCTAACCCTAACCTTATAATGAAAATCTAACACTAAAGTTAACTACGTAAGCTAATCCTTACCCAAATCCAAACCCCCACACTCAATTTAATCCTTTTTTCTGACCCTAACCGTAACCTGATCCTAACCCCAACCGTAACCCTAACCCCAACCCTAACCCTATAATGAGAGCCTAACACTAAATCTAATGGCTAACGCTAATCCTAAACCCAATCCATACCCCCACACTCAACTTAACCCTATTTTCTGACCTTAACCTTATGCTAACCCAAACCTTAACCCTAACTCTAACCTTTTAACCTTTTTAAAATTGCTTTTAATGCTTGATCTTTGTTGTAAATTTTGTGATATTTTATTGTTTCATGAATTTTGAAGCGTGTTTGAGTGTCTTGAAAAGCGCTATATAAATAAAATGTATTATTATTAATATTAATGAAAATCTAACACTAAATCTAATTTCTAAATCTAACCCTAAACCCAATCCAAACCCTCACACTCAATTTAACCCTATTTTCTGACTCTGACCTTAACCTGATCCTAACCCTAATCCTAACCTGATCCTGACCCTAACCCCAGCCCTAACCCTAATCCTGACCTTACAATGAAAACCTAAAACTAAATCTAAATTCTAAAGCTAATTATAACCATAACCTGAACCCCCACACTCAATTTAACAATTTCTTCCTCACTCTAACTTTAACCTGATCCAAACCCTAACCCTAACCCGAACTGTAACCCTAACCCTAATCCTAACCCTAACATTAACCTTATATTGAAAATCTAACACTAAACCCAATTTCTAAAGCTAATCCTAAACCCTAATCCAAACCCCCACACTCAACTTGACCCTATTTTCCGACCCTAACCTTAACCTGATCCTAACCCCAACAGTAACCCTAACCCCAACCGTATCCCTAACCCTAACCATAACCCTATCCCAATAATGAGAACCTAACACGAAACGTAATTTCTAAAGCTAATCCTAAACCGAATCCAAACCCCCACACTCAACTTAACCCTATTTTCTTACCCTAACCTGATCCTAACCCAAACCCTAACTCTAACCTTTTAACCTTTTTAAAATTGCTTTTAATGCTTGATCTTTGTTGTAAATTTTGTGATATTTTATTGTCTGATGAATTGTGAAGCGTCTTTGAGTGTCTTGAAAAGCGCAATATACATAAAATGTATTATTATTATTATTATTAATGAAAACCTAAAACTAAATCTAATTTCTAAATCTAACCCTGAACCCAATCCAAACCCTCACACTCAACTTAACCCTATTTTCTTACCCTAACCTGATCCTAACCCAAACCCAAACCATAACTCCAATCCTAACCCTTTTTTCTGACCCTAACCTTATCCAAACCCTATCCCTAATCCTAACCCTAACCTTATAATGAAAACCTAACACTAAAGCTAATTACTTAAGGTAATCCTTACCCAAATCCAAACCCCCACACTCAATTTAATCATTTTTTCTGACCCTAACCGTAACCTGATCCTAACCCCAACCGTAACCCTAACCCCAACCCTAACCCTATAATGAGAACCTAACACTAAATCTAATTTCTAAAGCTAATCCTAAACCCAATCCATACCCCCATACTCAACTTAACCCTATTTTCTGACCCTAACCTGATCCTAACCCAAACCCTAACCCTAACTCTAACCTTTTAACCTGTTTAAAATTGCTTTTAATGCTTGATCTTTGTTGTAAATTTTGTGATATTTTATTGTTTGATTAAATGTGAAGCGTCTTTGGGTGTCTTGAAAAGCGCTATATACATAAAATGTATTATTATTATTATTAATGAAAACCTAAAACTAAATCTAAATTCTAAAGCTAATTATAACCATAACCTGAACCCCCACACTCAATTTAACCATTTTTTCCTCACTGTAACTTTAACCTGATCCAAACCCTAACCCTAACCCGAACTGTAACCCTAACCCTAATCCTAACCCTAACATTAACCTTATAATGAAAATCTAACACTAAACCCAATTTCTAAAGCTAATCCTAAACCCTAATCCAAACCCCCACACTCAACTTGACCCTATTTTCTGACCCTAACCTTAACGTGATCCTAACCCCAACCGTAACCCTAACCCCAAACTTAACCATAACCTGATCCTAACCCTAACCCTTACCCTAATCCTGACCTGACAATGAAAACCTAAAACTAAATCTAAATTCTAAAGCTAATCCTAAACCGAATCCAAACCCCCACACTTTCTTTCTTTCTTTATTTCTTTCTTTATTCTTTATTTGTCAGCGACCATATACAAATTCATTAATCTTACAAGGAAAAGATGATTTGTATCAGATTTAGATACTGCTATTTTCCATCTGCAGTCCCTGGGCAGGTGAACACACATTAAAAACACATGTCAATAAACAATTACAATATATGACGACCAATTTGCCTTACAACAATATAATAACACAAATTACCCCATGTCCACCCAGTCCAGACTAATATAAAAATCTATAAGTGCAGGTATATACAGTGACAGGGCAGCACCAACTAATTAGACTGATGTGGACACATTTGATTATTTAAAATGTACTTTTTCAAATTCCTAGTAAAACTATTAAAATCCACAGACAATTTCAGACTGTTTGGAAGCTGATTCCACTGCCTAATGGTTTGACAGGAAAAAGCTGATTGAGCAAAGGCCGAGGATCTTTTTGGGACAATGCAATTTCATCTTAAACTCATCTTACCCTATTTTCTTACCCTAACCTGATCCACACTCACACACTCAATTTAACCCTTTTTTCGGATTCTAACCTTAACCTGATCCACACTCACACTCAATTTAACCCTTTTTTCGGATTCTAACCTTAACCTGATCCACACTCACACTCAATTTAACCCTTTTTTCGGATTCTAACCTTAACCTGATCCTAACGCTAACCCTAACCCTAACCTGATCCTAACCCAAACCCCAACCCTAACCCTAACCTGATCCTAACCCTAACCCTTACCCTAATCCTGACCTGACAATGAAAACCTAAAACTAAATCTAAATTCTAAAGCTAATCCTAACCATAACCTGAACCCCCACACTCAATTTAACCCTTTTTTCTGACTCTAACCTTAACCTGATCCAAACCCTAACCCTAACCCGAACTGTAACCCAAACCCTAATCCTAATCCTAACCCTAACACTAACTTTATAATGAAAACCTAATACTAAACCTAATTTCTAAAGCTAATCCTAAACCCAATCCAAACCCTCACACTCAATTTAACCCTATTTTCTGACTCTGACCTTAACCTGATCCTAACCCTAATCCTAACCTGATCCTGACCCTAACCCCAACCCTAACCCTAACCTGATCCTAACCCCAGCCCTAACCCTAATCCTGACCTTACAATGAAAACCTAAAACTAAATCTAAATTCTAATGCTAATTATAACCATAACCTGAACCCCCACACGCAATTTAACCATTTTTTCCTCACTCTAACCTTAACCTGATCCAAACCCTAACCCTAACCCGAACTGTAACCCTAACCGTAATCCTAACCCTAATCTTAACCCTAACATTAACCTTATAATGAAAATCTAACACTAAACCCAATTTCTAAAGCTAATCCTAAACCCTAATCCAAACCCCAACACTCAACTTGACCCTATTTTCCAACCCTAACCTTAACCTGATCCTAACCCCAACCGTAACCCTAATCCCAACCGTATCCCTAACCCTAACCATAACTCTAACCCGAAAATGAGAACCTAACACTAAATCTAATTTTTAAAGCTAAACCTAAACCCCAATCCATACCCCCATCCTCAACTTAACCCTATTTTCTGACCCTAACCTGATCCTAACCCAAACCCTAACTCTAACCTTTTAACCTTTTAAAAATTGCTTTTAATGCTTGATCTTTGTTGTAAATTTTGTGATATTTTATGTGTGATGATGAATTGTGAAGCGTCTTTGGGTGTCTTGAAAAGCGCTATATAAATAAAAAATGTATTATTATTAGTATTAATGAAAACCTAAAACTAAATCTAAATTCTAAAATCAAACCCTGAACCAAATCAAAACCCTCACACTCAATTTAACCCTTTTTTTCTGATTCTAACCTTAACCTGATCCTAACCCTAACCCTAACCTGATCCTAACCCAAACCCAACCCCAACCCTAACCCTAACCTGATCCTAACCCTAACCCTTACCCTAATCCTGACCTGACAATGAAAACCTAAAACTAAACCTAAATTCTAAAGCTAATTATAACCGTAACCTGAACCCCCACACTCAATTTAACAATTTTTTCCCCACTCTAACCTTAACCTGATCCAAACCCTAACCCTAACCCGAACTGTAACCTTAACCCTAATCCTAACCCTAATCCTAACCCTAACATTAACCTTATAATGTAAATCAAACACTAAACCCAATTTCTAAAGCTAATCCTAAACCCTAATCCAAACCCCCACACTCAACTTGACCCTATATTCCGACCCTAACCTTAACCTGATCCTAACCCCAACCGTAACCCTAACCCCAACCGTATCCCTAACCATAACCCTATCCGGATAATGAGAACCTAACACGAAACGTAATTTCTAAAGCTAATCCTAAACCGAATCCAAACCCCCACACTCAACTTAACCCTATTTTCTTACCCTAACCTGATCCTAACCCAAACCATAACTCTAACCCTAACCCTATTTTCTTACCCTAACCTGATCCTAACCCAAACCCTAACTCTAACCTTTTAACCTTTTTAAAATTGCTTTTAATGCTTGATCTTTGTTGTAAATTTTGTGATATTTTATTGTTTTATGAATTTTGAAGCATGTTTGAGTGTCTTGAAAAGCGCTATATAAATTAAATGTATTATTATTATTAATATTAATGAAAACCTAAACCTAAATCTAATTTCTAAATCTAACCCTAAACCCAATCCAAACCCTCACACTCAATTTAACCCTTTTTTCTGATTCTAACCTTAACCTGATCCTAACCCTAACCCTAACCTGATCCTAACCCAAACCCCAACCCTTACCCTATCCTGATCCTAACCCTAACCCCAGCCCTAACCCTAATCCTGACCTTACAATGAAAACCTAAAACTAAATCTAAATTCTAAAGCTAATTATAACCATAATCTGAACCCCCACACCCAATTTAACCATTTTTCCTCACTCTAACTTTAACCTGATCCAAACCCTAACCCTAACCCGAACTGTAACCCTAACCCTAATCCTAACCCTAATCCTAACCCTAATCCTAACCCTAATCCTAACCCTAATCCTAACCCTAATCCTAACCTTAATCCTAACCCTAACATTAACCTTATAATGAAAATCTAACACTAAACCCAATTTCTAAAGCTAATCCTAAACCCTAATCCAAACCTCCACACTCAATTTAACCCTTTTTTCTGACTCTGACCTTAACCTGATCCTAACCCTAATCCTAACCTGATCCTGACCCTAACCCCAACCCTAACCCTAACCTGATCCTAACTCTAACCCCAGCCCTAACCCTAATCCTGACCTTACAATGAAAACCTAAAACTAAATCTAAATTCTAAAGCTAATTATAACCATAACCTGAATCCCCACACTCAATTTAACAATTTTTTCCTCACTCTTACTTTAACCTGATCCAAACCCTAACCCTAATCCCAACCGTATCCCTAACCCTAACCATAACTCTAACCCCCGATAATGAGAACCTAACACTAAATCTAATTTTTAAAAGCTAAACCTAAACCCAATCCATACCCCCATCCTCAACTTAACCCTATTTTCTGACCCTAACTGATCCTAACCCAAACCCTAACTCTAACCTTTTAACCTTTTAAAAATTGCTTTTAATACTTGATCTTTGTTGTAAATTTTGTGATATTTTATTGTTTGATGAATTGTGAAGCGTCTTTTGGGTGTCTTGAAAAGCGCTATATAAATAAAATGTATTATTATTAGTATTAATGAAAACCCTAAAACTAAAATTTAATTTCTAAATCAAACCCTAAACCAGATCCAAAACCCTCACACTCAATTTAACCCTTTTTTTTCTGATTCTAACCTTAACACCTGATCCTAAACCCTAACCCTAACCTGATCCTAACCCAAACCCCAACCCTAACCCTAACCTGATCCTAACCCTAACCCTTAACCCTAACCCTAACCTGATCCTAACCCAAAACCCACCCCAACCCTAACCTGATCCTAACCCTAACCTTAGCCTAATCCTGACCTGACAATGAAAACCTAAAACTAAATCTAAATTCTAAAGCTAATCCTAACCATAACCTGAACCCCCACACTCAATTTAACCCTTTTTTTCTGACTCTAACCTTAACCTGATCCAAACCCTAACCCTAACCCGAACTGTAACCCAAACCCTAATCATAATCCTAACCCTAACACTAACTTCATAATGAAAACCTAATACTAAACCTAATTTCTAAAGCTAATCCTAAACCCAATCCAAACCCTCACACTCAACTTGACCCTATTTTCCGACCCTAACCTTAACCTGATCCTAACCCCAACAGTAACCCTAACCCCAACCTTAACCATAACCCCAAACGTAACCCTGACCCTAACCATAACCCTAACCCTCTAATGAGAACCTAACACTAAATCTAATTTATATAGCTAATCCTAAAACCAATCCAAACCGTCACACTCAATTTAACGCTTTTTTCTGACTCTAACCTTAACCTGATCCAAACCCTAACCCTAACCCGAACTGTAACCCTAACCCTAATCCTAACCCTAATCCTAACCCTAACATTAACCTTATAATGAAAATCTAAGACTAAACCCAATTTCTAAAGCTAATCCTAAACCCTAATCCAAACCCCCACACTCAACTTGACCCTATTTTCCGACCCTAACCTTAACCTGATCCTAACCCCAACCGTAACCCTAACCCAAACCGTATCCCTAACCCTAACCATAACCCTATCCCAATAATGAGAACCTAACACGAAACGTAATTTCTAAAGCTAATCCTAAACCGAATCCAAACCCCCACACTCAACTTAACCCTATTTTCTTACCCTAACCTGATCCTAACCCAAACCATAACTCTAACCCTAACCCTATTTTCTTACCCTAACCTGATCCTAACCCAAACCCTAACTCTAACCTTTTAACCTTTTTAAAATTGCTTTTAATGCTTGATCTTTGTTGTAAATTTGTGATATTTTATGTTTCATGAATTTTGAAGCATGTTTTGAGTGTCTTGAAAAGCGCTATATAAACATAAATGTATTATTATTATTATTAATGAAACCTAAAAACTAAATCTAATTTCTAAAACTAAACCTAACCCTAAACCCAATCCAAACCCTCACACTCAATTTAAACCCTTTTTTCTGATTCTAACCTTAACCTGATCCTAACCCTAACCTGATCCTAAACCCTAACCCTTACCCTAATCCTGACCTGACAATGGAAAACCTAAAACTAAATCTAAATTCTAAAAGCTAATCCTAAACTCTAATCCAAACCCCCACACTCAACTTGACCCTATTTTCCGACCCTAAAACTTAACCTGATCCTAACCCCCAACCAGTAACCCTAACCCCAACCTTAACCATAACCTCAAACGTTACCCTGACCCCCTAACCCTAACCCTAACCCTATAATGAGAACCTAACACTAAATCTATTTTCTATAGCTAATCCTAAACCCAATCCAAACCGTCACACTCAATTTTAACGCTTTTTTCTGACTCTAACCTTAACCTGATCCTAACCCCAACCCTAATCCTAAACCTAACCCTTTACCCTAACCTAATCCTAACCCCAACCCTAATCCTAAAACCCTAACCCTAACCCTAACCCTAACCCTTACCCTAACCTAACCTGATCCTAACCCTAACCTGATCTTAACCCTAACCCTAACCCTACTCCTGACCCTGAAAAATGAAAAACCTAAAACTAAATCTAAATTTAAAGCTAATCCCAACCATAACCTGAACCCCCACAATCAATTATTAACCCTTTTTTTTTTGGACTCTAACCTTAACCTGATCCAAACCCTAACCCTAACCCGAACTGTAACCCAAACCCTAACCATAATCCTAACCCTAAACACTAACATTATAATGCTAACAAAGCTAATACTAAAACTAAACCCAATTCCTAAAGTTAATCCTAAACCCTAACTCAAAACCCCCACACTCAACTTGACCCTATTTTCCGACCCTAACCTTAACCTGATCCTAACCCCCACAGTAACCCTAACCCCACCTAACCATAGCCCCAAACGTAACCCTGACCCTAACCCTAACCCTAACCCTATAATGAAACCTAACACTAAATCTATTTTCTATAGCTAATCCTAAACCCAATCCAAACCGTCACACGCAATTTAACGCTATTTTCTGACTCTAACCTTAACCTGATCCTAAACCCAACCCTAATCCTAACCCTAACCCTTACCCTAACCCTAACCTGATCCTAACCCTAACCCCCTAACCCTAACCCTAACCCTACCTGATCCTAACCCTAACCTCAACCCTAACCCTACCCTTTAACCCGATCCTTAACTTTAATCCTTACCTGATCCTAATCTTAACCCCAACCCTAATCCTGACCTTACCGTTTCTAACCCTAACCTACTAAAACTTAATCTAAATTCTAAAGCGAAATTTCCTAAAGCTAATCCTACCTGAACCCCAACCCAACTCAACTTGAATAACCTTTTTTCCTCTACTCTAACCCTTAACCTGATCCCTAATCTAACCCTAACCCTAATCCTAACCCTATCCTAACCCTATCACTGACCTTGTAATGAAAACCTAACACTAAAAGCTAATTTCGATAAAGCTAATAGACCTAAACCCTTAACCAAACCCCCACACTCAATTTGACCCTATTTTCCGACCCTAATCTTAACCTGATCCTAACCCTTACCCAAGCCCTAACCCTAACACTAACCTGAAAATGAATACCTAACACTAAACCTAATTTCTAAAGGTAATCCTTACCCTAATCCAAACCGCTACACTCAACGCTTTTTTCTGACCCTAACTTTAAACTGATCCAACGCCTAACCCTAATCCTAACTCTAACCCTTGTAATGAAAACCTAACATTAAACCTCATTTCTAAAGATAATCCTAGCCCTAATCCAACCCCCCAAACTCAATTTAACCCTTTTTTCTGACCCCTAACCTACCTTATCCTAACCCTAACCCCAACCATTTTTCTAACCCTAACCGTAACCCTAACCCTAATCCTAACCTTACAATGAAAAAATAAAACTAAATCTAACTTCTAGAGCTAACCCTAACCCTAATCCAAACCCTATAATGAGAACCTAACACTAAATCTAATTTCTATAGGTAATCCTAAACCCAATCCAAACCCTCACAGTCAATTTAACCCTATTTTCTGACACTAACCTACCATAACCATAATCCTAACCCTAACACTGACCTTATAATGAAAACCTAACACTAAAGCTAATTTCTAAAGCTAATACTTGCAAAAAAATCCAAATCCCACACAGTCATTTTAACCCCTTTTTTCTGACCCTAACCTTAACCTGATCCTAACCCTAAACATAACGCCTAACCCAGAACGTTGTCCAGAAAACCTAAGCATTTGTATGTTTTTGACTTATAAATGTATTACCCTGGCCAGCTTCCCCTCATACTTACAGAGCTATATAGCTCTAAAAAACTGACCCTAAATCTTCGTTCCTCAACTCTAACCCCATTGTCATGCCAAAGGTCAGGTCCGAAATGGGAAAGAGGGCTTTTTCAATTTGCTGCTAAACTGCATGGAACCCTTTTACAGAAAGATTAAAAATTGAGTGAGCTGGTCTAACCCTAGAATCCTTTAAAAAAAATTACACTGATTTTAATTGACTTTAGGGATGCTGTAACAACTGTGTGTGTCGCTGCTAAATCTCCTATTATGTAAATAGCCTGACTTTTAGAGTTTTAAACTGTGATTTTGATTGTGTCAAACCTTTTAACGTTTTTATATGTACCTACCATACCCTGCTTGGACTGTTTGAAACTGTAACTAACATGCATCTAAACTGCTGCCTGTCTTGGCCAATACGCTCTTGTAAAAGAGATTTTTAATCTCAATGAGACCCTTTTTTCTGGTTAAATAAAACCTTAAATAAAATAAATAAAAAAAACCCCAACCCTATAATGAGAACCTAGCACTAAATCTAATTTCTAAAGCTAATCCTAAACCCAATCCATGCCCCCACACTAATTTTCACCCTTTTTTCTGACCCTAACCTTAACCTGATCCTAACCCCCACCCTAAACCTCACCGTATAATGAGAACCTTACACGAAACGTAATTTCTAAAGCTAATCCTAAACCCAATCCAAACCCCCCACACTCAATTTAATCCTTTTTTCTGACCCTAACCGTAACCTGATCCTAACCCCAACCGTAACCCTAACCCCAACCCTAACCCTATAATGAGAACTTAAAACCAAATCTAATTTCTAAAGCTAATCCTAAACCCAATCCATACCCCCATACTCAACTTAACCTTATTTTCTGACCCTAACCTGATCCTAACCCAAACCCTAACCCTAACTCTAACCTTTTAACCTTTTAAAAATTGCTTTTAATGCTTGATCTTTGTTGTAAATTTTGTGATATTTTATTGTTTGATGAATTGTGAAGCGTCTTTGGGTGTCTTGAAAAGCGCTATATAAATAAAATGTATTATTATTAGTATTAATGAAAACCTAAAACTAAATCTAATTTCTAAATCAAACCCTAAACCAGATCCAAACCCTCACACTCAATTTAACCCTTTTTTTCTGATTCTAACCTTAACCTGATCCTAACCCTAACCCTAACCTGATCCTAACCCAAACCCCAACCCTAACCCTAACCTGATCCTAACCCTAACCCTTACCCTAACCCTAACCTGATCCTAACCCAAACCCCAACCCTAACCTGATCCTAACCCTAACCCTTAGCCTAATCCTGACCTGACAATGAAAACCTAAAAGTAAATCTAAATTCTAAAGCTAATCCTAACCATAACCTGAACCCCCACACTCAATTTAACCCTTTTTTCTGACTCTAACCTTAACCTGATCCAAACCCTAACCCTAACCCGAACTGTAACCCAAACCCTAATCATAATCCTAACCCTAACACTAACTTCATAATGAAAACCTAATACTAAACCTAATTTCTAAAGCTAATCCTAAACCCAATCCAAACCCTCACACTCAACTTGACCCTATTTTCCGACCCTAACCTTAACCTGATCCTAACCCCAACAGTAACCCTAACCCCAACCTTAACCATAACCCCAAACGTAACCCTGACCCTAACCATAACCCTAACCCTCTAATGAGAACCTAACACTAAATCTAATTTATATAGCTAATCCTAAAACCAATCCAAACCGTCACACTCAATTTAACGCTTTTTTCTGACTCTAACCTTAACCTGATCCAAACCCTAACCCTAACCCGAACTGTAACCCTAACCCTAATCCTAACCCTAATCCTAACCCTAACATTAACCTTATAATGAAAATCTAAGACTAAACCCAATTTCTAAAGCTAATCCTAAACCCTAATCCAAACCCCCACACTCAACTTGACCCTATTTTCCGACCCTAACCTTAACCTGATCCTAACCCCAACCGTAACCCTAACCCAAACCGTATCCCTAACCCTAACCATAACCCTATCCCAATAATGAGAACCTAACACGAAACGTAATTTCTAAAGCTAATCCTAAACCGAATCCAAACCCCCACACTCAACTTAACCCTATTTTCTTACCCTAACCTGATCCTAACCCAAACCATAACTCTAACCCTAACCCTATTTTCTTACCCTAACCTGATCCTAACCCAAACCCTAACTCTAACCTTTTAACCTTTTTAAAATTGCTTTTAATGCTTGATCTTTGTTGTAAATTTTGTGATATTTTATTGTTTCATGAATTTTGAAGCATGTTTGAGTGTCTTGAAAAGCGCTATATAAATTAAATGTATTATTATTATTATTAATGAAAACCTAAAACTAAATCTAATTTCTAAATATAACCCTAAACCCAATCCAAACCCTCACACTCAATTTAACCCTTTTTTCTGATTCTAACCTTAACCTGATCCTAACCCTAACCCTAACCTGATCCTAACCCTAACCCTTACCCTAATCCTGACCTGACAATGAAAACCTAAAACTAAATCTAAATTCTAAAGCTAATCCTAAACTCTAATCCAAACCCCCACACTCAACTTGACCCTATTTTCCGACCCTAACCTTAACCTGATCCTAACCCCAACAGTAACCCTAACCCCAACCTTAACCATAACCTCAAACGTTACCCTGACCCTAACCATAACCCTAACCCTATAATGAGAACCTAACACTAAATCTATTTTCTATAGCTAATCCTAAACCCAATCCAAACCGTCACACTCAATTTAACGCTTTTTTCTGACTCTAACCTTAACCTGATCCTAACCCCAACCCTAATCCTAAACCTAACCCTTACCCTAACCTAATCCTAACCCCAACCCTAATCCTAACCCTAACCCTAACCCTAACCCTAACCCTTACCCTAACCCTAACCTGATCCTAACCCTAACCTGATCTTAACCCTAACCCTTACCCTAATCCTGACCTGAAAATGAAAACCTAAAACTAAATCTAAATTCTAAAGCTAATCCCAACCATAACCTGAACCCCCACAATCAATTTAACCCTTTTTTCTGACTCTAACCTTAACCTGATCCAAACCCTAACCCTAACCCGAACTGTAACCCAAACCCTAATCATAATCCTAACCCTAACACTAACATTATAATGAAAAGCTAATACTAAACCCAATTCCTAAAGTTAATCCTAAACCCTAATCTAAACCCCCACACTCAACTTGACCCTATTTTCCGACCCTAACCTTAACCTGATCCTAACCCCAACAGTAACCCTAACCCCAACCTTAACCATAGCCCCAAACGTAACCCTGACCCTAACCATAACCCTAACCCTATAATGAGAACCTAACACTAAATCTATTTTCTATAGCTAATCCTAAACCCAATCCAAACCGTCACACGCAATTTAACGCTATTTTCTGACTCTAACCTTAACCTGATCCTAAACCCAACCCTAATCCTAACCCTAACCCTTACCCTAACCCTAACCTGATCCTAACCCTAACCCTAACCCTAACCCTAACCTGATCCTAACCCTAACCTCAACCCTAACCCTAACCCGATCCTAACTTTAATCCTTACCTGATCCTAATCTTAACCCCAACCCTAATCCTGACCTTACAATGAAAACCTAAAACTTAATCTAAATTCTAAAGCTAATCCTAACTTAACCTGAACCCCACATTCAATTTAACCCTTTTTTCTGACTCTAACCTTAACCTGATCCAAATCTAACCCTAACCCTAACCCTAATCCTAACCCTAATCCTAACCCTATCACTGACCTTGTAATGAAAACCTAACACTAAAGCTAATTTCTAAAGCTAATCCTAAACCCTAATCCAAACCCCCACACTCAATTTGACCCTATTTTCCGACCCTAATCTTAACCTGATCCTAACCCTTACCCAAGCCCTAACCCTAACACTAACCTGAAAATGAATACCTAACACTAAACCTAATTTCTAAAGGTAATCCTTACCCTAATCCAAACCGCTACACTCAACGCTTTTTTCTGACCCTAACTTTAAACTGATCCAACGCCTAACCCTAATCCTAACTCTACCCTTGTAATGAAAACCTAACATTAAACCTCATTTCTAAAGATAATCCTAGCCCTAATCCAAACCCCCAAACTCAATTTAACCCTTTTTTCTGACCCTAACCTTATCCTAACCCTAACCCCAACCATAAATCTAACCCTAACCGTAACCCTAACCCTAATCCTAACCTTACAATGAAAACATAAAACTAAATCTAACTTCTAGAGCTAACCCTAACCCTAATCCAAACCCTATAATGAGAACCTAACACTAAATCTAATTTCTATAGGTAATCCTAAACCCAATCCAAACCCTCACAGTCAATTTAACCCTATTTTCTGACACTAACCTACCATAACCATAATCCTAACCCTAACACTGACCTTATAATGAAAACCTAACACTAAAGCTAATTTCTAAAGCTAATACTTGCAAAAAAATCCAAATCCCCACAGTCATTTTAACCCTTTTTTCTGACCCTAACCTTAACCTGATCCTAACCCTAAACATAACGCTAACCCCAACCCTATAATGAGAACCTAGCACTAAATCTAATTTCTAAAGCTAATCCTAAACCCAATCCATGCCCCCACACTAATTTTCACCCTTTTTTCTGACCCTAACCTTAACCTGATCCTAACCCCCACCCTAAACCTCACCGTATAATGAGAACCTTACACGAAACGTAATTTCTAAAGCTAATCCTAAACCCAATCCAAACCCCCCACACTCAATTTAATCCTTTTTTCTGACCCTAACCGTAACCTGATCCTAACCCCAAACCGTAACCCTAACCCCAACCCTAACGCTAACCCTATAATGAGAACTTAAAAACCAAATCTAATTCTAAAGCTAATCCTAAACCCAATCCATACCCCCATACTCAACTTAACCTTATTTTCTGACCCTAACCTGATCCTAACCCTAACCCCTAACCCTAACTCTAACCTTTTTAACCTTTTAAAAATTGCTTTTAATGCTTGATCTTTGTTGTAAATTTTGTGATTTTTAAACCTTGATGAATTGTGAAGCGTCTTTGGGTGTCTTGAAAAGCGCTATATAAATAAAATGTATTTATTATTAGTATTAATGAAAACCTAAAACTAAATCTAATTTCTAAATCAAAACCCTAAACCAGATCCATCCAAACCCTCACACTCAATTTAACCCTTTTTTTTCTGATTCTAACCTTAACCTGATCTAACCTAACCCTAAACCTGATCCTAACCCTAAAACCCCAACCTAACCCTAACCCTCCTAACCCTAACCCTTACCCTAACCCTAACCTGATCCTAACCCAAACCCTAACCCTAACCTGATCCTAACCCTAACCCTAACCCTAATCCTGACCTTACAATGAAAACCTAAAACTAAATCTAAATTCTAAAGCTAATCCTAACCATAACCTGAACCCCCACACTCAATTTAACCCTTTTTTCTGACTCTAACCTTAACCTGATCCAAACCCTAACCCTAACCCGAACTGTAACCCTAACCCTAATCCTAACCCTAACTCTAACCTTATAATGAAAACCTAATACTAAACCTAATTTCTAAAGCTAATCCTAAACCCTAATCCAAACCCCCACACTCAACTTGACCCTATTTTCTGACCCTAACATTATCCTAACCCTAACCCTAACCTGATCCTGACCCCAACCCCAACCCTAACCCCAAACCTGATCCTAACCCTAACCCTAATCCCTAACCCTCCTTATGATGAAAACCTAACACTAAATCTAAATTTATAAAGCTAATCCTAAAACCATAACCAAACCCCCACACTCAATTTAAAACGCTTTTTCTGACTCTAACCTTAACCTGATCCAAACCCTAACCCTAACCCGAACTGTAACCCCTAACCCTATCCTAACCCCTAACCTAACCCTAACCCTAACATAACCTTATAATGAAAATCTAAACACTAAACCCAATTTCTAAAAGCTAATCCTAAACCCTAATCCAAACCCCCACACTCAACTTGACCCTATTTTCCGATCCTAACCGTAACCTGATCCTAACCCCAACCGTAACCCTAACCCCAACCCTAACCCTAACCCTAACCCTAACCCTATCCCAATAATGAACACCTAACACGAAACGTAATTTCTAAAGCTAATCCTAAACCGAATCCAAACCCCCACACTCAACTTAACCCTATTTTCTTACCCTAACCTGATCCTAACCCAAACCATAACTAACCCTAACCCTACCCCTTTTTTAACCCAAACAGTGACCCTAACCTTATTCCAACCTTACCCCTAAACCTAACCCTAATCCTAACCCTAACCTTATAATGAAAACCTAACACTAAATAAAGAATTACTTAAGCTAATCCTAACCCAAATCCAAACCCCCACACTCAATTTAAAACCCTTTTTTCTGACCCTAACCGTAACCTGATCCTAACCCCAACCGTAACCCTAACCCCCAACCTTAACCTATATAATGAAAACCTAACACTAAATCTTATTTCTAAAGCTATCCTAAACCCAATCCAAACCCCCACACTCAACTTAACCCTATTTTCTACCCTAACCTGATCCTAACCAAAACCATAACTCTAACCCTAACCCCTTTTTTCTGACCCTAACCCTAATATCCAAACCCTATCCCTAATCCTAACCCTAACCTTATAATGAAAACCTAACACTAAAGCTAAATTACTTAAGCTAATCCTTACCCAAATCCAAACCCCCAACCTCAATTAAATCCTTTTTTTCTGACCCTAACCGTAACCTGATCCTAACCCCAACCGTAACCCTAAACCCCACCCTAACCCCTATAATGAGAACCTAACACTAAATCTATATTTCTAAAGCTAATCCTAAACCCAATCCATACCCCCATACTCAACTTTAACCCTATTTTCTCTAACCCTAACCTGATCCTAACCCAAACCCTAACCCTAACCTCTAACCTTTTAACCTTTTTTTTAAAATTGCTTTTAATGCTTGATCTTTGTTGTAAATTTTGTGATATTTTATTGTTTGATGAATTGTGAAGCGTCTTGGGTGTCTTGAAAAGCGCTATATACATAAAATGTATTATTATTATTAATAATGAAAACCTAAAACTAAATCTAAATTCTAAAGCTAATTATAACCATAACCTGAACCCCCACACTCAATTTAACCATTTTTTCCTCACTGTAACTTTAACCTGATCCAAACCCTAACCCTAACCCGAACTGTAACCCCCCCTATCCTAACCCTATCCTAACCTTATTAATGAAAATGAAAATCAAACACTAACCCAATTTCTAAAGCTAATCCTAAACCCTAATCCAAACCCCCACACTCAACTTGACCCTATTTTCTGACCCTAACCTTAACCTGATCCTAACCCCAACCGTAACCCTAACCCCAATCGTATCCCTAACCCTAACCATAACCCTATCCCGATAAGGGGAACCTAACACGAAACGTAATTTCTAAAGCTAATCCTAAACCGAATCCAAACCCCCACACTCATCTTAACCCTATTTTCTTACCCTAACCTGATCCACACTCACACTCAATTTAACCCTTTTTTCTGATTCTAACCTTAACCTGATCCTAACCCTAACCTGATCCTAACCCAAACCCCAACCCTAACCCTAACCTGATCCTAACCCTAACCCTTACCCTAATCCTGACCTGACAATGAAAACCTAAAACTAAATCTAAATTCTAAAGCTAATCCTAACCCATAACCTAAACCCCCACACTCAATTTAACCCTTTTTCTGACTCTAACCTTAACCTGATCCAAACCCTACCCCTAACCCTAACCCCAACTGTAACCCAAACCCTAATCCTAACCCCTAACCCTAACACTAACTTTATATGATAAACCTAATACTAAAACCTAATTTCTAAAGCTAATCCCTAAACCCAATCCAAACCCTCACACTCAATTCAAACCTATTTTCTGACTCTGACCTTAACCTGATACTAACCCTAATCCTAACCTGATCCTGACCCTAACCCCAACCCTAACCCTAACCTGATCCTAACCCTAACCCCAGCCCTAACCCTAATCCTGACCTTACAATGAAAACCTTAAACTAAATCTAAATTCTAATGCTAATTATAACAATAACCTGAACCCCCACACTCAATTTAACCATTTTTCTCACTCTAACCTTAACCTGATCCAAACCCTAACCCTAACCCGAACCCTCATTTACCCCTAACCGTAAATCCTAACCCTAATCCTAACCCCTAAAACCCAACCCTTTAATGAAAATCTAACACTAAACCCAATTTCTAAAGCTAATCCTAAACCCTAATCCAAACCCCCACCTGACTCAACTTAACCCTATTTTCTTACCCTTTAACCTGAATCCTAACCCAAACCCTAACTCTAAACCTTTTAACCTTTTTAAAAACCCTTTAATGCTTGATCCTAAAATTTTGTGATATTTTATTGTTTGATGAATTGTGAAGCCCTTTGCGTAACTTGAAAAGCCCTATATAAAGAAAATGTATTATTATTAGTATTATAGAAAACCTAAAACTAAATCTAATTTCTAAATCTAACCCTAAACCCAATCCAAACCCTCACACTCAATTTAATCCTTTTTTCTGATTCTAACCTTAACCTGATCCTAACCCTAACCCTAACCCTAACCTGAACCAAACCCCCAAACCCAACCCTAAACCTAACCCTACCCTTACCCTAATCCTGACCTGACAATGAAAACCTAAAACTAAATCTAAATTCTAAAGCTAATCCTAACCATAACCTGAACCCCCACACTCAATTTAACCCTTTTTTCTGACTCTAACCTTAACCTGATCCTAACCCTAATCCTAACCTGATCCTGACCCTAACCGCAACCCTAACCCTAACCTGATTCTAACCCTAACCCCAGCCCTAACCCTAATCCTGACCTTACAATGAAAATCTAAAACTAAATCTAAATTCTAAAGCTAATTATAACCATAACCAGAACCCCCACACTCAATTTAACCATTTTTTCCTCACTCTAAACTTAACCTGATCCAAACCCTAACCCTAACCCGAACTGTAACCTTAACCCTAATCCTAACCCTAATCCTAACCCTAACATTAACCTTATAATGTAAATCAAACACTAAACCCAATTTCTAAAGCTAATCCTAAACCCTAATCCAAACCCCCACACTCAACTTGACCCTATTTTCCGACCCTAACCTTAACCTGATCCTAACCCTTACCGTAACCCTAACCCCAACCGTATCCCTAACCCTAACCATAACCCTATCCCGATAATGAGAACCTAAACACGAAACGTAATTTCTAAAGCTAATCCTAAACCGAATCCAAACCCCCACACTCAACTTAACCCTATTTTCTTACCCTAACCTGATCCTAACCCAAACCCTAACTCTAACCTTGTAACCTTTTTAAAATTGCTTTTAATGCTTGATCTTTGTTGTAAATTTTGTGATATTTTATTGTTTCATGAATTTAGAAGCATGTTTGAGTGTCTTGAAAGGCGCTATATAAATAAAATGTATTAATATTAGTATTAATGAAAACCTAACACTAAATCTAATTTCTAAATCTAACCCTAAACCCAATCCAAACCCTCACACTCAATTTAACCCTTTTTTCTGATTCTAACCTTAACCTGATCCTAACCCTAACCCTAACCCTAAACCTGAACCCTAACCCAAACCCAAACCCTAACCTAACCTGATCCCTAACCCTTACCCTAATCCTGACCTTACAATGAAAACCTAAAACTAAATCTAAATTCTAAAGCTAATTACAACCATAACCTGAACCCCCACACTCAATTTAACCATTTTTCTCCTCACTCTAACTTTAACCTGATCCAAACCCTAACCCTAACCTGAACTGTAACGCTAACCCTAATCCTAATCCTAACCCTAACATTAACCTTATAATGAAAATCTAACACTAAACCCAATTTCTAAAGCTAATCCTAAACCCTAATCCAAACCCCCACACTCAACTTGACCCTATTTTCCGACCCTAACCTTAACCTGATCCTAAAAACCCAACCCTAACCCTAACCCAAACCGTATCCCTAACCCTACCCCTAACCCTATCCAATAATGAGAACCTAACACGAGAACGTAATTTCTAAAGCTAATCCTAAACCGAATCCAAACCCCCACACTCAACTTAACCCTATTTTCTTACCCTAACCTGATCCTAACCCAAACCATAACTCTAACCCTAACCCTATTTTCTTACCCTAACTTGATCCTAACCCAAACCCTAACTCTAACCTTTTAACCTTTTTAAAATTGCTCTTAATGCTTGATCTTTGTTGTAAATTTTGTGATATTTTCTTGTTTCATGAATTTAGAAGCATGTTTGAGTTTCTTGAAAGGCGCTATATAAATAAAATGTATTAATATTAGTATTATTGAAAACTTAACACTAAATCTAATTTCTAAATCTAACCCTAAACCCAATCCAAACCCTCACACTCAATTTAACCCTTTTTTCTGATTCTAACCTTAACCTGATCCTAACCCTAACCCTAACCCTAACCTTAACCTGTTCCTAACCCAAACCCCAACCCTAACCCTAACCCTAACCTGATCCTAACCCTAATCCTGACCTTATAATGAAAACCTAAAACTAAATCTAAATTCTAAAGCTAATTATAACCATAACCTGAACCCCCACACTCAATTTAACCTTTTTTTCTGACTCTAACCTTAACCTGATCCAAACCCTAACCCTAACCCAACTGTAACCCAAACCCTAATCATAATCCTAACCCTAACCCTAACTTAAATCAAAATGAAAACTAAAGCTATCCTAAAACCTAATTTCTAAAGCTAATCCTAAACCCAATCCTAAAACCGGAACACAATCAATTAAAATATTTCCGACTCTGAACCTTAACCTGATCCTAACCTAATCCTAACCTGATCCACAACCCTAACCCCAACCCTAACCCTACCCTTTCTTACCCTAACCCTAACCCTAATCCTAACCCCAACCCTAACCTAACCTAACGCTAAAAAAAAATTGCTCTTAATGCTTGATCTTTGTTGTAAATTTTGTGATATTTTCTTGTTTCATGAATTTAGCAAACTGTTTGAGTTTCTTGAAAGGCGCTATAATAAATAAAATGTATTAAATTAGTATTAATTGAAAAACCTTAACACTAAAATCTAATTTCTAAATCTAACCCTAAACCCAATCCAAACCCTCACACTCACTCCATTTAACCCTTTTTTCTGATTCTAACCTTAACCCTGATCCTAACCCTACCCCTAATCCCTACCCTAACCTTAACCCCAATCCTAACCCAAACCCCAACCCTAACCCTAACCCTAACCCTAACCCCTAACCCTAATCCTGACCTTATAATGAAAACCTAAAACTAAATCTAAATTCTAAAGCTAATTATAACCATAACCTGAACCCCCACACTCAATTTAACCATTTTTTCCTCACTCTAACCTTAACCTGATCCAAACCCTAACCCTAACCCGAACTGTAACCCTAACCCTAATCCTAACCCTAACCCCTAACATTAACCTTATAATGAAAATCAACACTCTAAAACTAAACCCAATTTCTAAAGCTAATCCTAAACCCTAATCCAAACCCCCACACTCAACTTGACCCTATTTTCCGACCCTAACCTTAACCTGATCCTAACCCTTACCGTAAAACCCTAACCCCAACCGTATCCCTAACCCTAACCATAACCCTATCCCGATAATGAGAACCTAACACGAAACGTAATTTCTAAAGCTAATCCTAAACCGAATCCAAACCCCCACACTCAACTTAACCCTATTTTCTTACCCTAACCTGATCCTAACCCAAACCATAACTCTAACCCTAACCCTATTTTCTTACCCTAACCTGATCCTAACCCAAACCCTAACTCTAACCTTTTAACCTTTTTAAAATTGCTCTTAATGCTTGATCTTTGTTGTAAATTTTGTGATATTTTCTTGTTTCATGAATTTAGAAGCATGTTTGAGTTTCTTGAAAGGCGCTATATAAATAAAATGTATTAATATTAGTATTATTGAAAACTTAACACTAAATCTAATTTCTAAATCTAACCCTAAACCCAATCCAAACCCTCACACTCAATTTAACCCTTTTTTCTGATTCTAACCTTAACCTGATCCTAACCCTAACCCTAACCCCTAACCTAACCTGATTCCTAACCCAAACCCCAACCCCTAAACCTAACCCTAACCCTAACCCTAATCCTAACCCTAATCCTGACCTTACAATGAAAACCTAAAACTAAATCTAAATTCTAAAGCTAATCCTAACCATAACCTGAACCCCCACACTCAATTTAACCATTTTTTCCTCACTCTAACCTTAACCTGATCCAAACCCTAACCCTAACCCGAACTGTAACCCTAACCCTAATCCTAACCCTAACATTAACCTTATAATGTAAATCAAACACTAAACCCAATTTCTAAAGCTAATCCTAAACCCTAATCCAAACCCCCACACTCAACTTGACCCTATTTTACGACCCTAACCTTAACCTGATCCTAACCCCAACCGTAACCCTAACCCCAACCGTATCCCTAACCCTAACCATAACCCTATCCCGATAATGAGAACCTAACACGACACGTAATTTGTAAAGCTAATCCTAAACCGAATCCAAACCCCCACACTCAACTTAACCCTATTTTCTTACCCTAACCTGATCCTAACCCAAACCATAACTCTAACCCTAACCCTATTTTCTTACCCTAACCTGATCCTAACCCAAACCCTAACTCTAACCTTTTCACCTTTTTAAAATTGCTTTTAATGCTTGATCTTTGTTGTAAATTTTGTGATATTTTATTGTTTCAGGAATTTTGAAGCATGTTTGAGTGTCTTGAAAAGCGCTATATAAATAAAATGTATTATTATTATTATTATTAATGAAAACCTAAAACTAAATCTAATTTCTAAATCTAACCCTAAACCCAATCCAAACCCTCACACTCAATTTAACCCTTTTTTCTGATTCTAACCTTAACCTGATCCTAACCCTAACCCTAACCCTAACCCTAACCTGATCCTAACCCAAACCCCAACCCTAACCCTAACCTGATCCTAACCCTAACCCTTACCCTAATCCTGACCTGACAATGAAAACCTAAAACTAAATCTAAATTCTAAAGCTAATCCTAACCATAACCTGAACCCCCACACTCAATTTAACCCTTTTTTCTGACTCTAACCTTAACCTGATCCAAACCCTAACCCTAACCCGAACTGTAACCCAAACCCTACTCCTAATCCTAACCCTAACACTAACTTTATAATGATAACCTAATACTAAACCTAATTTCTAAAGCTAATTCTAAACCCAATCCAAACCCTCACACTCAATTTAAACCTATTTTCTGACTCTGACCTTAACCTGATCCTAACCCTAATCCTAATCTGATCCTGACTCTAACCCCAACCCGAACCCTAACCTGATCCTAACCCTAACCCTAGCCCTAACCCTAATCCTGACCTTACAATGAAAAACTTAAACTAAATCTAAATTCTAATGCTAATTATAACAATAACCTGAACCCCCACACTCAATTTAACCATTTTTTCCTCACTCTAACCTTAACCTGATCCAAACCCTAACCCTAACCCGAACTGTAACCCTAACCGTAATCCTAACCCTAATCCTAACCCTAACATTCCCCTTATAATGAAAATCTAACACTAAACCCAATTTCTAAAGCTAATCCTAAACCCTAATCCAAACCCCCACACTCAACTTAACCCTATTTTCTTACCCTAACCTGATCCTAACCCAAAGCATAACTCTAACCCTAACCCTATTTTCTGACCCTAACCTGATCCTAACCCAAACCCTAACTAACCTTTTAACCTTTTAAAAATTGCTTTTAATGCTTGATCTTTGTTGTAAATTTTGTGATATTTTATTGTTTGATGAATTGTGAAGCTTCTTTGGGTGTCTTGAAAAGCACTATATAAAGAAAATGTATTATTACTAGTTTTATAGAAAACCTAAAACTAAATCTAATTTCTAAATCTAACCCTAAACCCAATCCAAACCCTCACACTCAATTTAACCCTTTTTTCTGATTCTAACCTTAACCTGAACCTGATCCTAACCCTAACCTACCCTAACCCTAACCCACTTAACCCTAACCTAACCCTAACCCTAATCCTTACCCTAACCTGACCTGACAATGAAAACCTAAAACTAAATCTAAATTCTAAAGCTAATCCTAACCATAAAATGAAAACCCCACACTCAATTTAACCCTTTTTTCTGACTCTAACCTTAACCTGATCCTAACCCTAATCCTAACCTGATCCTGACCCTAACCCCAACCCTAACCCTAACCTGATTCTAACCCTAACCCCAGCCCTAACCCTAATCCTGACCTTACAATGAAAATCTAAAACTAAATTTAATTTCTAAAGCTAATTATAACCATAACCAGAACCCCCACACTCAATTTAACCCTTTTTTCCTCACTCTAACCTTAACCTGATCCAAACCCTAACCCTAAACCCGAACTGTAACCCTAACCCTAACCTAACCCTAATCCTAACCCTAACATTAACCTTATAATGAAATCAAACACTAAACCCAATTTCTAAAGCTAATCCTAAACCCTAATCCAAACCCCACACTCAACTTGACCCTATTTTCCCGAACCCTAACCTTAACCTGATCCTAACCCTTACCGTAACCCTAACCCCAACCGTATCCCTAACCCTAACCCATAACCTATCCCGATAATGAGAACCTAACACGAAACGTAATTTCTAAAGCTAATCCTAAACCGAATCCAAACCCCCAAAACAAAACTTAACCCTATTTTCTTACCCTAACCTGATCCCTAACCCAAACCCAAACCCTAACTCTAACCTTTTAACCTTTTTAAAATTGCTTTTAATGCTTGATCTTTGTTGTAAATTTTGTGATATTTTATTGTTTCATGAATTTTGAAGCATGTTTGAGTGTCTTGAAAAGCGCTATATATAAATAAAATGTATTATTATTATTATATTAATGAAAACCTAAAACTAAATCTAATTTCTAAATCTAACCCTAAACCCAATCCAAACCCTCACACTCAATTTAACCCTTTTTTCTGATTCTAACCTTAACCTGATCCTAACCCTAACCCTAACCCTAACCCTAACCCTAATCCTAACCCAAACCCCAACCCTAACCCTAACCTGATCCTAACCCTAACCCTTACCCTAATCTGACCTGACAATGAAAACCCTAAAACTAAATCTAAATTCTAAAGCTAATCCTAACCATAACCTGAACCCCCCACACTCAATTTAACCTTTTTTTCTGACTCTAACCTTAACCTGATCCTAATCCTAACCTAATCCTGACCCGAACCTGTAACCCTAACCTGATTCTAACCCTAACCCTAATCCTAAACCCTAACACTGAACTTTATAATGAAAATCTAAAACTAAATCTAAATTTCTAAAGCTAATTATAAACCATAACCAGAACCCCCACACTCAATTTAACCATTTTTTTCCTCACTCTAAACTTAACCTGATCCAACCCCTAACCCTGACCCTAACCCAACCCGAACCCTAACCTGAACCTAACCCTAACCCTAATCCTAACCCTAACATTAACCTTATAATGTAAAACCTAACACTAAACCCAATTTCTAAAGCTAATCCTAAACCCTAATCCAAACCCCCACACTCAAACTTGACCCTATTTTCCGACCCTAACCTTAAACCTGATCCTAACCCTAACCGAACCCTAACCCCCAACCGTAATCCCTAACCCTAACCATAACCCTAATCCCGATAATGAAAACTAACACGAAACGTAATTTCTAAAGCTAATCCTAAACCCGAAATCCAAACCCCCACACTCAACTTAACCCTATTTTCTTACCCTAACCTGATCCTAACCCAAACCTCTAACCCTAACCCCTAACCCTAAACCTGATTGTTTAAAACCTTTTAACCTTTTTAAAATTGCTTTTAATGCTTGATCTTTGTTGTAAATTTTGTGATATTTTTATTGTTTCATGAATTGTAAAGCATGTTTGAGTGTCTTGAAAGGCGCTATATAAATAAAATGTATTAATATTAGTATTAATGAAAAACCTAACACTAAATCTAATTTCTAAATCTAAACCCTAAACCCAATCCAAACCCTCACACTCAATTTAACCCTTTTTTCTGATTCTAACCTTAACCTGATCCTAACCCTAACCCTAACCCTAACCTGATCCTAACCCAAACCCCAACCCCTAACCCTAACCTGATCCTAACCTAACCCTAATCCTGACCTAATCCTGACAATGAAAACCTAAAAACTAAAACTAAATCTAAATTCTAAAGCTAATCCTAACCATAACCTGAACCCCCACACTCAATTTAACCATTTTTCTCCTCTCTAACTTAACCTGATCCAAAACCCTAACCCTAACCCGAACTGTAACGCTAACCCTAATCCTAACCCTAATCCTAACCCTAACAGTAACCTTATAATGAAAATCTAAACACTAAACCCAATTTCTAAAGCTAATCCTAAACCCTAATCCAAACCCCCACACTCAACTTGACCCTATTTTCGCGACCCTAACCTTAACCTGATCCTAACCCAAACCCTAACCCTGAACCCTAACCCCAACCGTATCCCTAACCCTAACCATAACCCTATCCCAATAATGAGAAAACCTAACACGAAACGTAATTTCTAAAGCTAATCCTAAACCGAATCCAAACCCCCACACTCAACTTAACCCCTATTTTCTTACCCTAACCTGATCCTAACCCAAACCATAACTCTAACCTAACCCTATTTTCTTACCCTAACCTGATCCTAACCCAAACCCTAACTCTAACCTTTTAACCTTTTAAAATTGCTTTTAATGCTTGATCTTTGTTGTAAATTTGGGATATTTTATTGTTTGATGAATTGTGAAGCGTCTTTGGGTGTCTGAAAAGCGCTATATACATAAAATGTATTATTACTAGTATTATTAATGAAAAACCTAAAACTGAATCTAATTTCTAAATCTAACCCTAAACCCAATCCAACCCCCACACACTCAATTTAACCCTATTTTCTGACTCTGACCTTAACCTGATCCTAACCCTAACCCTAACCCTAACCCTAACCTTAACCTGATCCTAACCCTAACCCAAACCCCAACCCTAACCTGATCCTAACCCTAACCCTTACCGTAATCCTGACCTGACAATGAAAACCTAAAACTAAATCTAAATTCTAAAGCTAATCCTAACCATAACCTGAACCCCCACACTCAATTTAACCCTTTTTTCTGACTCTAACCTTAACCTGATCCAAACCCTAACCCTAACCCCAACTGTAACCCTAACCCTAATCATAATCCTAACCCTAACACTAACTTCATAATGAAAACCTAATACTAAACCTAATTTCTAAAGCTAATCCTAAACCCAATCCAAACCCTCACAATCAATTTAACCCTATTTTCTGACTCTGACCTTAACCTGATCCTAACCCTAATCCTAACCTGATCCTGACCCTAACCCCAACCCTAACCCTAACCTGATCCTAACCCCAGCCCTAACCCTAATCCTGACCTTACAATGAAAACCTAACTGAACTGTAACCCAAACCCTAATCATAATCCTAACCCTAACAATAACTTTATAATGAAAACTCAATACTAAACCTAATTTCTAAAGCTAATCCTAAACCCTAATCCAAACCCCCACACTCAACTTGACCCTATTTTCCGACCCTAACCTTAACCTGATCCTAACCCCAACAGTAACCCTAACCCCAACCCCAACCCTAAATCGTAAACCTGACCCTAACCTTAACCCTAACCCTATAATGAGAACCTAACACTAAATCTATTTTCTACAGCTAATACTTAACACAATCCAAACCCTCACACTCAATTTAACCTTTTTTCTGACCCTAACCTTAACTGATCCTAACCCCAACCCTAATCCTAACCTAACCCTTACCCTAACCTGATCCTAACCCTACCTAACCCTAATCCTAACCCTAACCCTAACCTGATATTTTAACCCTAACCCCTAAACCTAAGCCTAACCTGAAAGGCGCCCTAACCCCCCCCTTACCCTAATCATGACCTGACAATGAAAAACCTAAACTAAATCTAAATTCTAAAGCTAATCCTAACCATAACCCAAACCCCCACACTCAATTTAACCCTTTTTTTCTGACTCTAACCTTAAAACCTGATCCAAACCCCCTAACCTAACACCTAACCCCATAACCCTGTAAACCCAAACCCTAATCCTAAACCCTAACCCGTTACCAGTACCTGAACTTAGTATAATGAAAAACCTAAAACTAAACCTAATTTCTAAAGCTAATCCTAAACCCAATCCAAACCCCCACACTCAATTTAACCCTAGTTTCTGACTCTAACCTAAACCTGATCCTAACCCTAATCCTAACCTGATCCTGACCCTAACCCCAACCCTAACCCTAACCTAACCCTAACCCCAGCCCTAACCCTAATCCTGACCTTACAATGAAAACTCTAAAACTAAATCTAAATTCTAAAGCTAATTATAAACCATAATCCAGAACCCCCACACACTCAATTAACCATTTTTCCTCACTCTAAACTTAACCTGATCCAAACCTAGACTAACCCTAACCCGAACTGTAAACCTAACCCTAATCCTAACCCTAATCCTAACCCTAACATTAACCTTATAATGAAAATCAAACACTAAAAAGCCAATTACTTAAAGCTAATCCTAAACCCTAATCCAAACCCCCACACTCAACTTGACCCTATTTTCCGACCCTAAACCGTAACCTGATCCTAACCCTTACCGTAACCAACCCCAACCGTAACCCTAACCCTAACCATAACCCTATCCCGATAATGAGAACCTAACACTAAATCTAATTTCTAAGCTAATCCTAAACCCAATCCAAACCCCCACACTCAACTTAACCCTATTTTCTTACCTAACCTGATCCTAACCCCTAACCCTAACTCTAACCTTTTAACCTTTTTTAAAATTGCTTTTAAATGCTTGATCTTTGTTGTAAATTTTGTGATATTTATTGTTTCATGAATTAGAAGCATGTTTGAGTGTCTTGAAGGCGCTATATAAATGAAAATGTATTATATTAGTATTAATGAAAACCTAACACTAAATCTAATTTCTAAATCTAACCCTAAACCCAATCCAAACCCTCACACTCAATTTAACCCTTTTTTCTGATTCTAACCTTAACCTGATCCTAACCCTAACCCTAACCCTAACCTGATCCTAACCCAAACCCCAACCCTAACCCTAACCTGATCCTAACCCTTACCCTAATCCTGACCTTACAATGAAAACCTAAAACTAAATCTAAATTCTAAAGCTAATTATAACCATAACCTGAACCCCCACACTCAATTTAACCATTTTTCTCCTCACTCTAACTTTAACCTGATCCAAACCCTAACCCTAACCTGAACTGTAACCCTAACCCTAATCCTAACCCTAATCCTAACCCTAACATTAACCTTATAATGAAAATCTAACACTAAACCCAATTTCTAAAGCTAATCCTAAACCCTAATCCAAACCCCCACACTCAACTTGACCCTATTTTCCGACCCTAACCTTAACCTGATCCTAACCCCAACCGTAACCCTAACCCCAACCGTATCCCTAACCCTAACCATAACCCTATCCCAATAATGAGAACCTAACACGAAACGTAATTTCTAAAGCTAATCCTAAACCGAATCCAAACCCCCACACTCAACTTAACCCTATTTTCTTACCCTAACCTGATCCTAACCCAAACCATAACTCTAACCCTAACCCTATTTTCTTACCCTAACCTGATCCTAACCCAAACCCTAACTCTAACCTTTTAACCTTTTTAAAATTGCTTTTAATGCTTGATCTTTGTTGTAAATTTGGGATATTTTATTGTTTGATGAATTGTGAAGCGTCTTTGAGTGTCTTGAAAAGCGCTATATACATAAAATGTATTATTATTATTATTATTATTAATGAAAACCTAAAACTGAATCTAATTTCTAAATCTAACCCTAAACCCAATCCAAACCCTCACACTCAATTTAACCCTATTTTCTGACTCTGACCTTAACCTGATCCTAACCCTAACCCTAACCCTAACCTTAACCTGATCCTAACCCAAACCCCAACCCTAACCTGATCCTAACCCTAACCCTTACCGTAATCCTGACCTGACAATGAAAACCTAAAACTAAATCTAAATTCTAAAGCTAATCGTAACCATAACCTGAACCCCCACACTCAATTTAACCCTTTTTTCTGACTCTAACCTTAACCTGATCCAAACCCTAACCCTAACCCAAACTGTAACCCAAACCCTAATCATAATCCTAACCCTAACACTAACTTATATATGAAAACCTAATACTAAAACCTAATTTCTAAAGCTAATCCTAAACCAATCCAAACCCTCACAAATCAATTTTAACCCCTATTTTTCTGACTCTGCTGACCTTAACTGATCCTAACCCTAATCCTAACCTGATCCTTGACCCTAACCCCCCCTAACCCTAACCTGATCCTAACCCTACCCTACGACCCTAATCCTGACCTAACCCTAACTGAACTGTAACCCAAACCCTAATCATAAACCTAACCCTAACAATAACTTTATAATGACAAACTCAAGCCTAAACCTAATTTCTAAAGCTAATCCTAAACCCTAATCCAAACCCCCACACTCCAACTTGACCCCTATTTTCCGACCCTAACCTTAACCATGATCCTAACACCAACAGTAACCCTAACCCGCAACCTTAACCATAACCTCAACGTAAACCTAACCCTAACCATAACCCTAACCCTATAATGAAACCTAACACTAAATCTATTTTTATAGCAATCCTAAACCCAATCCAACACCGTCACACTCAATTTAACGCTTTTTCTGACTCTAACCTTAACTGAGAACCCCAACCGGAATCCTAACCCTTAACCTTAACCCTTAACTACTACCTTTTGGAATTACCCTAACTGATCCTAACCCAAAGTTCGGATAATCTAATGGTAAAACCTAATGGTTCACCCTAACCTGATCC
>JAIEZT010001224.1:43640-53640 GCA_019594935.1 Periophthalmus modestus
GTTAGGGTCAGAAAAAAGGATTAAATTGAGTGTGGGGGTTTGGATTTGGGTAAAGATTAGCTTAAGTAATTAGCTTTAGTGTTAGGTTTTCATTATAAGGTTAGGGTTAGGATTAGGGATAGGGTTTGGATAAGGTTAGGGTCAGAAAAAAGGGTTAGGGTTAGAGTTATGGTTTGGGTTAGGATCAGGTTAAGGTTAGGGTCGGCAAATAGGGTCAAGTTGAGTGTGGGGGTTTGGATTAGGGTTTAGGATTAGCTTTAGAAATTGGGTTTAGTGTTAGATTTTCATTATAAGGTTAATGTTAGGGTTAGGATTAGGGTTAGGATTAGGGTTAGGGTTACAGTTCGGGTTAGGGTAAGGGTTTGGATCAGGTTAAGGTTAGAGTGAGAAAAAATGGTTAAATTGAGTGTGGGGGTTCAGGTTATGGTTATGATTAGCTTTAGAATTTAGATTTAGTTTTAGGTTTTCATTGTAAGGTCAGGATTAGGGTTAGGGCTGGGGTTAGGGTTAGGATCAGGTTAGGGTTAGGATTAGGGTTAGGATCAGGTTAAGGTCAGAGTCAGAAAATAGGGTTAAATTGAGTGTGAGGGTTTGGATTGGGTTTAGGGTTAGATTTAGAAATTAGATTTAGTTTTAGGTTTTCCTTAATAATAATAATAATACATTTTATGTATATAGCGCTTTTCAAGACACTCAAAGACGCTTCACAATTCATCAAACAATAAAATATTACAAAATTTACAACAAAGATCAAGCATTAAAAGCAATTTTAAAAAGGTTAAAAGGTTAGAGTTAGGGTTTGGGTTAGGATCAGGTTAGGGTCAAAAAATAGGGTTAAATTGAGTGTGGGGGTATGGATTGGGTTTAGGATTATCTTTAGAAATTAGATTTAGTGTTAGGTTCTCATTATAGGGTTAGGGTTGGGGTTAGGGTTACGGTTGGGGTTAGGATCAGGTTACGGTTAGGGTCAGAAAAAAGGATTAAATTGAGTGTGGGGGTTTGGATTTGGGTAAGGATTAGCTTAAGTAATTAGCTTTAGTGTTAGGTTTTCATTATAAGGTTAGGGTTAGGATTAGGGAGAGGGATAGGGTTTGGAAAAGGTTAGGGTCGGAAAAAAGGGTTAGGGTTGGAGTTATGGTTTGGGTTTGGGTTAGGATCAGGTTAGGGTCAGAAAATAGGGTTAAGTTGAGTGTGGGGGGTTTGGATTGGGTTTAGGATTAGATTTAGAAATTACGTTTCATGTAAGGTTCTCATTATACGGTTAGGGTTAGGGTGGGGGTTAACCCTAACCCCTAACCCTAACCCTAACCCTAACCCCCTAACCCTAACCCTACCCTAACCCTAACCCTAACCCTAACCCTAACCCTCTAACCCTAACCCTAACCCCCTAACCCTAACCCTAACCCTAACCCTAACCCTAACCCTAACCCTAACCCTAAATATCACAAAATTTACAACAAAGATCAAGCATTAAAAGCAATTTTAAAAAGGTTAAAAGGTTAGAGTTAGGGTTTGGGTTAGGATCAGGTTAGGGTCAGGTCAGAAAAGGGTTAAGTTGAGTGTGGGGGTATGGATTGGGGTGTAGGATTATCTTTTTAAATTAGATTTAGTGTTTAGGTTCTTCTCATTATAGGGTAGGGGTTACGGTTAGGGGGGTTAGGATCAGGTTACGGTTTAGGGTCAAAAAAAAGGATTTAAATTGAGTGTGGGGGTTTGGATTTGGGTAAAGATTAGCTTAAGTAATTAGCTTTAGTGTTAGGTTTTCATTATAAGGTTAGGGTTAGGATTAGGGATAGGGTTAGGGTCAGAAAAAAGGGTTAGGGTTAGAGTTATGGTTTGGGTTAGGATCAGGTTAAGGTTAGGGTCGGCAAATAGGGTCAAGTTGAGTGTGGGGGTTTGGATTAGGGTTTAGGATTAGCTTTAGAAATTGGGTTTAGTGTTAGATTTTCATTATAAGGTTAATGTTAGGGTTAGGATTAGGGTTTAGGGTTAGGGTTAGGATTTAGGGTTAGGGTTTAGTTCGGGTTTAGGGTAAGGGTTTGGATCAGGTTAAGGTTAGGTTAGAGTGAAAAAATGGGTTAAATTGAGTGTGGGGGTTCAGGTTATGGTTATGATTAGCTTTTAGAATTTAGTTTAGTTTTCATTTTTTTCATTGTAAGGTTAGGATTAGGGTTAGGGTTGGGGTTAGGGTTAGGGTTAGGATTAGGGTTAGTTAGGGTAGGATTAGGGTTAGGGATCAGGTTAAGGTCAGAGTCAGAAAATAGGGTTAAATTGAGTGTGAGGGTTTGGATTGGGTTTAGGGTTAGATTTAGAATTTAGATTTAGTTTTAGGTTTTCATTGTAAGGTCAGGATTAGGGTTAGGGCTGGGGTTAGGGTTAGGATCAGGTTAGGGTTAGGATTAGGGTTAGGATCAGGTTAAGGTCAGAGTCAGAAAATAGGGTTAAATTGAGTGTGAGGGTTTGGATTGGGTTTAGGGTTAGATTTAGAAATTAGATTTAGTTTTAGGTTTTCATTAATAATAATAATAATACATTTTATGTATATAGCGCTTTTCAAGACACTCAAAGACGCTTCACAATTCATCAAACAATAAAATATCACAAAATTTACAACAAAGATCAAGCATTAAAAGCAATTTTAAAAGGTTAAAAGGTTAGAGTTAGGGTTTGGGTTAGAATCAGGGTAGGGTCAGAAAATAGGGTTAAGTTGAGTGTGGGGGTATGGATTGGGTTTAGGATTAGCTTTAAAAATTAGATTTAGTGTTAGGTTCTCATTATAGGGTTAGGGTTAGGGTTGGGGTTAGGGTTAGGGTTACGGTTGGGGTTAGAATCAGGTTACGGTTAGGGTCAGAAAAAAGGATTAAATTGAGTGTGGGGGTTTGGATTTGGGTAAGGATTAGCTTAAGTAATTAGCTTTAGTGTTAGGTTTTCATTATAAGGTTAGGGTTAGGATTAGGGATAGGGTTTGGATAAGGTTAGGGTCAGAAAAAAGGGTTAGGGTTAGAGTTATGGTTTGGGTTAGGATCAGGTTAGGCTAAGAAAATAGGGTTGAGTGTGGGGGTTTGGATTTGGTTTAGGATTAGCTTTAGAAATTATGTTTCGTGTTAGGTTCTCATTATCGGGTTAGGGTTATGGTTAGGGTTAGGGATACGGTTGGGGTTTGGGTTACGGTTGGGGTTAGGATCAGGTTAAGGTTAGGGTCGGAAAATAGGGTCAAGTTGAGTGTGGGGGTTTGGATTAGGGTTTAGGATTAGCTTTAGAAATTGGGTTTAGTGTTAGATTTTCATTATAAGGTTAGCGTTAGGGTTAGGATTAGGGATAGGATTAGGGTTGGAAAAGGTTAGGGTCAGAAAAAAGGGTTAGGGTTAGAGTTATGGTTTGGGTTTAGGTTAGGATCAGGTTAGGGTCAGAAAATAGGGTTAAAATGACTGTGGGGATTTTGATTTTTTTTGCAAGGATTAGCTTTAGAAATTAGCTTTAGTGTTAGGTTTTCATTACAAGGTCAGCGTTACGGTTAGGATTAGGGTTAGGATTACAGTTAGGGTTAGGGTTAGATTTGGATCAGGTTAAGGTTAGAGTCAGAAAAAAGGGTTAAATTGAATGTGGGGGTTCAGGTTATGTTAGGATTAGCTTTAGAATTTAGATTAGGTTTTAGGTTTTCATTGTAAGGTCAGGATTAGGGTTAGGGTTGGGGTTAAGTTTAGGATCAGGTTAGGGTTAGGATCAGGTTAGGGTTAGGGTTGGGGTTAGGATCAGGTTAGGGTTAGGGTTAGGGTTAGGTTAGGGTTAGGGTTAGGGTTAGGGTTAGGGTAAGGGTTAGGGTTAGGATTAGGGTTGGGGTTGAGGTTAGGATCAGGTTAAGATTAGAGTCAGAAAAAAGCGTTAAATTGAGTGTGACGGTTTAGATTGGGTTTAGGATTAGCTATAGAAAATAGATTTAGTGTTAGGTTCATCATTAGGGGTTAGGGTATTGGTTAGGGTTAGGGTTACGGGTTGGGGTTTAGGTTGGTTAAGGGTTTGGGTTAGGGATACTGTTGGGGTTAGGATCAGGTTAAGGTTAGGGTCGGAAAATAGGGTCAAGTTGAGTGTGGGGGTTTGGATTAGGGTTTAGGATTAGCTTTAGAAATTAGGTTTAGTATTAGGTTTTCATTATAAAGTTAGTGTTAGGGTTAGGGTTAGGATTAGGATTAGGGTTAGGGTTACAGTTCGGGTTAGGGTTTGGATCAGGTTAAGGTTAGAGTCAGAAAAAAAGGTTAAATTGAGTGTGGGGGTTCAGGTTATGGTTAGGATTAGCTTTAGAATTTAGATTTAGTTTTAGGTTTTCATTGTCAGGTCAGGATTAGGCTAAGGGATAGGGTTAGGATCAAGTTAGGGTTAGGGGTGGGGATTGGGTTAGGAGGATCAGGGTTAAGTTTAGGTTAGGTATTAGGATTAGGGTTAGGTTAGTAGGGTTAGGTTTATAGGGTTAGGTTGTAGGTTGGGGTTAGGATTAGGTTGGGTTAGGGTTTTAGGGTTAAAAGGTGTTAGGGTCAGAAAATAGGGTTTAGGGTTAGGTGTGGGGGTTTTGGATTAGGTTTTTAAATTAGATTTAGAAATTTAGTTTTAGTTTTAGGTTTTCATTAATAATAATAATAATACATTTTATTTATATAGCGCTTTACAAGACACTCAAAGACGCTTCACAGTTGATCAAACAATAAAAAATCACAAAATTTACAACAAAGATCAAGCATTAAAAGCAATTTTAAAAAGGTTAAAAGGTTAGAGTTAGGGTTTGGGTTAGGATCAGGTTAGGGTCAAAAAATAGGGTTAAGTTGAGTGTGGGGGTATGGATTGGGTTTAGGATTATCTTTAGAAATTAGATTTAGTGTTAGGTTCATTATAGGGTTAGGTTGGGGGTTAGGGGTTGGGGGTTAGGATCAGGTTACGGTTAGGGGTTAGGTCAGAAGGGTCAAAAAAGGATTAAATTGAGTGTGTGGGGGTTTGGATTTGGGTAAGGATTAGCTTAAGTAATTAGCTTTAGTAGGTAGGTATAAGGTTAGGGTTAGGTTAGGGTTAGGGTTAGGATTAGGGTTTGGTTTTGGTTATAGGTTAGGGTCAGAAAAAGGGTTAGGGTTAGAGTTAGGTTTGGGTTTAGGGTCAGGATCAGGTTAAGGTTAGGGTCGGCAAATAGGGTCAAGTTGAGTGTGTGGTTTGGGTTTGGATTAGGGTTTAGGATTAGCTTTAGAAATTGGGTTAGTGTTAGATTTTCATTATAAGGTAGGGTTAGGGTTAGGGTTAGGGTTAGGGTTAGGGTTAGGGTTAGGTTAGGGTTTAGGGTTACAGTTAGGGGTTAGGGTTAGGGTTTGGATCAGGTTAAGGTTAGAGTGAGAAAAAAGGGTTAAATTGAGTGTGGGGGTTCAGGTTATGGTTAGGATTAGCTTTAGAATTTAGATTTAGTTTTTTTAGGTTTTCATTGTAAGGTCAGGATTAGGGTTAGGGCTGGGTTTAGGGTTAGGGTTAGGGGTTAGGGTTAGGGTTAGGGGGTTAGGATCAGGGTTAGGTCAGAGTCAGAAAATAGGGTTAAATTGAGTGTGAGGGTTTGGATTGGGTTTAGGGTTAGATTTAGAAATTAGATTTAGTTTTAGGTTTTCATTAATAATAATAATAATACATTTTATGTATATAGCGCTTTTCAAGACACTCAAAGACGCTTCACAATTCATCAAACAATAAAATATCACAAAATTTACAACAAAGATCAAGCATTAAAAGCAATTTTTAAAAAGGTTAAAAGGTTAGAGTTAGGGTTAGGGTTAGGATCAGGTTAGGGTCAAAAAATAGGGTTAAATTGAGTGTGGGGGTATGGATTGGGTTTAGGATTATCTTTAGAAATTAGATTTAGTGTTAGGTTCTCATTATAGGGTTAGGGTTGGGGTTAGGGTTACGGTTGGGGTTAGGATCAGGTTACGGTTAGGGTCAGAAAAAAGGATTAAATTGAGTGTGGGGGTTTGGATTTGGGTAAGGATTAGCTTAAGTAATTAGCTTTAGTGTTAGGTTTTCATTATAAGGTTAGGGTTAGGATTAGGGAGAGGGATAGGGTTTGGGAAAAGGTTAGGGAAAAAAAAAAAGGGTTTAGGTTTGGGTTTGGGTTTGGGTTTGGGTTAGGATCAGGTTAGGGTCAGAAAATAGGGTTAAGTTGAGTGGGGGGGTTTGGATTGGGTTTAGGATTAGATTTAGAAATTACGTTTCATGTAAGTTTCTCATTATAGGGTTAGGTTAGGGTTAGGGTGGGGGGGGTAACCCCTAACCCTAACCCTAACCCAACCCTAACCCTAACCCTAGATTTAGAACCCTTACCCTAGGTTAACCCTAACCCTAACCCTAACCCTAACCCTAACCCTACCCTACCCTAACCCTAACCCCTAACCCCTAACCCTAACCCTAACCCTAAATATCACAAAATTTACAACAAAGATCAAGCATTTAAAAGCATTTTAAGGGGGTTAAAAGGTTAGAGTTAGGGTTTGGGTTAGGATCAGGTTAGGGTCAAAAAATAGGGTTAAGTTGAGTGTGGGGGTATGGATTGGGTTTAGGATTATCTTTAGAAATTAGATTTAGTGTTAGGTTCTCATTATAGGGTTAGGGTAGGGGTAGGGTACGGGTTAGGGTTAGGGTTGGGGTTAGGATCAGGTTACGGTTAGGGTCAGAAAAAAGGATTAAATTGAGTGTGGGGGTTTGGATTTGGGTAAAGATTAGCTTAAGTAATTAGCTTTAGTGTTAGGTTTTCATTATAAGGTTAGGGTTAGGATTAGGGATAGGGTTTGGATAAGGTTAGGGTCAGAAAAAAGGGTTAGGGTTAGAGTTAGGGTTTGGGTTAGGGTTAGGTTTGGGTTAAGGATCAGGTTAAGGTTAGGGTCAGCAAATAGGGTCAAGTTGAGTGTGGGGGTTTGGATAGGGTTTAGGATTAGCTTTAGAAATTGGGTTTAGTGTTAGATTTTCATTATTAAGGTTAGGTTAATGTTAGGGTTAGGATTAGGGTTTTAGGGTTAGGGTTAGGTTAGGGTTAGGGTTTAGGGGTTAGGGTTAGGGTTTGGATCAGGTTAAGAGTTAGGGTGAAAAAAATGGTTAAATTGAGTGTGGGGGTTCAGGTTATGGTTATGATTAGCTTTAGAATTTAGATTTAGTTTTAGGTTTTCATTGTAAGGTCAGGATTAGGGTTAGGGCTGGGGTTAGGGTTAGGATCAGGTTAGGGTTAGGATTAGGGTTAGGATCAGGTTAAGGTCAGAGTCAGAAAATAGGGTTAAAAGTTGAGTGTGAGGGTTTGGATTGGGGTTTAGGGTTAGATTTAGAAATTAGATTTAGTTTTTTAGGTTTTCATTAATAATAATATAAATACATTTTATGTATATAGCGCTTTTCAAGACACTCAAAGACGCTTCACAATTCATCAAACAATAAAATATTACAAAATTTACAACAAAGATCAAGCATTAAAAGCAATTTTAAAAAGGTTAAAAGGTTAGAGTTAGGGTTTGGGTTAGGATCAGGTTAGGGTCAAAAAATAGGGTTAAATTGAGTGTGGGGGTATGGATTGGGTTTAGGATTATCTTTAGAAATTAGATTTAGTGTTAGGTTCTCATTAGGGGGGTTAGGGTTGGGGGTTTAGGGTTAGGGTTTGGGGTTAGGATCAGGTTACGGTTAGGGTCAGAAAAAAGGATTAAATTGAGTGTGGGGGGTTTGGATTTGGGTAAGGATTAGCTTAAGTAATTAGCTTTAGTGTTAGGTTTTCATTATAAGGTTAGGGTTAGGATTAGGGAGAGGGATAGGGTTTGGAAAAGGTTAGGGTCAGAAAAAAGGGTTAGGGTTGGAGTTATGGTTTGGGTTTGGGTTAGGATCAGGTTAGGGTCAGAAAATAGGGTTAAGTTGAGTGTGGGGGGTTTGGATTGGGTTTAGGATTAGATTTAGAAATTACGTTTCATGTAAGGTTCTCATTATACGGTTAGGGTTAGGGTGGGGGTTAACCCTAACCCCTAACCCTAACCCTAACCCTAACCCTAACCCTAACCCTAACCTACCCTAACCCTAACCTAACCCTAACCCTAACCCTAACCCTACCCTAACCCTAACCCTACCCTAACCCTAACCCTAACCCTAACCCTAAAGATCACAAAATTTACAACAAAGATCAAGCATTAAAAGCAATTTTAAAAAGGTTAAAAGGTTAGAGTTAGGGTTTGGGTTAGGATCAGGTTAGGGTCAGAAACTAGGGTTAAGTTGAGTGTGGGGGTATGGATTGGGTTTAGGATTATCTTTAGAAATTAGATTTAGTGTTAGGTTCTCATTATAGGGTTAGGGTTACGGTTGGGGTTAGGATCAGGTTACGGTTAGGGTCAGAAAAAAGGATTAAATTGAGTGTGGGGGTTTGGATTTGGGTAAAGATTAGCTTAAGTAATTAGCTTTAGTGTTAGGTTTTCATTATAAGGTTAGGGTTAGGATTAGGATTAGGTTAGGGATAGGGTTAGGTTAGGGTCAGAAAAAAGGGTTAGGGTTAGAGTTATGGTTTGGGTTAGGATCAGGTTAAGGTTAGGGTCGGCAAATAGGGTCAAGTTGAGTGTGGGGGTTTGGATTAGGGTTTAGGATTAGCTTTAGAAATTGGGTTTAGTGTTAGGTTTTCATTATAAGGTTAGGGTTAGGGTTAGGTTAGGGTTAGGGTTTAGGGTTAGGTTAGGGTTAGGGTTAGGGTTAGGGTTAGGGGTCAGGTTAAGGTTAGGGTGAGGATCAGGTTAAGGTAGAGTGAAAAAATGGTTAAATTGAGTGTGGGGGTTCAGGTTATGGTTATGATTAGCTTTAGAATTTAGATTTAGTTTTAGGTTTTCATTGTAAGGTCAGGATTAGGGTTAGGGCTGGGGTTAGGGTAGTTAGGGTTAGGGTTAGGGTTAGGGGATTAGGGTTAGGATCAGGTTAAGGTCAGAGTCAGAAAATAGGGTTTAAAATTGGTTAAATTGAGTGAGGGTTTGGGTTTGGGTTTAGGATTAGATTTAGAATTTAGATTTAGTTTTAGGTTTCATTGTAGGTTAGGGTTAGGTTAGGGTTAGGGTTTAGGGGTTGGGGTTAGGGTTAGGTAGGGTAGGGTTAGGGTTAGGGTTTAGGGTTAGGGTTAGGATCAGGTTAAGGTCAGAGTCAGAAAAAATAGGTTAAATTGAGTGTGAGGGTTTGGATTGGGTTTAGGGTTAGATTTAGAAATTAGATTTAGTTTTAGGTTTTCATTAATAATAATAATAATACATTTTATTTATATAGCGCTTTTCAAGACACTCAAAGACGCTTCACAATTCATCAAACAATAAAATATCACAAAATTTACAACAAAGATCAAGCATTAAAAGCAATTTAAAAAGGGTTAGGTAAAAGGTTAGAGTTAGGGTTTGGGTTAGGATCAGGTTCAGGGTTAGGGTCAGAAAATAGGGTTAAGTTGAGTGTGGGGGTATGGATTGGGTTTAGGATTAGCTTTAAAATTAGATTTAGTGTTAGGTTCTCATTAGGTTAGGGGTTAGGTTAGGGTGGGGGTTAGGTTAGGGTTACGGTTGGGGTTAGGATCAGGTTACGGTTAGGGTCAGAAAAAAGGATTAAATTGAGTGTGGGGGTTTGGATTTGGGTAAGGATTAGCTTAAGTAATTAGCTTTAGTGTTAGGTTTTTCATTATAAGGTTAGGGTTAGGATTAGGATTTATAGGTTTGGAGGTTAAGGTTAGGGTCAGAAAAAAGGGTTAGGGTTAGAGTTATGGTTTGGGTTGGGATTAGGATCAGGTTAGGGTAGAAAAATAGGGTTAAGTTGAGTGTGGGGGTTTGGATTGGGTTTAGGATTAGCTTTAGAAATTAGGTTTAGTGTTAGGTTTTCATTATTAGGTTTTAGGGTTAGGGGTTAGGGTTAGGGTTAGGGATAGGGTTAGGGTTTAGGGTACGGGTTGGGGTTAGGGTTCAGGTTTAGGTTAGGGTTAGGAAAATAGGGTCAAGTTGAG
>JAIEZT010001224.1:56140-61779 GCA_019594935.1 Periophthalmus modestus
AGGGTTAGGGTTAGGATCAGGATCAGGTTAAGGTTAGAGTCAGAAAAAAGGGTTAATTTGAGTGTGGGGGTTCAGGTTATGGTTAGGATTAGCTTTAGAATTTAGATTTAGTTTTAGGTTTTCATTGTCAGGTCAGGATTAGGCTAAGGGATAGGGTTAGGATCAAGTTAGGGTTAGGGTTGGGGATTGGGTTAGGATCAGGTTAGGGTTAGGGATTAGGGTTAGGATCAGGTTATGGTTAGAGTCAGAAAAAAGGGTTAAATTGAGTGTGAGGGTTTGGATTGGGTTTAGGGTTAGATTTAGAAATTAGATTTAGTTTTAGGTTTTCATTAATACTAATAATAATACATTTTATTATATAGCACTTTTTCAAGACACTCAAACTACGCTTCAAAATTCATCAAACAATAAAAATTTACAAATTACAAAATTTACAACAAAGATCAAGCATTAAAAGCAATTTTAAAAAGGTTAAAAGGTTAGAGTTAGGGTTTGGGTTAGGATCAGGTTAGGGTCAAAAAATAGGGTTAAGTTGAGTGTGGGGGTATGGATTGGGTTTAGGATTATCTTTAGAAATTAGATTTAGTGTTAGGTTCTCATTATAGGGTTAGGGTTGGGGTTAGGGTTACGGTTGGGGTTAGGATCAGGTTACGGTTAGGGTCAGAAAAAAGGATTAAATTGAGTGTGGGGGTTTGGATTTGGGTAAGGATTAGCTTAAGTAATTAGCTTTAGTGTTAGGTTTTCATTATAAGGTTAGGGTTAGGATTAGGGATAGGGTTTGGAAAAGGTTAGGGTCAGAAAAAAGGGTTAGGGTTAGAGTTATGGTTTGGGTTAGGATCAGGTTAGGGTCAGAAAATAGGGTTAAGTTGAGTGTGGGGGTATGGATTGGGTTTAGGATTAGCTTTAGAAATTAGATTTAGTGTTAGGTTCTCATTATAGGGTTAGGGTTCGGGTTAGGATCAGGTTAAGGTTAGGGTCAGAAAATAGGGTTAAGTTGAGTGTGAGGGTTTGGATTAGGGTTAGGGTTGCGGTTGGGGTTAGGGTTTAAATCAGGTTACGGTTAGGGTCAGCAAAAAGGGTTACATTTCGTGTCGGGGTTTCGATTAGGGTAAGGATTATCTTTAGAAATTAGGTTTAGTGTTGGGTTTTCATTATATGATTAGCATTAGGGTTAGGATTAGGATCAGATTAAGGTTAGGGTCAGAAAATAGGGTTAAGTTGAGTGTGGGGGTTTCGATTGGGTTTAGGATTATCTTTAGAAATTAGATTTAGTTTTAGGTTCTCATTATAGGGTTAGGGTTAGGATTATCTTTAGAAATTAGATTTAGTTTTAAGGTTCTCATTATAGGGTTAGGGTTAGGGTGTTCATACAACATAGAGCTGTATGAACATAGACCTGTCGGAACACAGAGCTGCAAAAACATAAACCTTTAAGAACATAGTGCTGTAAGAACATAAACCCAGCTCTATGTTCACACATAGCTGTGGGAACATAGAGCTGTAAAAAAATAGAGCTGTAAAAACATAAACCTGTAAGAACATAGACCTGCTTTAAGAACATAGAGCTTTAAGAACATAGAGCTGTGGGAACATAGAGCTGTTAGAACATAGAGCTGTTCTTACTCACATAAATGTAAGAACATAGAGCTGTGGAAACACAGGCACGCTCCTGTCTCGTGTCATTCACCAGGCCTGTCTTTGTATATTCCACTCTCCAGTGACGCGCTCTGAATCCTGACGCTCTCGCCCAATCCTTGTTTTGTATCTGACAAAAGAGATAAAACAACATAAAACATAATTTTTCAATTCAATTCAGTTCAGTTCAATTTTATTTTACACAATAGTCACGTATGTAGTAACATACACGTACAGTTTATATTGTAATCATGTTTCTGTTTATATATGTGTGCAATTTATCAATGACCCTGTGAAAAACATGGAGCCACAAGAAGCTGTAAAGCTCCTGAAAAGGCTCCATCACCCTGTGAAAAAAACACCATGAGGCAGAATGTTGTGTTTTACTTTTACCACTGGAGTTTGATCTGCTGCTTTTATGAAAGCAGAAGATTTTGAGAACAGAAAAATATTAAATATGTGAAAAAAATAAATAAAACAGAGACAAACTTAAGAGAAGAGAATGAAAGTGATACTAATATAGTAATTTTTTTTAAGTTTTTCTTTTTCTTGCATTTCTTGGTCACTATAGATTGATTATATATAACATATACACACACACACACACACACACACACACATATATATATATATATATATATATATATATATATATATATATATATATATATATATATATATATATATATACATATACATACATATATACACACACACACACACACACACACACACACACATACATGTACACATACATACACACACACACACACACACACACACACATACACACACACACACACACACACACACACACACACACATACACACACACACACACACACACACACACACACACATACATACATACACACACACACACACACACACACACACACACACACACATACATACATACACATACATACATACACATAATGCAAGAGAGTGAATGCTATCTAATGGCTAAAGCCTCGTCATGGAGCTTTACCGCCTGCGACAGTTACCCCGGCAACCTACCCTGCGAGCCGTGTCCCTCCTCCTGCGGCGGCGTTGGGGCTTCGTGGGGTCACTGTGGGCGATCCGTCAGCGAGCGTGTCCATTGGGACCAGTGCACTGAAAGCCATCAGAAGGTTACCCCTACAGTCTCCTGTGATGATGTCACACCTCGGAACTGCTGGTGAAGTTTGAAAAACTTTATTTAAAACAAAACCAGCATTCCAAATGCACGTATCATAGCAACCAGAATGAGGCTTTTCAAGGTAAGAATGCTGTCAATCAAACCTGTTGCTAAGGTTACCATGAGCAACCTCTGGGAAAGAAGGACCTGATTTGTGTGTTATTAATGTTCATATGTTGATTTACAGACAGAATAGTGAAATAAAAAACCCAGGATCATGTAGAGGGTTAATACGAACATTTAAGACCAAAATGAGTCTGAAATAAAAAAAAAAAAAAGATAAGATAAATGAGACTCAAGATAACAAAATGAAATTATAAATAGACTCAAAATACCTCAAAAAATAACGAAAATACTCTAAAAACATTAATAAATAAACTCAAAATAACTTTAAAAAGCGTCTCAGTTTATTTATGTTACGCTGTTTTCTGATCTGTTATAATACTGTTTCCTCGTCACAAACAGACCCGGAGTTGTGTTTTGTTTCATTCTCAAACTTTGCATATTTAGGCTGAGTTCTTCTCTCGAACTGAAAACACTCGCTTCCACCTTGTGATGTCATCAAGTGGTAATACAGGAAGTGCTCCACTGTGTTTTCAACCTCCTCACACCTTCACTAGAATCATCTGGATGTAATTTCAGCCCTGGACTTGCCAATTTCTACTGAACTAAAGGTAAAAGGAGTGGTTAACTTGAAAACTACCACTTTATGACATCACAAGGTGGAATGAAGCGTTTTGAGGTTTGGAGATGTGACAGACTAATACTAAAGTGTTACTCAAATGTGTGAATGAAACAAAACACAGCTCCAGGTCTGTTTTTCAGGAGGAAACAGCGTTAGAACATTTTTGGCACATTGGTATCATCTTAGTGGAGTATTACTTTGCCTGGAATGTTCCACAGTCCAGCATTAATCTGATCGTTCTTGCTTTTATTCCATCAGGTGTTTTTCTTGCACAAAAGTACCTTTAAAAACACGTATTGTTTCTTTGAGTGGGCTCACCTCTCCGCCGATCTGATCTGTAAATGGGCCTGTTTGTCTCTTCTGGCTTTAAGTTAAGTGACTCTTGGTTTCTGACTTTTTTCTTCGAGCTTTTCTGGACTTTGGACTATTTTTGGACAATTTTGGACTATTTTTGGACTTTTCTGGACGTTGTGAATGTCCAGCTGCTGTAGTTGTTTTTGTTTTTGTGTTCAATAATATAAATCACCATGGAAACGAGCAGGCGGCTTACCCTCCACCAGAAAAGTTCCGTCACGGAGCTTTAAATTGGTTGATTCTTGGTTTCTGACATTTTTATCCCACTTTCTCTGGACTTTGGAGAGTGTCCAGTGTTGGTTTTGTTTTTGTGTTCAATAATATAAATCACCATGGAGACGAGCAGGCGGCTTACCTTCCACCAGAAATGTTCCATCATGGAGCTTTTCGTTGGCTAACTCTTGGTTTGTGACACTTTTCTTCCACTTTCTCTGGCCGTTGTGATGTCCAGCTGCTGTAGTCGTGTTGTTTTTGTTCTTGGAGTAGACGCAGGTCACCGGGGTTGTGTCTCAGGCCAGTGTAATGTGGTTTTTACATTCACTCTCTGTATATATGGTACTTTACAGCCTTATGCAGAGAACAGGGTTTAGTGCCTGGATCATTATAATCTAAAACACATCAATTTGTTTAATGTGGGACCAGGAGAATGATCGGCCTCAGAAAAACTTTATTTAAATTTCTGTTAAACTGTTTTTGAGTCATACAAGAGCCACGGTTCATATAAAGGCAGTGTGGGTTTAAGGAGGCACTTTGTGGATGTAAACGTCTGAAATAAGACTTGAACATGTACTTAAGTTAGACGACGGTTTTTCTGATTCATTATTCGTAGAATTAAAAAACAAAAATGCAAAAACTATTATCATAGGTGTAATATATGATTCAGATTATAACACATTTAGAGACCAACTTGAGAATGTTTTATTTCACATAAACCAAACTAAGACAAACTGTCTCATCCTGGGAGATTTGAACATAGACACATCTAAACAAGAGACACTGGAACAGACTTTATAACGACACTTTTCTCCTCCTTTGTCCAACTATCAATAAACAAACTCGTGTTACAGAGAGAAGTGAGTCAACTTTGGACATAATAACAGGATATGAAATGTAAATCAGGGTCGTATACTCAGACATCACAGATCATTACCTCATTATATATTATATGAAATTAAACAACAAAATACTGATCTATGAGCAAAGAGAAAAGAGAAGCTTCTAGAACAAAACCCTTTCACCCAAAACAAATCGTTATAAATAAAATACAAAAATAAATGGACAAAAATAATAAAAACAAGCAAACAAATGTATTTTCCTGCCAGACTGAATAAGGCTCTTGGGGATCAAAATAAATGTTGGAAGGTGTTAAATGAGATACTCAGTCGTCCCGACACTGTGCTGCAGAATGAAACTAACGAAAATACAAACTTATCTAATGTCTTTAATAATTACTCTGCCTCTGTCGGTAAACAACTTTCTCAAAATATATGTCCACTAGGGGGCGCCAACCATAAGCACTATCTCCAGGGAGACTATTCTCACTTTTTCTGAAGCCGACGTGTAAAGTAGAAGTGATCAACATCATAAACAAGCTCAAATCTTCTACAGTCGGTGCTGAAAACATCTGTAGAAAATCCTCAAATCCACAGTAAATGAACCTGAGCCTCGTCCACAGTGTCGACCTTTCATTAGCACGAGGCCCTGTGCCTAACTTAAGACGCCAAAAATAATATCAATATACAAGTCTGGGGATAAAAATGACACCCAAAATGACAGACCTATGTC
>JAIEZT010001225.1:237-20237 GCA_019594935.1 Periophthalmus modestus
TTGAAGTTTGCTCACCCATTTTAGATGTATTTATGCTCTTTGACTTCCATAGTTCCACACATTTGGGAACTGGGGTGGGGGGGGGCATTGTATGGGCCTGGCGATTGTGCATTAGCAGCAGCATTGTTAGTGCAGCATGATGATACAAACCCGTTAGAATTTTGGCGCCAAAAAGACTGAAAAAGTTTGTGAGATGAATCAAGATTGGTACAGGATCAGAACTATGGCAGTTGAGTATGCTTAGACAGAAGTCCAGTTAAGCATTTTGCATTTCCAGTCATTGTTGTCCTTTGATTCACACCAGTCCTTTGCAGATGAAGATTTTCCTTTTCAGTATGAATACCGTCTGTATGCAAAAGCCTCACCAAGTAAAACGTTGTTCAAAATCCAGCGGTGGTGAATCCAGGACATGAACCAATGTCCATCCATCCATGTCTTCTTTGAAAGTTTCCATGCATCAGGACAGACAACCAAAAGGAAGGCACAAATTCCATCTTGCCTGTTCTGGACGACCCACTCTTGGATCCCACTTTTCTGACAGACACCATTATGGTTGTAGCCAAAATTACATTCTCAACGAAAGTAATCCCTTTTGCGAGGCTCGGCGAGTATTTGAAATACAGACAAGAGGTTTTATTGTTTGTTACAGCAGATACAGACAGGACAGGGCCCAGGCCCGGCCACTGGCAGACTGCTCGTCCTCTCGGCGTCTCCCCCCCAGTCGTCTCACACCAGTCCTCCTCCCGGGCAAGTCCCTCTGGCCAGTCCCTCTCCAGTCCAGCTCCAGTCCTCTCCAGTCCCTCTCCATCCCTCTCCAGTCCCTCTCCAGTCCCTCTCCAGTCCCTCTTCCAGTCCCTCTCCAGTCCCCTGAGCATCCCAGCTCTGACTATTTTATACCAGAATGACAAAGCTACATACATTTCAAAGCAGAGTGACTTTTTGTTTCACACCCAGTATGATAATGAACTTTTACACTTAGACAGAACAACAACCAGTTTCATGAGAGATGGAGACAGAGCTTCACACATTTTAATGTCTCGTCTGGGTCTGGCAGACACAGATCAATGCATTTAAAGACACAGCATGAATATACTTAAATGTCCATCACACTTTGTTTGCTGTTTTGCTGTATGACAACCTTGTTTATTTAGTGTCTTTGTGTAAGTAACTTAATATTTGGCAGGTTGTCTGGTTTGTGGACGTTGGGGCTGCATCTGCGGGGCACCGCCGATGACCTGTATAGTTCCGGTAACACGGCGCTTTTCGTATTTGTTACCCGGCTCCTGTGACCGGTTTCTTTGTTGTGTCTTCTGCGTCGGGCGCGGTGATTGGGAGGAAATTGAGGGTTAATCGAAAGAGGGACAGGTGTGATTCCTTATTGCAGAAGGAAGAGAGTAGAGGTAGCAAGAAGGCTACATCGGTGTCGGAATTTAAGGTCGTGTACAATTAAAAGAACAAGTGGGTGGGGTTTTTAGGGGCATGACCCCCAATTAAAACAGCTGAGGCTTTAAAGTGTGTGACGATGTAAAAGCTCAGGTTGTCCCGAGCGCGGCTCTTTTGGTGTTTTGCACAGGAGGAGGTTGAGTTGGTAAAGGCTAAAAATCAATAAAACTTTTGGGAAAAAAAGTTGAGGTCACGGTTGTAGAGCAGCATGGGGCGGTGGTGAAGGGGGTCATTTATGGAGTGTGCGCAGACATGTCTGAGAGGGAGATAAAGGAGAGTGTAAATGGCGGAGAAGTGGTTGAGGTTAGTCGTTTCAAAATGCGTGAGGGAGGGTGGTAACGTTAACGCACCAGTCCTGCTTACATTTAAAGGCAGCGGTCTTCCGTCAAGAGTGTTTATTGGCGGGTCACGTGGGAGCACCGAGCAAGATGGTCGCCTAAGTGAGAGATACTCCCCGTCAAGGCCCTCACTTTTATTTGAATTCACCATCTAAGTTCGGCTTCTTCTTAACGAACTATTAATATTCAGTGGTTATAAGTGGTTTTCTGCTGGATTTGTGATTTTGGAGCAATAAAACGACCAGAACAGCGTCTGCCAAAACAAGGTGCTACGGCTAGCGGGGCTAATCCCAAGTCAGCTAGCCAAACCTTGGAGCTAAGTGTGTTAGCTGAAATGCAGCAAGCTTTACTAAAGCCACGGAGGAAATGGGGAAAGTCCGGGCAGCTTCTAACGAGCTTAAGTAGAAGTGAATGAAGTGAAAGAAGTTAACAAGGGGATGAGGAGTGATGTTGACCAGGTCATGATACGGCTGGATGAGGCAGAGCGCCGTATTTCTCAGTTAGAGGATGAAAACCGCCAGTTACGCAAATCTGTGGACAAAGTACCAAGAAATGTGAGGAGCTTCACCAGGCCGTAGAAGATGCAGCTAATAGAGACAGGAGACAAAACCTGCGTTTGATCGGTCTAAAAGAAAGGATGGAAAACGGCAAAGTGGAAGAATCCGTGGTGGGCAGGTAATAGCGGAGGCACTTGGGGTGGAGCGGCTCGAACCGGGCGCAGCTACAGCGGGTGCACCGCACCTCGGGGCCGGTGCCGGAGGAATGACAGACCCGCCCAGGCCCAATTATTATAAGATTCCTGAGCTACTTGGAACGAGAGCGCGAGTGCTGGCGGCCGCTAGAGAGAAATATAAGAGTAAGGAGATCATCGTTTGGAGGGCTGCAGGTTGTGTCTTTTTTTTCCCTGACATGACGAGAGAAACTGCAGAGAAACGGAAAAAGTTTACCGACGCCAGACGGAGGCTTCATGAGCTGGACGTGCACTTTACCCCCGGCAGAGCTGCGCTTCACATGGAGGGTAAACGATGAAGTTTACTGATCATCGTCAGTGCTTTGGCATTTCTAAATAACGGTGGGCATGAAGATGAGGATCCTCAGGAGTAACGTGGCTTTTGGGTTAAATGGACAGACAACAGTGAGTAAATCACTCCAGAAAACTGTTAAGATAATATGATACCACTGATCCAGAAAAAGTAAGAAAGTGGGAATTATTTTATTTTATGTATTTTATTATTATTATTATCATTATTTGATTCATTTATTTTGATTTATATATTAATATGACTTTTACTTTTTAATTTATGTATTTATTTAATTGTTTATTAATTTTTGTGTTGTAAGTTTTGAATTTTAATTTATTTGTATTTATTTTTATTAACCATTGCCTTTATTGATGCTAAGAAGAATCACAGAGGGGGACGGGGGCATCTAGGGGTGATCATACGTGTGTCTCATGGGTCGTGTTTATGGGGGTATTTCTCTAAAGTGAGAAGTAGGGGGAGGGTTGAGTTGTTCATGTTCAGGGGTTCATCTCGTTTTTTTTGTTCTTCGTGAGAGTTCTATGTTAGTTTGTTTTTTTGTTTTTCGTAACATTATGACAGCGATACATTTGTTTTCTCTGGAGCTTTATTCAAACTACAGGTGTAGTATTAATGGCTAATTGTATAAGAATAATATCCTGGAATGTGAATGGGGCTTCAAAATCCAGTAAAACTGAGGAAATGTTTGACCTATCTCAAATCCCACCAGGCTCATTGGCATTTACACAAGAAACGCACTTATTGGACTCAGAGGTGCGTAGACTTAAAAGAGACTGGGTGGGGCAGGTGTTCCACAGTTCGTACACTAGTAAAACACACGGAGTTGCCATATTAGTAGATAAAACATTGAATTTCACCATGGTGAAGGAGCAGAAAGACTCAGATGGCAGAGTGATATGTTTGGAAACAATAATTAATGGAGTGAAAGTGAATTTATGCAACATATATGGCCCGAATTTAGAGGATGCAGGTTTTTCCATAAAATAAACAAAATGATTGGGGACATAACATCTGGTAATACTATAGTTGCAGGAGACTTTTAATCAGGTCCTGGATGGGGCCCTTGATAAGACTACTTTTTCTAAAAACAAACCAAAGGATAGAATGGCCATTGAATTAATGATGAAAGATCTGGGCCTGGTGGATATATGGAGGCTGGTCAAAAGAACGAGAATATACATTTTATTCTCACAAACACAAATCTCACTCCAGAATTGACTATTTTTAAATTAGTAATAATGTCATAGACAATGTTTCAGACAGTTTCATACGACCGATTACACTAACTGACCACGCTACTGTACATATGGGTTTAATCCTGGAGCCGGACCTGGTCAAAAAGAAAAGGTGGAGATTAAATGTTTCTTTGTTTCAAAGCCCTGAGTTTAGTAAATTACTGGAGAAGGAGCTGGATGATTTCTTTGAGTTCAACATGGGTTCAACAGAGAGTATTGGTACAGTTTGGGAGGCATCAAGAGCCTATATAAGGGGAAAGATAATAGCATATGCCAGTAAGAAAAAAAGAGAACAATTAGAAAGAGTAAAGACAATGGAGGCGGAGCTTAAGGAGTTGGAAAAGAGGCTGTTACGAGGTGGCAATAATGGGACGGGTTTGTGACCTAAAACTGCAGATTAATGAAATATACAATAAGAAAGTAGAATATTCTTTAATTAGGTTGAATGCTAATTTCTATGAGAGTGGAGAGAAAGCTGGAAAGCTTCTGGCCAGGCAGCTTAAAAAAAAGGAGGCTAACTTTACAATACCTGCCATTGAGGATGAGTCAGGAAGGCTTAAGACTAACACGGGGGATATCAACAGGGTTTTCTCGACATTTTATAACAAACTTTATGGGTCACAGGTCAAACATGAAGTGCGGGAATGTGACCATTTTTTCTCCAAATGTGACTTGCCAAAGTTAATAATGGACCAACAGACAGATCTGGATGGTCCCATAACAACTGAAGAGGTGAAAAAGGCTTTTTCCCTTATGAAAATTGGAAAAGCGCCAGGACTTGATGGTTTTCCATCAGAGTATTATAAAAAATTTGCAGATAAATTGGCCCCTATTTTGACTGAGGTGTTTAAAGAATCATTTGCTATGGGAAAGATGCCAGGACCTTTAATGAAGCTCTAATTTCTTTAATCTACAAAAAAGATAAGGACCCTACAGATCCAGGCAGCTATAGGCCGGTGAGCCTGATCAATGTGGATTGTAAAATCCTCACAAAAGTTCTTGCCCTCAGAATGGAAAAAGTATTACCTCACTTGATTCACACAGATCAGGTGGGATTTGTGAAGGGAAGGACATCATCAGATAATGTTAGGAGACTCCTGCACCTTATGTGGCAAAATGGGAATAATCTTGACCCTGTGGTTGCTCTGTCATTGGACGGCCATAAGGCTTTTGACCCAGTAGAATGGAGTTTCCTTCAGTTTACACTCAGGGCATTTGGATTTGGGGAGGGCTTACTTAGATGGGTCAGAGTGATGTATTCGGATCCTAGAGCTGCAGTGTTAACAAATGGACTAATCTCACCCTTTTTACAACTGGAACGTGGAACTAAACAGGGAGACCCGCTAAGCCCCCCACTATTCACATTATTTAGAGCCTTTGGCAGCTGCAGTGAGACATGACAGAGGTATTAAAGGAGTGATGTAGGGATCAGAAGAACACAAAATGTTCTTGTATGCTGATGACATATTGCTTCTTATTAGGGACCCTTCTTCTTCGATTCCAAGTATTCTGTCTACAATTGAGGCTTTTTTTAAATTATCAGGCTATACAGTTAACTGGCAAAAGTCCGAGGCTATGCCGGTCTCAAGGAATTGTTTTCAGGCTCATCTTTCTCCATTCCAATTTAGGTGGATCCCGGCTGGTATGAAATACCTTGGTATTAAACTTTGCCCAGAGTTGACTAATATAATCCCAATTAATATAGAACCTCTGCTTCAAAATTTAAAAAACAATATAGACAAGTGGAAGCTACTGAACCTCACCCTGTGGGGTAAAGTCAATACTATTAAGATGCTGGTTGCCCCACAGTTCAATTATATTTCAGTGATGATGCCTATAACTATTAGTAATACCTTTTATAAACAATATAATGCATTAATTAAAACATTTCTTTGGAATGGCAAGAACCCGAGAATAGGTTTAAAAAAGCTTTCGGCATTGAAGAACACGGGAGGGCTGGCACTCCCAGATTTGGAATTATATAATGTTGCTTTTGAAATGAACAAATTATCCAAACATTGGAAGAATCAAAAAGCAGATAAGGGGTGGGTTGGAGTTGAAAGGTCATTGGTGGCTCCATTTAATATCATCCAACTGCTTTCACAGAATTCTAAAAGTGAATTACAGCAAAACCCGATCCTACGGCGCTCTCAGTGGGCGTGGACCAGGGCGCATCAGAAACTGGGAATTTCTCCATATAAACAGGACTACTCCTCGGTTTGGAATAACCCAGCGATACGCAGAGGCAAGTCTCCTGTCTGTGGCGAAAATGGTTGATACAAGGAGTTCAAAAGATAGAGCATCTATACAGGGATGACAATTTTTTGTCGTTTGACATGTTGAAGGATACATTTAGGTTGATGGACAAAGGGGATTTCTGGAAATATTTACAAATCAGAACCAGTGTGAATTCTGTTTTTAGTTTGAATCACCTGCAGAACGAGAATGCTCTACAGGTCAGGCTGAACCTGCCAGTGAATATGCAAACTGCATCATTGTATTATAAGATGCTTTTAAACAGCCAAGGTGCAATATGTGAAGGCTTGAGATTAAGTTGGCAGAAAGATCTAAATATTGAGATGAGTGAAGAGTGTGTGATGGGGGGTGGTTTCAAGTGTAGGCTGGGCTACAAGAGATGCTAGAAGTAAGCTTATTCATTATAAAATTATTCATCGATTTTATTTTACTCCATCAAAGCTACACAAAATGGGCCTGTTGCAGAACAATAAATGCTGGAAATGTAAAACCGATAGTGGTACATATCTTCATGCCTCCTGGGAATGTCCTGTGGTGTCTGCATTCTGGACTGACGTTGTTAAAAATCTGGAAAAAATGGGTTGGACTACCTATCCCAGCGTCACCACAGATGTGTCTTTTAGGAGATAAGTCTCTCCTGCCCCCTGGACTCACAATGGACATGTACAGGTTGGCGGTGGCTGGTTTTATTGTGGCTGCCAGGCTGATTCTGAGGGTCTGGAAAAGCCCCATGGACCACGGATTGAGGACTGGCTCCGCCCAGCTCCGGAGTCAGGCAGGTGAGGGAGGGGGGAGGAGACACAGGAGGCACAGCAAGGACAGGAACACGTGATCATGACAAAAACTTACACTGCTCAAAAAAATTAGAGGACCACTTTGAAAACACATTAGATCTAAATGAAGGAAAAAAATGATGTGGAATTTTTTTTATTGATGATGAGAAAGTAATTTATTCGTAACAAAAGGAAGCCACATGAATTTATGTAAATAAAATAATTTCCCTACAGAGGGGTTAAACCAAAGACACCCAAAAATAAAATGAAAAAATGATGCAGTCTTGGGGATCTCCTCCCAGACTTGGACCAGGACATCACTGAGCTCCTGGACAGTCTGAGGAGAAACCTGGAGGCGCCGGACGAAACATAATGTCCCAGAGGTGTTTTATTGGGTTTAGGTCAGGTGAACGTGAGGCCAGTCAGTGGTATCAAACCTTCATCCTACAGGAGCTGCAGACTCTGGACGCATGACGTCAAAGGTCATCGTCCTGCATCAGGAAGAACCCAGGTCCCACTGCACCAGCACAGGGTCTGACAGGGTCCAAGGATTTAATCCCTAAACCTAATGGTGTCAGGGTGTCATTATCTAACCTGTAGAGGTCTGTGTGTCCTTCAGAGATATGCCTCCTCAGACCATCACTGACCCACCACCAAACCAACTCAGACCATCACTGACCCACCACCAAACCTCCTCAGACCATCACTGACCCACCACCAAACCTCAGACCATCACTGACCCACCACCAAACCTCCTCAGACCATCACTGACCCACCACCAAACCTCCTCAGACCATCACTGACCCCCACCACCAAACCTCAGACCATCACTGACCCACCATCAAACCTCCTCAGACCATCACTGACCCACCACCAAACCTCAGACCATCACTGACCCCACCACCAAACCTCCTCAGACCATCACTGACCCACCACCAAACCTCCTCAGACCATCACTGACCCACCACCAAACCTCAGACCATCACTGACCCACCACCAAACCTCCTCAGACCATCACTGACCCACCACCAAACCACCTCAGACCATCACTGACCCACCACCAAACCACACAGACCATCACTGACCCACCACCAAACCTCAGACCATCACTGACCCACCACCAAACCACACAGACCATCACTGACCCACCACCAAACCTCCTCAGACCATCACTGACCCACCACCAAACCACCTCAGACCATCACTGACCCACCACCAAACCACACAGACCATCACTGACCCACCACCAAACCTCAGACCATCACTGACCCACCACCAAACCACACAGACCATCACTGACCCACCACCAAACCACCTCAGACCATCACTGACCCACCACCAAACCACACAGACCATCACTGACCCACCACCAAACCTCCTCAGACCATCACTGACCCACCACCCAAACCACCTCAGACCATCACTGACCCACCACCAAACCACACAGACCATCACTGACCACCACCAAACCTCCTCAGACCATCACTGACCCACCACCAAACCACCTCAGACCATCACTGACCACCACCAAACCACCTGAGACCATCACTGACCACCACCAAACCTCTTCAGACCATCACTGACCCACCACCAAAACCATCACTGACCCACCACCAAACCACCTCAGACCATCACTTACCCACCACCCAAACCTCCTCAGACCATCACTGACCCCACCAAACCTCCTCAGACCATCACTGACCCACCACCAAACCTCAGACCATCACTGACCCACCACCAAACCTCCTCAGACCATCACTGACCCACCACCAAACCACTCCTCAGACCATCACTGACCCACCACCAAACCTCCTCAGACCATCACTGACCCACCACCAAACCTCAGACCATCACTGACCCACCACCAAACCTCCTCAGACCATCACTGACCCACCACCAAACCTCAGACCATCACTGACCCACCACCAAACCACCTCAGACCATCACTGACCCACCACCAAACCCTCAGACCATCACTGACCCACCACCAAACCTCCTCAGACCATCACTGACCCACCACCAAACCTCAGACCATCACTGACCCACCACCAAACCACCTCAGACCATCACTGACCCACCACCAAACCTCCTCAGACCATCACTGACCCACCACCAAACCTCAGACCATCACTGACCCACCACCAAACCTCCTCAGACCATCACTGACCCACCACCAAACCTCCTCAGACCATCACTGACCCACCACCAAACCTCCTCAGACCATCACTGACCCACCACCAAACCTCCTCAGACCATCACTGACCCACCACCAAACCTCCTCAGACCATCACTGACCCACCACCAAACCTCAGACCATCAGACCCACCACCATCTCAGACCATCACTGACCCACCACCAAACCTCAGACCATCACTGACCCACCACCAAACCTCCTCAGACCATCACTGACCCACCCCCAAACCTCACCAAACCACCAAACCAGACCATCACTGACCCACCACCAAACCTCAGACCATCACTGACCCACCCACCAACCATCACTGACCCACCACCAAAACCTCAGACCATCACTGACCCACCACCAAACCTCCTCAGACCATCACTGACCCACCATCACTGACCATCACCACCAAAACCTCAGACCATCACTGACCCACCACCAAACCTCCTCAGACCATCACTGACCCACCACAAAACCTCAGACCATCACTGACCCACCACCAAACCTCCTCAGACCATCACTGACCCACCACCAAACCTCCTCAGACCATCACTGACCCACCACCAAACCACTCAGACCATCACTGACCCCACCACCAAACCTCAGACCATCACTGACCCACCACCAAACCTCAGACCATCACTGACCCACCACCAAACCTCAGACCATCACTGACCCACCACCAAACCTCCCTCAGACCATCACTGACCCACCACCAAACCTCAGACCATCACTGACCCCACCACCAAACCTCAGACCATCACTGACCCACCACAAAACCCTCAGACCATCACTGACCCACCACCAAACCTCCTCAGACCATCACTGACCCACCACCAAACCTCCTCAGACCATCACTGACCCACCACCAAACCTCAGACCATCACTGACCCCCACCCAAACCTCCTCAGACCATCACTGACCCACCACCAAACCTCAGACCATCACTGACCCACCACCACCAAACCTCCTCAGACCATCACTGACCCACCACCAAACCTCCTCAGACCATCACTGACCCACCACCAAACCTCCTCAGACCATCACTGACCCACCACCAAACCACCTCAGACCATCACTGACCCACCACCAAACCTCCTCAGACCATCACTGACCCACCACCAAACCTCCTCAGACCATCACTGACCCACCACCAAACCTCAGACCATCACTGACCCACCACCAAACCTCCTCAGACCATCACTGACCCACCACCAAACCACTCAGACCATCACTGACCCACCACCAAACCTCCTCAGACCATCACTGACCCACCACCAAACCACCTCAGACCATCACTGACCCACCACCAAACCTCCTCAGACCATCACTGACCCACCACCAAACCTCCTCAGACCATCACTGACCCACCACCAACCACCTCAGACCATCACTGACCCACCACCAAACCACCTCAGACCATCACTGACCCCACCACCCACCTCCTCAGACCATCACTGACCCACCACCACAAACCTCAGACCATCACTGACCCACCACCAAACCTCAGACCATCACTGACCCACCACCAAAACCTCCAGACCATCACTGACCCACCCACCAAACCTCCTCAGACCATCACTGACCCCACCACCAAACCTCCTCAGACCATCACTGACCCACCACCAAACCTCAGACCATCACTGACCCACCCACCAAGACCTCAGACCATCACTGACCCACCACCAAACCTCCTCAGACCATCACTGACCCACCAAAACCTCCTCAGACCATCACTGACCCCCACCCAACCTCCTCAGACCATCACTGACCCATCACCTCAGACCATCACTGACCCACCACCAAACCACCTCAGACCATCACTGACCCACCACAAACCTCCTCAGACCATCACTGACCCACCACCAAACCTCCTCAGACCATCACTGACCCACCACCAAACCTCAGACCATCACTGACCCACCACCAAACCACAGACCATCACTGACCCACCACCAAACCACTCAGACCATCACTGACCCACCACCAAACCTCCTCAGACCATCACTGACCCACCACCAAAACACAGACCATCACTGACCCACCACCAAACCTCCTCAGACCATCACTGACCCACCCACCACTAAACCATCACTCCACCAGACCATCACTGACCATCACTGACCCACCACCAAACCTCCTCAGACCATCACTGACCCACCACCAAACCTCCTCAGACCATCACTGACCCACCACCAAACCTCCTCAGACCATCACTGACCCACCACCAACCTCCTCAGACATCACTGACCCACCACCAAACCTCCTCAGACCATCACTGACCCACCACCAAACCTCCTCAGACCATCACTGACCCACCACCAAACCTCAGACCATCACTGACCCACCACCAAACCTCCAGACCCATCACTGACCCACCAACAAACCTCTTCAGACCATCACTGACCCACCACCAAACCACCTCAGACCATCACTGACCCACCACCAAACCACCTCAGACCATCACTGACCCACCACCAAACCTCCTCAGACCATCACTGACCCACCACCAAACCTCCTCAGACCATCACTGACCCACCACCAAACCTCAGACCATCACTGACCCACCACCCAAACCTCCTCAGACCATCACTGACCCACCACCAAACCTCCTAAGACCATCACTGACCCACCACCAAACCACCTCAGACCATCACTGACCCACCACCAAACCTCCTCAGACCATCACTGACCCACCACCAAACCTCCTCAGACCATCACTGACCCCCACCACCAAACCTCAGACCATCACTGACCCACCACCAAACCTCAGACCATCACTGACCCACCACTAAACCTCCTCAGACCATCACTGACCCACCACCAAACCTCCTAAGACCATCACTGACCCACCACCAAACCACCTCAGACCATCACTGACCCCCACCACCAAACCTCCTCAGACCATCACTGACCCACCACCAAACCACAGACCATCACTGACCCACCACCAAACCTCAGACCATCACTGAACCACCACCAAACCTCAGACCATCACTGACCCACCACCCAAACCTCCTCAGACCATCACTGACCCACCCAAACCTCAGACCATCACTGACCCACACACCAAACCTCCTCAGACCATCACTGACCCACCACCAAACCTCAGACCATCACTGACCCACCACCAAACCACAGACCATCACTGACCCACCACCAAACCACCTCAGACCATCACTGACCCACCACCAAACCTCAGACCATCACTGACCCACCACCAAACCTCAGACCATCACTGACCCACCACTAAACCTCCTCAGACCATCACTGACCCACCACCAAAACCTCCAGACCATCACTGACCCACCACCAACCCACCTCAGACCATCACTGACCCACCACCACCAACCTCCTCAGACCATCACTGACCCACCACCAAACCACAGACCATCACTGACCCACCACCAAACCTCAGACCATCACTGACCCACCACCAAACCTCAGACCATCACTGACCCACCACCAAACCTCCTCAGACCATCACTGACCCACCACCAAACCTCAGACCATCACTGACCCACCACCAAACCTCCTCAGACCATCACTGACCCACCACCAAACCTCAGACCATCACTGACCCACCACCAAACCACAGACCATCACTGACCCACCACCAAACCACTTCAGACCATCACTGACCCACCACCAAACCACCTCAGACCATCACTGACCCACCACCAAACCTCCTCAGACCATCACTGACCCACCACCAAACCACCTCAGACCATCACTGACCCACCACCAAACCTCAGACCATCACTGACCCACCACCAAACCACAGACCATCACTGACCCCACCACCAAACCACTCAGACCATCACTGACCCACCACCAAACCTCCTCAGACCATCACTGACCCACCACCAAACCACAGACCATCACTGACCCACCACCAACCTCCTCCTCAGACCATCACTGACCCACCACAAACCTCCTAAGACCATCACTGACCCACCACCAAACCTCCTCTCAGACCATCACTGACCCACCACCAAACCACCTCAGACCATCACTGACCCACCACCAAACCTCCTCAGACCATCACTGACCCACCACCCAACCTCAGACCATCACTGGACCCACCACCAAAAACCTCCTCAGACCATCACTGACCCACCACCAAACCTCCTCAGACCATCACTGACCCACCACCAAACCTCCTCAGACCATCACTGACCCACCACCAAACCTCCTCAGACCATCACTGACCCACCACCAAACCTCAGACCATCACTGACCCACCACCAAAACCTCCTCAGACCATCACTGACCCACCACCAAACCTCAGACCATCACTGACCCACACCACCAAACCTCCTCAGACCATCACTGACCCACCACCAAACCTCCCTCAGACCATCACTGACCCACCACCAAACCTCAGACCATCACTGACCCACCACCAAACCACCTCAGACCATCACTGACCCACCACCAAACCTCCTCAGACCATCACTGACCCACCACCAAACCTCCTCAGACCATCACTGACCCACCACCAAACCTCAGACCATCACTGACCCACCACCAAACCACAGACCATCACTGACCCACCACCAAACCACTCAGACCATCACTGACCCACCACCAAACCTCCTCAGACCATCACTGACCCACCACCAAACCACAGACCATCACTGACCCACCACCAAACCTCCTCAGACCATCACTGACCCACCACCAAACCTCCTAAGACCATCACTGACCCACCACCAAACCACCTCAGACCATCACTGACCCACCACCAAACCTCCTCAGACCATCACTGACCCACCACCAACCTCAGACCATCACTGACCCACCACCAAACCTCCTCAGACCATCACTGACCCCACCACCAAACCTCCTCAGACCATCACTGACCCACCACCAAACCTCCTCTCAGACCATCACTGACCCACCACCAAACCTCAGACCATCACTCACTGACCCACCACCCAAACCTCCTCAGACCATCACTGACCCACCAACAAACCTCTTCAGACCATCACTGACCCACCACCAACCACCTCAGACCATCACTGACCCACCACCAAACCACCTCAGACCATCACTGACCCACCACCAAACCTCCTCAGACCATCACTGACCCACCACCAAACCTCCTCAGACCATCACTGACCCACCACCAAACCTCAGACCATCACTGACCCACCACCAAACCTCCTCAGACCATCACTGACCCACCACCAAACCTCCTAAGACCATCACTGACCCACCACCAAAACCACCTCAGACCATCACTGACCCACCACCAAACCTCCTCAGACCATCACTGACCCACCACCAAACCTCCTCAGACCATCACTGACCCACCACCAAACCTCAGACCATCACTGACCCACCACCAAACCTCAGACCATCACTGACCCACCACTAAACCTCCTCAGACCATCACTGACCCACCACCAAACCTCCTAAGACCATCACTGACCCACCACCAAACCACCTCAGACCATCACTGACCCACCACCAAACCTCCTCAGACCATCACTGACCCCCACCACCAAACCACAGACCATCACTGACCCACCACCACCAAACCTCAGACCATCACTGACCCACCACCAACCTCAGACCATCACTGACCCACCACCAAACCTCCTCAGACCATCACTGACCCACCACCAAACCTCAGACCATCACTGACCCACCACCAAACCTCCTCAGACCATCACTGACCCACCACCAAACCTCAGACCATCACTGACCCACCACCAAACCACAGACCATCACTGACCCACCACCAAACCACCTCAGACCATCACTGACCCCCCACCCAAACCTCAGACCATCACTGACCCACCACCAAACCTCAGACCATCACTGACCCACCACTAAACCTCCTCAGACCACACTGACCCACCACCAAACCTCCTAAGACCATCACTGACCCACCACCAAACCACCTCAGACCATCACTGACCCACCACAAACCTCCTCAGACCATCACTGACCCACCACCAAACCACAGACCATCACTGACCCACCACCAAACCTCAGACCATCACTGACCCACCACCAAACCTCAGACCATCACTGACCCACCACCAAACCTCCTCAGACCATCACTGACCCACCATCAAACCACTTCAGACCATCACTGACCCACCATCAAACCACTTCAGACCATCACTGACCCACCACCAAACCACCTCAGACCATCACTGACCCACCACCAAACCTCCTCAGACCATCACTGACCCACCACCAAACCTCCTCAGTGTGGGATTTGTTCCTCAGGCCTCTGCTCTTATGCTCTGTCCCTTCATTAAATAATAAACAAACAAATTCACTTTCTACTGAAAAGCCGTCACTCTTCTCTCTGTAACTGCTGCTGTCAGACTCGTCATTTTGGTCTTAAAATGTTTGTCTTATTTCACTATTTTGTCCATAAATGAAGATCTGACATTAATAATGGACCAATCAGGCGCCTTTTCTCCCAGAGGGGACGGGTTTGCTGAGCAGAGGGCGTTACCTTCAACAGCCTCGCTCTCCAGTGTAGAACTGACACTTTACTCTAAAAATCTGTGGTATCATGTTTTATCATGATACTATCATGTAATGACCTGATACTAACTCACATTTTAACATGAATCTATGTTATAATTTTGATACAAAATTATGATGAAATAACATCATATGTAAAACAAGGAACTACGGCAACAATTCAGGATCAATCCACTTTAGAGTGTTTGTGTGGAGAGATATAGACTACGATACTGATGTTGAAGTGACTTTTAGTATTAGTAGCAGCAGCAGCAGAAGCAACACCTCTAACCACATGAGCAGAAGTGAAGGGACAAAAAAAGACTAGACAGGATGTAAAGAACACCACACACCATATTCAAAGGTCATGAAGTGTGGGCATGACGACAAATGACGACACCACAAGTTTTACTGCCATCTTCAGACCTGCTTTAGTCCTGGTTCAGTCCTGTTAAAGTCCTGGTTCAGACCTGATTATGGCCCTCGGAGCACTGGTCCTGGTCTGGTCTTTGTACTTTTTAGGTAAGTCTCACTGTTTTCTGTGTAATGTTGTGTTTATCTGTTGTTTGTTATTTATACATAATATGAGTTTTTGATGGACGAGCCTGTGTATAACCCAGATATAGTTCAAACTTCTTTTATATTTAAATGTGTAAATGTCCTTTACCCTTTGACCTCTGCACTCGTGGCATTGACCCTGAGGCACAGAGACGTCATCATGAAGCTCATTGAGAGAAGGTCGAGGGTTTGATCTGTCCACAAAGCAAAGGCTGGACACACTCTGAGGGTTTGAACAGAAGATATCAAATATATTTACTTTACATATTTCATGTGTTTTTTCTTTCTACATACTTCCATATTTCTTCTTCATATATTTGTCTTCTGAACCAGGTCGAGTTGACTCTTTTAAATATTTGGGTGTGTATGTGGACGACTTGTTCAGGTGGAATGTACCTGCTGATTTTCTTTGTTCAAAACTGTCCCAGAGGCTCCACTTTTTAAGGAGACTGAGGCTGTTTGGTGTGAAAATCATGATGTGTTTTTCTAAAGCTGTTTTGGAGAGTCTTATACTCTACAGTGAGGCACAGCCTGGTTCAGGTCTTTGTCTAATGTCAAACCAAACTTGAAAAAGTGTAAATAAGGCCATGAAGGTGATTGTCAGGAAAGAGTTTCCTTCTGTTCAGGACATTTGTCTAAACTCTGAGCTCAGATGAAGTGTCAGAACCTCTCACCTGTTGCACGGTGAATATGAAACTGTTCCTTCAGGTTTTATGGAGCTCATCACTTTAAAGTCACAGATATAAACTCTCATTTGTCCACTTCTGTTTCCCTCTTGAACAAATGTGCAGAGGCTTCAGTCCCTTTAATCTCCAGTGAGCTTCAGGATGTGTGAGCTGAATGTGTTGAATGTTTGTTATTCATGATATTTGTGAAATGGGGCTGGTGCAGTGACACTTTATGACTGTGCAGACACAAAATGGAGACGTATTTGTCGTCTTCTTTTTGATGAGCTCTGTCCCTGACTGTAGTGTGACGTGTGAGTGTGACTGAGTTTAAAGCTGCGACACAAATGTCCCCTTGAAGATAAGAAGGTTTATGTGAATCTAAAAGTAAGAATAAACCAGGACTGAACCGGGACTGAACCGGGACTAAAGCGGGACTAAAGCGGGACTAAACCGGGACTAAAACAGGACTAAATCAGGTCTACACCAGGTCTAAACCGGGACTAAACCGGGACTAAACCGGGACTGAACCAGGACTAAAGCAGGACTGAACCAGGACTAAAACAGGACTGAACCATGACTAAACCAGGACTAGACCAGGACTGAACCAGGACTGAACCAGGACTGAACCAGGACTGAACCAGGACTGAACCAGGACTAAACCAGGACTAGACCAGGACTGAACCAGGACTGAACCAGGACTGAACCAGGACTAGACCAGGACTGAACCAGGACTGAACCAGGACTGAACCAGGACTAAACCAGGACTAGACCAGGACTAAACCAGGACTAAACCAGGACTGAACCAGGACTGAACCAGGACTGAACCAGGACTGAACCAGGACTAAAGCAGGACTGAACCAGGACTGAACCAGGACTGAACCAGGACTGAACCAGGACTAAACCAGGACTGAACCAGGACTAAAGCAGGACTGAACCAGGACTGAACCAGGACTGAACCAGGACTGAACCAGGACTGAACCAGGACTAAACCAGGACTGAACCAGGACTGAACCAGGACTGAACCAGGACTGAACCAGGACTAAAACAGGACTAAACCAGGACTGAACCAGGACTGAACCAGGACTGAACCAGGACTAAAACAGGACTAAACCAGGACTGAACCAGGACTGAACCAGGACTGAACCAGGACTAAACCAGGACTAAACCAGGACTAAAGCAGGACTGAACCAGGACTAAAGCAGGACTGAACCAGGACTGAACCAGGACTGAACCAGGACTGAACCAGGACTAAACCAGGACTGAACCAGGACTGAACCAGGACTGAACCAGGACTAAACCAGGACTGAACCAGGACTAAACCAGGACTGAACCAGGACTAAACCAGGACTAAACCAGGACTGAACCAGGACTAAACCAGGACTGAACCAGGACTAAACCAGGACTGAACCAGGACTGAACCAGGACTGAACCAGGACTAAAACAGGACTGAACCAGGACTGAACCAGGACTGAACCAGGACTAAAACAGGACTGAACCAGGACTGAACCAGGAATGAACCAGGACTAAACCAGGACTGAACCAGGACTAAACCAGGACTGAACCAGGACTAAACCAGGACTGAACCAGGACTGAACCAGGACTGAACCAGGACTAAAACAGGACTGAACCAGGACTGAACCAGGAATGAACCAGGACTGAACCAGGACTGAACCAGGACTAAAGCAGGACTAAAGCAGGACTGAACCAGGACTGAACCAGGACTGAACCAAGACTAAACCAAGACTAAACCAGGACTGAACCGGGACTGAACCGGGACTGAACCAGGACTAAAGCAGGACTGAACCAGGACTAAACCAGGACTAAACCAGGACTGAACCAGGACTGAACCAGGACTGAACCAGGACTGAACCAGGACTAAACCAGGACTAAACCAGGACTGAACCAGGACTAAAGCAGGACTAAAGCTTGACTAAAACAGGACTAAACCAGGACTAAAACAGGACTGAACCAGGACTAAAACAGGACTGAACCAGGACTAAACCAGGACTAAACCAGGACTGAACCAGGACTGAACCAGGACTAAAGCAGGACTAAAGAAGGTCTAAACCAGGACTAAACAGGACTGAACCAGGACTAAACCAGGACTAAACCAGGACTAAACCAGGACTGAACCAGGACTGAACCAGGACTAAACCAGGACTGAACCAGGACTGAACCAGGACTGAACCAAGACTGAACCAGACTGAAACCAGGACTGAACCAGGACTGAACCAGGAAACCAGGACTAAACCAGGACTGAACCAGGACTGAACCAGGACTGAACCAGGACTAAAGCAGGACTAAACCAGGTCTAAAACAGGACTGAACCAGGACTAAAGCAGGACTAAACCAGGACTAAACCAGGACTGAACCAGGACTGAACCAGGACTAAACCAGGACTAAAGCAGGACTGAAACAGGACTAAAGCAGGACTAAACCAGGATTAAAACAGTAGTAAAACAGGACTAAACCAGGTCTAAAGCAGGTCTCAGACTCAGACCTGGGGCCCATTTGCTGTGGTCCTTGAACCCTGGGCACATTCACACAGACCAGGCTGAAGGAGCAGAGCTGTCGTAGTGAACACACTGCTCCACTTTATGGTTTAGCCTCAGTCTGTTTGATGGTTTTCATATTTATTTGTCATTTGCTTTTGGCCCCACACTGCAGCTGCTTCAGTCTGAGGGGAACTGGCTCGTGTCTGAAACTCTGTCTCACACTTGTCAAAATAAATGTACATTTGATTAATATTAAAGTGTTTTAAACTCAAACACAGCCTGATCAGACGGGCCATAGTGAGCTTCCTGTTTCCATCACACTCATGAAACCAGCCTGTGGCTTTAATGAGCCCAACAGCCGCCATTTTGTGTGAAGCTCTGTGTCATGTGACCAACAGCCGCCATTTTGCGTGAAGCTCTGTGTCATGTGACCAACGGCCGCCATTTTGCGTGAAGCTCTGTGTCATGTGACCAACGGGCGCCATTTTGCGTGAAGCTCTGTGTCATGTGACCAACAGCC
>JAIEZT010001225.1:25237-32718 GCA_019594935.1 Periophthalmus modestus
TCATGATGTTTCAGATGGAGGCGGGGCCTGTATAACTCTATAAAACTCTATATACTCTACTCTATATAACTCTATGTCACTCTATGGGAGACTTACTATTTTTTAAACAAATGTCCAAACTTCTGCTCCACAAATGTTGAACCTTCTCATTATTAGTTTGGGATCGGCTCCACAAACTGTCAAATGAATCTTATGGTTTAAAGTCCTTTAAACTGACGACAAAAACGTCTTTGAGCTTGAATAATGGCTCCACTTTATGAAGATATTGTGAAAAAATCATGTGACTTTTGTTTATTTAAACTGACAGAGAAGACGCTGAACTTAGGCCAAAAATACTGATATCTCACTGCAAAACGTTTTCTCTCACTCCAGATCATCCCTCCTCTCCTCCTCCCCCCTCCTCTCCCTCTGTGTGGATGCTGTGGCTAGTGCGCCCTCTCTGCTGGTGAGCAGTCCGTACGGCGTGTGCACTGTGCTGCTGGTGCTGATCTACAGGGGGGCAGCGTCGCACAGGTAACCCCCACCGTCTGAGATGTTCCTAAACTAAAGAATGAACCCACACCAGGGGCTCCAGGTCCTCCAAGGTCTGGACCAACAGCCTTTTTGGTGCAGTTTTTGGACCTCCACCGAGGGAGGAGCCTGTGTTCTGCTCACATCATCTACATTTATCAGGGAAGAGAAACACGTTTGTCACCAGGGGATTCTTGCACGTTTTTTTGTACTGTTGATTCTATCACATACAATGTGGCTAAACATCTGAAGACCATCCTGGCTCCTCTGGTGGGCAGCACCATATTGAGAACACAGCAGAATTTTTGAGCAAAATCAAGCATCTCCAATTTGATTCAGATGAGACCATGGTTTCATTTGATGTTCCCTCTCTTTTCACTTGTATCCCCACGTCAGTAGCAGTGGAGGCTGCTGCAAAGAGACTACTACTGCAGGATACGAGGCTAAAAGAGAGAACTAACCTGACACCGGAACAAATCTGCAAACTGCTGGAAATGTGTTTAAATCCCACATATTTCCAGTTTAGAGGAAACTTCTACAGGCAAATCCACTGGTCTCTCCTATTATGGCTCATTTATACATGGAACAGTTTGAACAGGAGACATTGGCCTCATGTCCAGGTACTCCACCCACACATTGGCATCGATATGTGGATGACAACTGACTAAAATGACTGACGGATGACTAAAATAAAAATTCAGGATCTGGAGCCCTTTACTGCACATATTAATGTGGTGGATCCAAACATCAAGTTCACACGGGAAGAAGCCAAAGAGAACAAACTGTCCTTCTTAGACTGTGCAGTAACTACAGGAGAGGACCAACATCTCCAGGTAGAAGTCTTCAGGAAGCCCACACACACGGACCAATTCCTGCTGTTTGATTCACACCATCCACTGAGGCACAGACTCAGAGTTATCTATCCTCTACAAACACAGAGCTCAACAAACACAGAGGGAAAAGTGAAGGAGGAACATCACGTGGAGAAAGTCCTCTCTGCTTGTGGAGATCCAAAATGGGCCTTCAATAGATCTAAGAGAGCAAAAAAAACCCCCAGAACAACAGGGAATTTGAACTTAGAAAGAAAGGTGTAACTATTCTTTACACAGCGGGTGTGTCTGAAAAACTTCAGAGGATCTTCAGACAGTATGAGATTCCTGTCTTTTTCAAACCTACAAACACGTTAAGACAAAAAAACTGGTTCATCCAAAGGACAAAATCCTGAGCCACAACAAGTAAAGTGTCTACTCCATTCAGTTTGTGAAGAGTGAAGTGAGCGTCACACTGGAGAAACAGACACTCCACAAGAGGATGTACCAACACCAGCGTGAGAGCTCCTCAGGACACCAGTCTGCTGTACATCTCCATCTCAAAGACACTAACCACTCCTTTGAAGAGAGTGAAGTTCAGAGATTAGCCAGAGAAAAGAAATGGTTTGAGAGGAGAGTAAAAGAAGATGTTTTGTGAGGAAAGACAATCCTTCTTTAAACAGGAGCCTGAGACATAATGTCTCCCCCATCTACACCTCCATCCTCAGACCCAGAACAAAGAGAACAACAGCAGGGTCATTAAGGGCTGAATAGGGTAGCTCCAGCTGAAACTGGAGACAATAGGTGTTTACAGTTTCAGTGTAGTTAGCCCCTCCCTGCAGGTAGATATAAGGCAGTGTCACCAGCATCTGACCAGAACTGAAGAAGCGGCTCGGATGAGCAGAGAAACGTCTTCACTCCTACAACGATTTGTCCAGTGACAGATTTGAACTTCGTCTTTTGCTAATGCACAAGCTAACACACAGGCTAACACAGAGGCTAACGCAGAGGCTAATGCACAAGCTAACACACAGGCTAACACAGAGGCTAATGCACAGGCTAACACACAGGCTAACACACAGGCTAACACAGATGCTAATGCACAGGCTAACACAGAGGCTAACACAGAGGCTAACACAGAAGCTAACACACAGGCTAACACAGAGGCTAATGCACAGGCTAACACACAGGCTAACACACAGGCTAACACAGAGGCAAATGCACAGGCTAACACAGAGACTAATACACAGGCTAACACACAGGCTAACACAGAGGCTAATGCACAGGCTAACACACAGGCTAACACAGAGACTAATGCACAGGCTAACACACAGGCTAACACAGAGGCTAATGCACAGGCTAACACAGAGACTAATGCACAGGCTAACACACAGGCTAACACAGAGGCTAACACACAGGCTAACACACAGGCTAACACAGAGACTAATGCACAGGCTAACACACAGGCTAACACAGAGGCTAACACAGAAGCTAACACACAGGCTAACACAGAGGCGAATGCACAGGCTAACACACAGGCTAACACAGAGGCTAATGCACAGGCTAACACAGAGACTAATGCACAGGCTAACAGACAGGCTAACACAGAGACTAATGCACAGGCTAACACACAGGCTAACACAGAGGCTAACACAGAAGCTAACACACAGGCTAACACAGAGGCGAATGCACAGGCTAACACAGAGACTAATGCACAGGCTAACACACAGGCTAACACAGAGACTAATGCACAGGCTAACACACAGGCTAACACAGAGGCTAACCACAGACGCTAACACACAGGCTAACACAGAGGCGAATGCACAGGCTAACACGCAGGCTAACACAGAGGCTAAGGCACAGGCTAACACACAGGCTAACACAGAGGACTAATGCACAAGCTAATACACAGGCTAACACACAGTCTAACACGAGGCTAACACACAGAGCTACTAACACACAGGCTAACACAGAGACTAACACACAGGCTAACACAGAGGCTATGCACAGGCTAACACACAGGCTAACACAGAGACTAATGCACAGGCTAACACACAGGCTAACACACAGGCTAATGCACAGGCTAACACAGAGACTAATGCACAGGCTAACACACAGGCTAACACAGAGACTATGCACACGGCGACACACAGGCTAACACAGAGGCTATTGCACAGGCTAAACACAGAGACTAATAATACACAAGCTAACACACACGAATGCTAACACACAGGCTAACACAGAGACTAACACACAGGCTAACACAGAGACTAACTCACAGGCTAACTCAGAGACTAACTCACAGGCTAACACACAGGCTAACACACAGGCTAACACACAGGCTAACACACAGGCTGACTCACAGGCTAACACACAGGCTAAAACACAGGCTAAGGGCCAGGCTAACAAACAGACTAACACACAAGCTGACTCACAGGCTAACACACCACAGGCTAAGACCCAGGCTAACAAACAGGCTAACAAACAGGCTAACACACAGGCTGACTCACAGGCTAACTCTGAGGCTAACACACAGGCTGACTCACAGGCTAACACACAGGCTAACTCACAGGCTAACTCACAGGCTAACACACAGGCTAACACACAGGCTAACAAACAGGCTAACTCACAGGCTGACTCACAGGCTAACACACAGGCTAACACACAGGCTAAGGGCAAGGCTAACAAACAGACTAACACACAAGCTGACTCACAGGCTAACACACCACAGGCTAAGACCCAGGCTAACAAACAGGCTAACACAGAGGCTAATGCACAGGCTAACACAGAGACTAATGCACAAGCTAACACACAGGCTAACACACAGGCTAACACAGAGACTAACACACAGGCTAACACAGAGACTAACTCACAGGCTAACTCAGAGACTAACTCACACGCTAACACACAGGCTAACACACAGGCTAACACACAGGCTAACACACAGGCTAACTCACAGGCTGACTCACAGGCTAACACACAGGCTAACACACAGGCTAAGAGCCAGGCTAACAAACAGACTAACACACAAGCTGACTCACAGGCTAACACACAGGCTAAGGCCCAGGCTAACAAACAGGCTAACACACAAGCTGACTCACAGGCTAACACACCACAGGCTAAGACCCAGGCTAACAAACAGGCTAACAAACAGGCTAACACACAGGCTGACTCACAGGCTAACACACAGGCTAAGGCCCAGGCTAACAAACAGGCTAACACACAGGCTAACTCACAGGCTAACTCTGAGGCTAACACACAGGCTAATGCACAGATCAACATGTTTGAATTTGTAAGTACAGAGCAGGGGGCGGGGATAGGGGGTAGGTGAAAACAGACTATCTGAGCACTCAGGCCTCAGTTGCAGGACAATACAGGATTATTCAAACATGAATCGCTCTAAATAAAAGCTCAAATGTTTCCCCCTGCTGGATAAAAGAGGTATTACACAGACACAGGTTTCAGGTCACTGGGGGGGCAGTGTGGAGCAGAGAGGGGCTTTGGGAGGGCATCTGAACAACAACCCCACTTTTGGGGCTAATTGTCCTGACTCCGCCCACAGGAAGTGCACACCTCGTTTCCATGGAGACGGGCCAGCAGGAGGAGGAGTATGATGACGTCGTCGCTGAGGAGGAGGGAGAGTATGATGACGTCGCCGCTGAGGTCACCACCGAGCACAGCTTCTGAGCCAATCACAGCTCTGCTTTTATCTTTAAATGAGTCTGACATTTCAGTCAGAACTTAAGAAATATATGTATAAAAATAAAGTTTTAAGATTCACTTTATTTGTAAAGTTTTTAAAAATGTCCTGCACCTGCTTGTTTTCCACATATTTTAATAAAATGAGACTTATAAGCCGCTCTTCTGTCTAGATCTAATTATAAGACTTTTATTTTCCAATAATCAGGAAGTGCACTGTTAGCATGCTAACTCGCCTGTGCTCAAGTAACTAAATAAAAATCCCTCCTGTTTGAATCTCAGTGGTATTTCTCTAAAAGGACGATTCACAAAACTCTCATGTTTCTGAAGATGTGTTTTTGATCCAAAGTAAAGTGACGTTCATAAAGTCCTTGTAATGGCGTCCGCAGAGTCACTGTTTTCTGTGTCTGTGTCTTATTGCCCCTGTCTGCAGTCCTCAACCTTTACACTGTACTGTTATAAACTCAATCTAAAGAGGGGTTATTACTTCTGTGGGGTATTAAAGAGGAGGTATTTACTTCTGTGGGGTATTAAAAGAGAGGTATTTACTTCTGTGGGGTATTAAAGAGGAGGTATTTACTTCTGTGGGGTATTAAAGAGGAGGTATTTACTTCTGTGGGGTATTAAAGAGGAGGTATTTACTTCTGTGGGGTATAAAGAGGAGGTATTTACTTCTGTGGGGTATTAAAGATGAGAGTATTTACTTCTGTGGGGTATTAAAGAGGAGGTATTTACTTCTGTGGGGTATTAAAGAGGGGGTATTTACTTCTGTGGGGAATTAAAGAGGGAGGTATTTACTTCTGTGGGGATTAAGAGGAGGTATTTACTTCTGTGGGGTATTAAAGAGGGGTATTTACTTCTGTGGTGGATTAAAGAGGAGGTATTTACTTCTGTGGGGTATTAAAGAGGGGGTATTTACTTCTGTGGGGTATTAAAGAGGAGGTATTTACTTCAGTGGGGTATTAAAGAGGGGTATTTACTTCTGTGGGGTATTAAAGGAGGTATTTACTTGTGTGGGGTATTAAAGGAGGTATTTACTTGTGTGGGTATTAAAGAGGAGGTATTTACTTCTATGGGGTATTAAAGAGGGGGTATTTACTTTAGTGGGGTATTAAAGAGGAGGTATTTACTTTGTGTTGGGTATTAAAGAGGGGGTATTTACTTCTTTGGGTATTAAAGATGAGGTATTTACTTGTGTGGGGGTATTAAAGAGGAGGTATTTACTTGTGTGGGGTATTAAAGAGGAGGTATTTACTTCTCTGGGGTATTAAAGAGGAGGTATTTTACTTGTGTGGGTATTAAAGAGGGGGTATTTACTTGTGTGTGGGGTATTAAAGAGGGGGTATTTACTTGTGTGGGGTATTAAGATGAGGTATTTACTTATATGGTTATTAAAGAGGAGGTATTAACTTGTGTGGGGTATTAAAGAGGAGGTATTTACTTCTGTAGGGTATTAAAGAGGAGGTATTTACTTGTGTGGGGTATTAAAGAGGGTATTTACTTGTGTGGGGGTATTAAAGAGGAGGTATTTACTTGTGTGGGGTATTAAAGAGGAGGTATTTACTTTGTGGGGTATTAAAGAGGAGGTTTTACTTCAGTGGGTATTAAAGAGGAGGTATTTTACTTGTGTTGGGGTATTAAAGAGGAGGTATTTTACTTGTGTGGGGTAAAGAGGGGGTATTTACTTTAGTGGGGTATTAAAGAGGAGGTATTTACTTGTGTGGGTATTAAAGAGGGGGTATTTACTTCTGTTGGGTATTAAAGATGGGGTATTTTACTTCTGTGGGGTATTAAAGAGTAGGTATTTACTTCGTGGGGTATTAAAGAGGGGGTATTTACTTCTGTGGGGTATTAAAGAGGAGGTATTTACTTGTGTGGTATATAAAGAGGAGGTATTTACTTGTGTGGGGTATTAAAGCGGAGGTATTTACTTCTATTGGGTATTAAAGAGGGGGTATTTACTTAGTGGGGTATTAAAGAGGAGGTATTTACTGTGTGGGGTATTAAGAGAGGGGGTATTTACTTCTGTCGGGGGTATTAAAGATGAGGTATTTACTTTGTGGGGTTATTAAAGAGGAGGTATTTACTTGTGTGGGTTATTAAAGAGGGAGGTATTTACTGTCTCTGGGGTATTAAAGAGGAGGTATTTACTTGTGTGGGTATTAAAAGAGTGGGTATTTACTTTGTTGTAAAGATGGGGTATTAATATGGGGTCTTAAAGAGGGGTATTTACCTTGTGGGGTTTAAGAGGAGGGGGTAAGGGTATTAAAGAGGAGTATTTACTTGTTTGGGGTATGGTATTTACTTGTGTGGTTATTAAAGAGGAGTATTTACTTGTGTGGGGTATTTAAAGATAGGAGTTATTTACTGTGTGGGTATAAATAGGAGGTATTTACTTCGTAGTATTAAGAGGAGTATTTCTTGTGTGGGGTTTAAAGAGGGGGTATTTACTTTGTGTGGGGG
>JAIEZT010001225.1:32818-35318 GCA_019594935.1 Periophthalmus modestus
ATGTCCCCTTGAAGATAAGAAGGTGTGCTTTCTGTGAATCATACAAAGGTAAGAATAAAACCAGGATGGAACCGGGACTGAACGGTGACTAAAGCAGGGGGACTAAGCTGGGGATAAACTCGGGACTCTAAAACAGGACTCTAAATAAGGTCTACACCCAGGTTCTAAACCGGGACTAACCGGGGACCTAAACAGGGACTGACCAGGACTAAAAGCAGGACTGAACCAGGACTAAACCAGACTAACCAGACTAAACCAGGACAAGACCAGGGACTGAACCAGGACTGAACCAGGACTGAAACCAGGACTGAACCAGGACTGAACCAGGACGTGAAACCAGGGACTAGACCCAGGACTGAATCCAGGACTGAACCAGGACTGAACCAGGACTAGACCAGGACTGAACAGGACTGAACCAGGACTGAACAGGACTAAACCCAGGACTAGACCAGGACCTAAAACCAGGACTAAACCAGGACTGAAACAGGATGAAACCGGGACTGAACCAGGGACTGAACCAGGACTAAAACAGGACTAACACAGGGACTGAACCAGGGACTGAAACAGGACTGAAACCAGACTGAACCAGGACTCAACCAGGACTGAACCAGGACCTAAAAGCAGGACTGAAACCAGGACTGAACCAGAGCTGAACCAGGACTGAAACAGGACTGAACCAGGACTAAACCAGGACCCTGAACCAGGACTGAAACAGGACTAAACCAGGACTGAACCAGGACTAAAACAGGACTAAACCGGACGGACCCAGGACTGAACCAGGACTGAACCCAGGACTAAAACAGGACTAAAACAGGACTGACCAGGACTGAACCAGGACTGAAACCAGGACTAAACCAGGACTAAACCAGGACTAAAACAGGGACTGAACCAGGACTAAGCCAGGACTGAACCAGGACTGAACCAGGACTGAACAGGACCTGAACAGGACTAAACCAGGATGAAACAAGGACTGAACCAGGACTGAACCAGGGACTAAAACAGGGACTTGAACCAGGACTGAAACCAGGACTGAACCCGGACTGAACCAGACAAAACAGGACTGAACCAGGACTGAACCAGGACTAAAACAGGACTAAACCAGGACTGAAACCAGGACTGAACAGGACTGAACCAGGACTGAACCAGGACTAAACCAGGACTGAACCAGGACTGAACCAGGACTAAAACCAGGACTGAACAGGACTGAACCGGAACTGAACCAGGACACTAAACCAGGACTGAACCAGGACTGACACCAGGACTCTGAAACCAGGGACTAAACCAGGACTGAAACCAGGAACTGAACCAGGACTGAAACCAGGACTGAAACCAGGCTACTAAAACAGGACTGAAACAGGACTGAACCAGGACTGAAACAGGACTGAACCAAGGACTGAACCAGGACTAAAGCAGGACTAAACCAGGACTGAACCAGGACTGAACCAGGACTGAACCAGACTAACCCAGGACTAAACCAGGACTGAACCAGACTAAACGGGACTGAACCAGGACTAAAGCAGGGACTGAACCAGGGACTAAACAGGACTAAACAGGGACTGAACCAGGACTTAAACCAGGACTGACACCAGGACTGAACCAGGACTAAACAGGGACTAAACCAGGACTGAAACCAGGACTAAAGCAGGGACTAAAGCTTGACTAAAACAGGACTAAACAGGACTAAAACAGGACTGAACCAGGACTGAAACAGGACCTGAACCAGGACTAAACCAGGACTAAACCAGGACCTGAACCAGGACTAAACCAGGACTAAACCAGGACTAAACAGCAGGTCTAAACCAGGACTAAACAGGACTAAAAACCAGGACTAAACCAGGACTAAACCAGGACTCCTAAACCAGGACCTGAACCAGGATGAAACCAGGACTAAACCAGGACTGAACCAGGACTGAACCAGGACTGAACCAAGACCTGAACCAGGACTGAAACCAGGACTGAACCAGGACTAAACCAGGACTGAACCAGGACTGAAACAGGACTGAACCAGGACTAAAACACAGGACTAAACCAGGGTCTAAAACAGGACTGAACCAGGACCTAAAGCAGGACTAAACCAGGACTGAACCAGGACTGAACCAGGACTGAACCAGGACTAAACCAGGACTAAAGCAGGACTGAAACAGGACTAAAGCAGGACTAAAACCAGGATTAAAACAGTAGTAAAACAGGACTAAACCAGGTCTAAAGCAGGTCTCAGACTCAGACCTGGGGCCCATTTGCTGTGGTCTCTTGAACCTGGGCACATTCACACAGACCAGGCTGAAGGAGCAGAGCTGTCGTAGTGAACACACTGCTCCACTTTATGGTTTTAGCCTCAGTCTGTTTGATGGTTTTCATATTTATTTGTCATTTGCTTTTGGCCCCACACTGCAGCTGCTTTCAGTCTGAGGGGAACTGGCTCGTGTCTGAAACTCTGTCTCACACTTGTCAAAATAAATGTACATTTGATTAATATTAAAGTGTTTTAAACTCAAACACA
>JAIEZT010001225.1:40318-70318 GCA_019594935.1 Periophthalmus modestus
TCTCACCTGACTGTGTGAAGAAAACTGCAGTGAGAGATTGTGTCTCTGGTTTATTCTTCTCTTCCTCTTCCTCGGGTCTGTTGGTGAATTGTTCAGGTAAAAGTCTGATCTCACATTTTTATGTTTCTCAGATGTTGTTTTTTTTTTTCGTTTTTTTTTTTTTTGGTGTCTCTCAGGAATATACACACACACATACACAAACAAACACACACACACACACAGACACACACACACACACACACACACACACACACACACACATAGGGGCGGGGTCAGAGGTGTCACTGCGCCCTCTGCTGGTCAGGATCTTCTTATTATAACCAAAGTCTTTAGTGGTTCCTCATGTCAGACTTTAGACCTACTATGGTTTAAATGTGAATGGGTCATGTTCACGTTTAGATTTGATGATGTCATGATGTTTCAGATGGAGGCGGGGCCTGTATAACTCTATAAAACTCTATATACTCTACTCTATATAACTCTATGTCACTCTATGGGAGACTTACTATTTTTAAACAAATGTCCAAACTTCTGCTCCACAAATGTTGAACCTTCTCATTATTAGTTTGGGATCGGCTCCACAAACTGTCAAATGAATCTTATGGTTTAAAGTCCTTTAAACTGACGACAAACACGTCTTTGAGCTTGAATAATGGCCACTTTATGAAGATATTGTGAAAAAATCATGTGACTTTTGTTTATTTAAAACTGACAGAGAAGACGCTGAACTTAGGGCCAAAAAATACTGATATACTGATATCTCACTGCACGTTTCCTCTCACTCCAGATCATCCCTCTCCCCTCCTCCCTCCTCCCCCCCCTCCTCTCCTCCTCTTCCCTCTGTGTGGATGCTGTGGGCTAGTGCGCCCTCTGCTGGTGAGCAGTCCGTACGGCGTGTGCACTGTGCTGCTGGTGCTGATCTACAGGGGGCAGCGTCGCACAGGTAACCCCACAGTCTGAGATGTTCCTAAACTAAAGAATGAACCCACACCAGGGGCTCCAGGTCCTCCAAGGTCTGGACCAACAGCCTTTTTGGTGCAGTTTTTGGACCTCCACCGAGGGAGGAGCCTGTGTTCTGCTCACATCATCTACATTTATCAGGGAAGAGAAAACACGTTTGTCACCAGGGGGATTCTTGCACGTTTTTTGTACTGTTGATTCTATCACATACAATGTGGCTAAACATCTGAAGACCATCCTGGCTCCTCTGGTGGGCAGCACCATATTGAGAACACAGCAGAATTTTGAGCAAAATCAAGCATCTCCAATTTGATTCAGATGAGACCATGGTTTCATTTGATGTTCCCTCTCTTTTCACTTGTATCCCCACGTCAGTAGCAGTGGAGGCTGCAAAGAAGAGACTACTGCAGGATACGAGGCTAAAAGAGAGAACTAACCTGACACCGGAACAAATCTGCAAACTGCTGGAAATTTGTTTAAATCCCACATATTTCCAGTTTAGAGGAAACTTCTACAGGCAAATCCACTGTGCCATGGGCTCACCGGTCTCTCCTATATGGCTCATTTATACATGGAACAGTTTGAACAGGAGACATTGGCCTCATGTCCAGGTACTCCCCACCCACACATTGGCATCGATATGTGGATGACAACTGACTAAAATGACTGACGGATAAAATAAAAATTCAGGATCTGGAGCCCTTTACTGCACATATTAATGTGGTGGATCCAAACATCAAGTTCACACGGGAAGAAGCCAAAGAGAACAAACTGTCCTTCTTAGACTGTGCAGTAACTACAGGAGAGGACCAACATCTCCAGGTAGAAGTCTTCAGGAAGCCCACACACACGGACCAATTCCTGCTGTTTGATTCACACCATCCACTGAGGCACAGACTCAGAGTTATCTATCCTCTACAACACAGAGCTCAACAAACACAGAGGGAAAAGTGAAGGAGGAACATCACGTGGAGAAAGTCCTCTCTGCTTGTGGAGATCCAAAATGGGCCTTCAATAGATCTAAGAGAGCAAAAAAAAAAAAAACAGAACAACAGGGAATTTGAACTTAGAAAGAAAGGTGTAACTATTCTTTACACAGCGGGTGTGTCTGAAAAACTTCAGAGGATCTTCAGACAGTATGAGATTCCTGTCTTTTTCAAACCTACAAACACGTTAAGACAAAAACTGGTTCATCCAAAGGACAAAATCCTGAGCCACAAACAAAGTAAAGTGTCGACTCCATTCAGTTTGTGAAGAGTGAAGTGAGCGTCACACTGGAGAAAACAGACACTCCACAAGAGGATGTACCAACACCAGCGTGAGAGCTCCTCAGGACACCAGTCTGCTGTACATCTCCATCTCAAAGACACTAACCACTCCTTTGAAGAGAGTGAAGTTCAGAGATTAGACAGAGAAAAAAAAAATGGTTTGAGAGGAGAGTAAAAGAAGATATTTTGTGAGGAAAGACAATCCTTTAAACAGGAGCCTGAGACATAATCTCTCCCCCATCTACACCTCCATCCTCAGACCCAGAACAAAGAGAACAACAGCAGGGTCATTAAGGGCTGAATAGGGTAGCTCCAGCTGAAACTGGAGACAATAGGTGTTTACAGTTTCAGTGTAGTAGCCCCTCCCTGCAGGTAGATATAAGGCAGTGTCACCAGCATCTGACCAGAACTGAAGAAGCGGCTCGGATGAGCAGAGAAACGTCTTCACTCCTACAACGATTTGTCCAGTGACAGATTTGAACTTCGTCTTTTGCTAATGCACAAGCTAACACACAGGCTAACACAGAGGCTAACGCAGAGGCTAATGCACAAGCTAACACACAGGCTAAACACAGAGGCTAATGCAGAGGCTAACACACAGGCTAACACACAGGCTAACACAGAGACTAATGCACAGGGCTAACACAGAGGCTAACACAGAGGCTAACACACAGGAGACTAACACACAGGCTAACACACAGGCTAATGCACAGGCTAACACACAGGCTAACACACAGGCTAACACAGAGGCAAAATGCACAGGCTAACACAGAGGCTAATGCACAGGCTAACACACAGGCTAACACAGAGGCTAATGCACAGGCTAACACACAGGCTAACACAGAGGACTAATGCACAGGCTAACACACAGGCTAACACAGAGGCTAATGCACAGGCTAACACAGAGGCTAACACAGAGGCTAACACACAGGCTAACACAGAGGCTAACACAACAGGCTAACACACAGGCTAACACAGAGGCTAATGCACAGGCTAACACACAGGCTAAACACAGAGGCAACACAGCTAAACACACAGGCTAACACAGAGGCTAATGCACAGGCTAACACACAGGCTAAACACAGAGGCTAATGCACAGGCTAACACAGAGACTAATGCACAGGCTAACACACAGGCTAACACAGAGACTAATGCACAGGCTAACACACAGGCTAACACAGAGGCTAATGCAGAAGCTAACACACAGGCTAAACACAGAGGCTAATGCACAGGCTAACACAGAGACTAATGCACAGGCTAACACACAGGCTAACACAGAGACTAACACACAGGCTAACACACAGGCTAACACACAGGCTAACACAGACGCTAACACACAGGCTAACACAGAGGCGAATGCACAGGCTAACACACAGGCTAACACAGAGGCTAATGCACAGGCTAACACACAGGCTAACACAGAGACTAATGCACAGGCTAATACACAGGCTAACACACAGGCTAACACAGAGGCTAACACACAGGCTAAACACACAGGCTAACACACAGGCTAACACAGAGGCTAATGCACAGGCTAACACACAGGCTAACACAGAGACTAATGCACAGGCTAACACACAGGCTAACACACAGGCTAATGCACAGGCTAACACAGAGACTAATGCACAGGCTAACACACAGGCTAACACAGAGACTAATGCACAGGCTAACACACAGGCTAACACAGAGGCTAATGCACAGGCTAATGCTAACACAGAGACTAATGCACAGGCTAACACACAGAGCTAACACACAGGCTAACACAGAGGCTAACACACAGGCTAACACACAGGCTAACACACAGGCTAACACAGAGACTAACTGCACAGGCTAACACACAGGCTAACACACAGGCTAACACACAGGCTAACACACAGGCTGACTCACAGGCTAACACACAGGCTAAAACACAGGCTAAGGGCCAGGCTAACACAGAGGACTAACACACAGGCTGAACACACAGGCTAACACACACAGGCTAAGACACCAGGCTAACACACAGGCTAACAAACAGGCTAACACACAGGCTAACTCACAGGCTAACTCAGAGGCTAACACACAGGCTAACTCACAGGCTAACACACAGGCTAACTCACAGGCTAACTCACAGGCTAACACACAGGCTAACACACAGGCTAACAACAGGCTAACACACAGGCTAACTCACAGGCTAACACACAGGCTAACACACAGGCTAAGGGCAAGGCTAACAAACAGACTAACACACAGGCTGACTCACAGGCTAACACACACAGGCTAAGACACAGGCTAACAAACAGGCTAACACAGAGGCTAACACACAGGCTAACACAGAGGCTAATGCACAAGGGCTAACACACAGGCTAACACACAGGCTAACACAGAGGCTAACACACAGGCTAACACAGAGGCTAACTCACAGGCTAACACAGAGACTAACTCACAGGCTAACACACAGGCTAACACACAGGCTAACACACAGGCTAACACACAGGCTAACTCACAGGCTGACTAACAGGCTAACACACAGGCTAACACACAGGCTAAGAGCACAGGCTAACAAAACAGACTAACACACAAGCTAACTCACAGGCTAACACACAGGCTAAGGCCAGGCTAACAAACAGGCTAACACACAAGACTAACTCACAGGCTAACACACCACAGGCTAAGACACAGGCTAACAAACAGGCTAACAAACAGGCTAACACACAGGCTGACTCACAGGCTAACACACAGGCTAACACAGGCCAGGCTAAACAACAGGCTAACACACAGGCTAACTCACAGGCTAAACTCTGAGGCTAACACACAGGCTAATGCACAGATCAACATGTTTGAATTTGTAAGTACAGAGCAGGGGGGCGGGGATAGGGGGGGTAGGTGAAAAACAGACTATCTGAGCACTCAGGCCTCAGTTGCAGGACAATACAGGATTATTCAAACATGAATCGCTCTAAATAAAAGCTCAAATGTTTCCCCCTGCTGGATAAAAGAGGTATTACACAGACACAGGTTTCAGGTCACGGGGGGCAGTGTGGAGCAGAGAGGGGCTTTGGGAGGGCATCTGAACACAACCCCACTTTGGGCTAATTGTCAGGCTAACACCACAGGAAGTGCACACCTCGTTTCCATGGAGACGGGCCAGCAGGAGGGAGGAGTATGATGACGTCGTCGCTGAGGAGGAGAGTATGATGACGTTCGCCGCTGAGGTCACCACCGAGCACAGCTTCTGAGCCAATCACAGCTCTGCTTTTATCTTTAAATGAGTCTGACATTTCAGTCAGAACTTAAGAAATATATGTATAAAATAAAGTTTTAAGATTCACTTTATTTGTAAAGTTTTAAATGTCCTGCACCTGCTTGTTTCCACATATTTTAATAAAATGGACTTATAAGCCGCTCTTCTGTCTAGATCTAATTATAAAGACTTTTATTTTCCAATAATCAGGAAGTGCACTGTTAGCATGCTAACTCGCCTGCTGCTCAAGTAAAGTAACAATAAAAGGCTAACCTCCTGTTTGAATCTCAGTGGTATTCTCTAAAGGACGATTCACAAAACTCTCATGTTTCTGAAGATGTGTTTTTGATCCAAAGTAAAGTGACGTCATAAAGTCCTTGTAATGGCGTCCGCAGAGTCACTGTTTTCTGTGTCTGTGTCTTATTGCTAACTGTCTGCAGTCCTCACCTTTACACTGTACTGTTATAAACTCAATCTAAAGAGGGGTATTTACTTCAGTGGGGTATTAAAGAGGAGGTATTTACTTCTCTGTGGTAGTATTAAAGAGGAGGTATCTATACTTCTGTGGGGTATTAAAGAGGAGGTATTTACTTCTGTGGGGTATTAAAGAGGAGGTATTTACTTCTGTGGGGTATTAAAGAGGAGGTATTTACTTCTGTGGGGTATTAAAGAGGAGGTATTTACTTCTGTGGGGTATTAAAGATGAGGTATTTACTTGTGGGGGTATTAAAGAGGAGGTATTTACTTCTGAGGGGTATATTAGAGGAGAGGGGGTATTATTTCACTTCGTGGGGTATTAAAGAGGAGGTATTTACTTCTGTGGGGAATTAAAGAGGAGGTATTTACTTCTGTGGGGTATTAAAGAGGGGTATTTACTTCTGTGGTGTATTAAAGAGGAGGTATTTACTTCTGTGGGGTATTAAAAGAGGGGGGTATTTACTCTGTGGGGTATTAAAGAGGAGGTATTTACTTTGAGTGGGGTATTAAAGAGGGGGTATTTTACTTCTGTGGGGTATTAAAGAGGAGGAGGTATTACTTGTGTGGGGTATATAAAGAGGAGGTATTTTACTTGTGTGGGGGTATTAAAGAGGAGGTATTTACTTTAAATGGGGGGTATTAAGAGGGGGTATTTACTTTAGTGGGGTATTAAAGAGGAGGTATTTACTTGTGTGGGGTATTAAAGAGGGGGTATTTACTTCTGTGGTATTAAGAGAGGAGGTATTTACTTGTGTGGGGTATTAAAGAGGAGGTATTTACTTGTGTGGGGTATTTAAAGAGGAGGTATTTACTTCTCTGGGGTATTAAAGAGGAGGTATTTACTTGCTGTGGGGTATTAAAGAGGGGGTATTTACTTGTGTGGGGGTATAAAGAGGGGGTATTTACTTGTGTGGGGTATTAAAGAGAGGTATTTACTTATATGGGGTATTAAAGAGGAGGTATTTACTTGTGTGGGGTATTAAAGAGGAGGTATTTACTTCTGTGGGGTATTAAAGAGGAGGTATTTACTTGTGTGGGGTATTAAAGAGGGGGGTATTTACTTGTGTGGGGTATTAAAGAGGAGGTATTTACTTCTGTGGGGTATTAAAGAGGAGGTATTTTACTTGTGGGGGTATTAAAGAGGAGGTATTTACTTGTGTGGGGTATTAAAGAGGAGGTATTTACTTGTGTGGGGTATTAAAGAGGAGGTATTTACTTGTGTGGGGTATTAAAGAGGGGGTATTTACTTTAGTGGGGTATTAAAGAGGAGGTATTTACTTGTGTGGGGTATTAAAGAGGAGGTATTTACTTCTGTGGGGTATTAAAGAGGAGGTATTTACTTCTGTGGGGTATTAAAGAGGAGGTATTACTACTTCAGTGGGGTATTAAAGAGGAGGTATTTACTTCTGTGGGGTATTAAAGAGGAGGTATTACTACTTGTGTGGGGTATTAAAGAGGAGGTATTTACTTGTGTGGGGTATTAAAGAGGAGGTATTTACTTCTATGGGGTATTAAAGAGGGGGTATTTACTTTGTGTGGGGTATTAAAGAGGAGGTATTTACTTGTGTGGGGTATTAAAGAGGGGGTATTTACTTCTGTGGGGTATTAAAGAGGAGGTATTTACTTGTGTGGGGGGTATTAAAGAGGAGGTATTTACTTGTGTGGGGTATTAAAGAGGAGGTATTTACTTGTGTGGGGTATTAAAGAGGAGGTATTTACTTGTGTGGGGGTATTAAAGAGGGGTATTACTTGTGTGGGGTATTAAAGAGGGGGTATTTACTTGTGTGGGGTATTAAAGAGGAGGTATTACTTCTGTGGGGTATTAAAGAGGAGGTATTTACTTGTGTGGGGGTATTAAAGAGGAGGTATTTACTTCTGTGGGGTATTAAAGAGGAGGTATTTACTTGTGTGGGGTATTAAAGAGGGGGTATTTTACTTGTGTGGGGTATTAAAGAGGAGGTATTTACTTGTGTGGGGTATTAAAGAGGAGGTATTTACTTGTGTGGGGTATTAAAGAGGAGGTATTTACTTGTGTGGGGTATTAAAGAGGAGGTATTTACTTCTGTGGGGTATTAAAGAGGAGGTATTTACTTGTGTGGGGTATTAAAGAGGGGGTATTTACTTGTGTGGGGTATTAAAGAGGGGGTATTTACTTGTGTGGGGTATTAAAGATGAGGTATTTACTTATATGGGGTATTAAAGAGGAGGTATTTACTTGTGTGGGGTATTAAAAGAGGAGGTATTTACTCTGTGTGGGTATTAAAGAGGAGGTATTTACTTGTGTGGGGTATTAAAGAGGGGGTATTTACTTGTGTGGGGTATTAAAGAGGAGGTATTTACTTGTGTGGGGTATTAAAGAGGAGGTATTTACTTGTGTGGGGTATATTAAAGAGGAGGTATTTACTTGTGTGGGGTATTAAAGAGGAGGTATTTACTTGTGTGGGGTATTAAAGAGGAGGTATTTACTTGTGTGGGGTATTAAAGAGGAGGTATTTACTTGTGTGGGGTATTAAAGAGGAGGTATTTACTTGTGTGGGGTATTAAAGAGGAGGTATTTACTTGTGTGGGGGTATTAAAGAGGAGGTATTTACTTGTGTGGGGTATTAAAGAGGAGGTATTTACTTCTATGGGGTATTAAAGAGGGGGTATTTACTTGTGTGGGGTATTAAAGAGGGGGTATTTACTTGTGTGGGGTATTAAAGATGAGGTATTTACTTATATGGGGTATTAAAGAGGAGGTATTAACTTGTGTGGGGTATTAAAGAGGAGGTATTTACTTCTGTGGGGTATTAAAGAGGAGGTATTTACTTCTGGGGTATTAAAGAGGGGGTTTTACTTGTGTGGGTATTAAAGAGGAGGTATTTACTTGTGTGGGGTATTAAAGAGGGGGGTATTTACTTGTGTGGGGTATTAAAGATGAGGTATTTACTTATATGGGGTATTAAAGAGGAGGTATTTACTTCTGTGGGGTATTAAAGAGGAGGTATTTACTTGTGTGGGGTATTAAAGAGGAGGTATTTACTTGTGTGGGGTATTAAAGAGGAGGTATTTACTTGTGTGGGGTATTAAAGAGGAGGTATTTACTTGTGTGGGGTATTAAAGAGGGGGTATTTACTTGTGTGGGGTATTAAAGAGGAGGTATTTACTTGTGTGGGGTATTAAAGAGGAGGTATTTACTTCTGTGGGGTATTAAAGAGGAGGTATTTACTTGTGTGGGGTATTAAAGAGGAGGTATTTACTTGTGTGGGGTATTAAAGAGGGGGTATTTACTTGTGTGGGGTATTAAAGAGGAGGTATTTACTTGTGTGGGGTATTAAAGAGGAGGTATTTACTTGTGTGGGGTAATGATGTTGCCGAGGGGGAGGATGTAGAGAATAAAGAGGAGAGGACCAAGCACTGAACCCTGGGGGACTCCCTGCTGCAGGGGGGCTATGGAGGAGGAGCGATGGTTGATGTGGATGAACTGTTGCCGGTTTGTGAGGTAGGACTGGAGCCAGAAGAGAGCAGAGCCGGTGATGTTGAGTGAGTTTTTGAGGCGGGACAGGAGAATGGAGTGGCTGATTGTGTCGAAGGCTGCAGTGAGGTCCAAGAGGATGAGGATGGAGAGGTGGCCGGAGTCAGAGGAGAGGAGGAGGTCGTTTGTGACTTTGAGGAGAGCTGTTTCGGTGCTGTGTTTGGGACGGAAGCCGGACTGGAAGGGTTCACACAGACTGTTGGAGGTGAGGTGGGTTTGGAGTTGGGCGGCGACGACACGTTCCAGGATTTTCGACAGAAAGGGGAGGTTGGATATGGGACGGAAATTTGCACAATTATCAGGGTCAAGGTTGGTTTTTTTGAGGATGGGGGTGATAGCAGCCAACTTGAGAGACTGTGGGACAGAACCGGAGGAGAGCGAGGAGTTTATGATTTGGGTGATCAGTGGAGAGAGTGCAGGAAGACAGGCTTTGATGAGAGGAGAGGGAATGGGATCCAGGAGCATGTAGAAGTTTTAATGCCAGAGAAAAGTTTTGTCAGGTGAACAGGGGAAATGGGTGAGAAGTGCGAGAGCTGTTGATGGGGCGGAGGAGGATCAGGTGGAGCAGTGTGGGAGGAGGAGAGGTCTATTGAACTGGAAATGGATCTATTTTGGACTGAAAGAAGGATTGAAACTGGTTGCATTTGTCAGTGGTGAAGGAAGATGAGGTGTTATTGTTGGGCTTTAGGAGTGTGTTTATTGTGGAAAAGAGAGCTTTGGGGTTATTGGAGCCGGAGTGGATGAGGTTGGAGTAATATTTAGACCGGGCGGAGTTTAGTTTGTCTTTGTATTGTTGTATGTAGTCTGTGTAGATTTGGAGATGGATGGTTAAACCACTTTTCTTGTACAGTCTCTCAAGCTGGCGCTTACGGACCTTCATTTGATGGAGCTCAGGGGTGTACCAGGGGGCAGTGTGGGTGAAGGAGACGGTTTTAGTTTTGGTGGGGGCCAGTTCGTCAAGACAGGAGGAGAGGGTGTTGTTATAATGAGCGACAAGTTCAGAAGGGTTTTCAGACGGAGGGGGGGGGTAACCAGTTTGGAGGAGAGAAGAGCAGAAAGAGCAGGAGTGTCAATGGATTTAAGATTTCTGAAAGTTATTGTACGTTTTGCTTTGTGGGCTGTGAGGGGGATTTGTAAGTTGAAGGTTATGGCAAAGTGGTCAGATATGCAGAGGTTATGGCTGGAGAGATTGTTTATTGTGGGACCAGTGGAACAAACCAGATCAAGAATGTGACCATGAGGGAAATTGACATATTGAGTGATGTTGAAGCATTGAAGAAGGTCCATGAATTCAGCAGCGGGTTTGGAGTTGACATTGTCAATGTGGAAATTGAAGTCACCAAGCAGAAGGATGGAGGATGATATGGCACTTAACTGAGTCAGGAAGTCTGTGAGGTCTGGAAGGAATGAGGGGTTGGGCTTCGGGGGGCGGTAAATAACAGCAGTTACAAGTGGAGATGGCCCGGACAATTGTCTGTGCCCTGCTCTTTAAATACGTCCCAGTCTGTGTGGTGAAAACGATCCTGGAGCATAGGAATAGAGTCCTCTGGCCATGTTCTCACAGACTGTTGTCTCCATGCTCTTGATCTTTGGTGTATACCTTGGGTGTAACAGAAGAGAGAGGTGGTGTGACAGACCCAGGTGGGGATAAGCCTGGGCTCTGTGTGCATCTGCCACATTGGTGTACACCTGGTCCAAAGTTCTATCTCCTCTAGTAGAACACTTCACGTCGCAATGGAATTTGTGAAGTACTGATTTTAAATCCGCCTGGTTGAAATCCCCGGCTGCAATAAAAACACTGTCCGGATGTGCTACTAGGCTGTTGTTGATGCTGCTGCTCACTTGTGCTAATGCTAGCTTAGCATTAGCATCTGGTGGAATGTAAACGGCGCAGATGGAAACAAGAGAGAATTCCCGTGGGAGATAGAAAGGATGGCACTTTAAAAGCAACAGTTCTGTCTCTGGACAGGACGATTGTGCACCAGGAGTTGTTAATATAAATGCACTGTCCCCCGACAATCTTCTTACCCGAGTCCGCGGTCCTGTCGGCTCGGTAGACGGTGCGGCCTGCTAGCTCAATGGCCGCGTCCGGAATGGAGCTGTCCAGCCAGGTTTCGGTAAAAATCTAACATGAACAGTTGTTTAAAGTCCTTCGCGTGGTCATCTGTAGTTGTATCTCGTCGATCTTGTGACGAATGGAACGAGCGTTCGAGAGAAAGATAGCCGGGAGCGGCGGTTTAAAGGGGCTAGTCTTTAGCCTAGCCCATACGCCCCTGCGCTTGCCTCTCTTCTGCCTCCACTCACAGCGCTTCCTCCTCCGGCCTGCTGCAGCGGGTGTCCCCCGGGGTGGCTCGACAATCTCCGGGAGGATCAGATTTCCCACTGACGGCTGATATACACCGCTTAGTTGTAACAGTTCATTACTGCTGGATTGAAAAGTGCAGATACAGTGTGAAACAATACACAGCACCACAAAGTGCAATAGTAGGAGCTCCGGGCCGCTGCGCCTGTGCGCGCCGCCATGATGTCCACGACAAATCAATTGTCTTCTATGAATTTTTGAAAATGAAATTTGAAGAGGGCGCTAGAGAGTCATTTTGTGAGATAAAACCATGATTTGCATATCATTGTGTTCAGCTCACAAATGTGCATAAACGCTGTATTAGAGTTTTCACAACAAAAAATGTGTGAACGAGAAATATTTTATTGAAATATTCCAAAAATTGCGATTTTGTATAAAATTCACCATGACCACACCCAAAGTCATATTCAAATATAATTGATGATCTTTAATCTCACATGGGTTTAGTGGGATTTGGCCAAATTTGAAGTGTTTGTGATGAAAACTGTGCGAGGAGATGTCCTGAATGTGAGGGTGTGCGCTTTTGTCTTTCCCGGGTTTGATCCAATATGGCCGACTTCCTGTACATTTTACTGTGTTTACTACTTGATTTTTGCCATTTTCTCCGTTTCGGACACGGTTTTAATGAGTCCCTCGCTGGGACGTTGTCCCAGTCTCAGGCCTAATTATCAAAATAAACTTAAAGCTGCTGGTATCACTAAATATAAAGTTTAATGACCAAAATAAACTTAAAGCTTCCAGCATACTGAAACATAAAGTTAATGTACAACATAAACAAAAAGGAAAAGCAATTGGAAAACAAAGATCATAATAATGAGGAATTTAAGACCAAAACTCAGGAAGCACTGAAGCAAAAACAAAAATTTCACGTATGTTTTGGAGCAGTTTTTAAACAATGATCAAGATGGTCCAGAGTACATTTGCTGCGTTTGTTTAAAACTATCATTTAGAAACCAGGTCTTATTTGTAGAAAGGACTTTATGGTTAAATCTAAATGCGCAGATGTAGCCATTACCTCCATCTCTCTTGCTCTTAACATTAATTTTATGCAAGTTTTAGCTTTACCGAAGGGGGGTTCAGTGAGGGATCCATGGTCCAGTCACGTTTCATTCACAACTTTAACCCATGATTATCACATTTGAAAACAAACACAAAAGTACTCGCATTATTAGCGGGGCTTCAACACGCAGATACGCGGAAATAAACCGCGACTTGATGTACGCCAAACTCGGCACTAGCTTTCAATTTAGCGGATTTGAATGGTACATAGGACCGATAAAGTATCGGCAAAACTCACCATTGGGTTGTGTGTAAGCAAGATTGTGAAAAATAAGTTTAAAGCCGAGTAGTAGTCGTCCAGACCAAACGCCAGTTGCACAGACGCAGTGAGAGTGGAGTGGGAGGGGCGGAGGAGCAGACAGGTACAGAGGTGCTCCAGTTATTTATTGGTCAACCAATTGGGGGTGAGCAAATCAGGAATGGGCATTGACCAGGTAAGGGTAACCCTAGGTGGAATGGGTGCATGTACAAGAAATTGTTAAGGAGACGTGTGCAGATATTAATGTTGAAGTGGAAAACCAGACAGAACAGGAGCAGGCGAAAGATTTAGATGATGAACTTCAGCACGAAAAACGTATCCTGATACATAGAATGACGCTGTCGATCATGGAGGCTGATACCGCGCAGAAAGCTTTTGACCACTGTTTTGAGGGTATTTTGGATTTGGATCAAGTGGAGGGAACAGTCCGGTTGGTTTGTTGTCAGATAAGTATTTTCTAGAAGAGTTTCCATTAGGTTGTAATACGTTTCCTAGTCCTCGGCCTGGTCCCCTGACCATGTGCAGATATTTCATTAACAAACTGCTGCACGTGGATGATTTACACTAAATGTTTCTTTTCTTTGGGTTGTACATGTTAGAAGTTCAGCAGGTTGTGTCGAAAGTGTCGATAACATTGTGAAATTCTGGTCAGGCTAATGCTGCTGCAAGTGAAGGAACTTTAGAAAGTTTGTTACAGTATGATAATGGTTATCGTTTATGCAGCCGATTAGAGGTACGCCGCCCTTCTGGCAGACTGCACAAAAAGATTTATTTGCTTCGCCCATGCGCTCATCGTTGTGAAAATAATAGGCCCCCTACAGGGCGTAGGGGCTCGAGCCTAAAAAGAAACATTATTTTGAGACAAAAGTCCAGTCCACTGTCTATAAATATGGATTTAGTTGTGTGTGCTCTCGCTTACGGCCATACCAACTTGTGATTGGTTTGGAACCTTGTGGGTGTGGCCAGAGCAGGAAGAGAGTGGGTGAGCTGTGTGCTGCACGGAACAAACTTTTCCCCTTTCATTTGGTGTTTTTAGGTATTTTTTTCATCCTTTTTTCCTTTTTCCTTTTTATTTTATTCATTTTTTTGTTAATCCCATTAGTTCCTACTGGGGGTTCTTGTTTGCTCCTTTTTTGAGCAAAGAAAATGGCTACCACCCGGACAGACCACAGGCTACAACTGCTGCAATGGACAAGACAAGACCTGTAGACAACGGACACAAAGAAAAAACATATTGGAAAGAAGTTATGAGAAGGATTTAACCGTGTATTTGGAATGTGAGGTCAAGGAGTCGGCATCAATTGTATTAAGAGCAGCAAAGAACAAGGCAGGAAACGTACTGGCATCCAGACAGAAAAATAAGGACGAACTGACAGTCACAACTCCACAGGCAAAGGGACGTTTGTTGGATGGCTTCTGTGTGGGGGACACCAACGTGCAATGTCCAGATTGTGTAATGGAGATTAGAGAGTTATGAGGAGCCAGGATCGATGTGGAGAAGTGATGTGGAGCAGCCAAATGGAGATGAACGTTCCTGACGGCGAAAACGGTGCATCGGGCTGTGGAAAGTATGAGGTATACGAGGTGATGGTTGCCTCAGGGACGCCGTTGTCTGGCTCCCAACGGGAGAAAAGCAGCAGGACGCCAAGTGTCCTGTGCCACGTTGGCACAAAGCCACAGGACATCACTCCTCCTACAGAACACGCTGTACCCGTCAGCCCACGGGCCAATCCCAAATGGGTGTGGGTGTAAGTGAGAGAATAAATCCATGTTTATAGACAGTGGACTGCAGTTTTTGTCTAAAAAGTGTGTAGTTTTTAATTTTTTTCAATGGTCAACACCGAAATGATTGAAAAAGCTTCGAGTGGAGTTTGCAGAATCTCTCTGATTTAAACTATAAATGAACTGGACTGAAAATAAAGGCTCTTGGTCAACACAGACAAGACAATTTATTTAAATATTTGTTGATTTAAAATGTATTTAAATATTGGACAGATGCCCTCCCATCCTCCTCTATCCCAGTGTGTCAGATGCCCTCCCATCCTCCTCTCTCAGTGTGTCAGATGCCCTCCCATCCTCCCCTCTCAGTGTGTCAGATGCCCTCCCATCCTCCTCTCTCAGTGTGTCAGATGCCCTCCCATCCTCCTCTCTCAGTGTATCAGATGCCCTCCCATCCTCTCTCTCAGTGTGTCAGATGCCCTCCCATCCTCCTCTCTACAGTGTGTCAGATGCCCTCCCATCCTCCTCTCTCAGTGTGTCAGATGCCCTCCATCCTCCTCTCTCAGTGTATCAGATGCCCTCCCATCCTCCTCTCTCAGTGTGTCAGATGCCCTCCCATCCTCCTCTATCCCTGTGTGTCAGATGCCCTCCCATCCTCCTCTATCTCAGTGTGTCAGATGCCCTCCCATCCTCCTCTATCCCTGTGTGTCAGATGCCCTCCCATCCTCCTCTCTCAGTGTGTCAGATGCCCTCCCATCCTCCTCTCTCAGTGTGTCAGATGCCCTCCCATCCTCCTCTCTCAGTGTGTCAGATGCCCTCCCATCCTCCTCCTCTCTCAGTGTGTCAGATGCCCTCCCATCCTCCTCTATCCCTGTGTGTCAGATGCCCCTCCCATCCTCCTCTCTCAGTGTGTCAGATGCCCTCCCATCCTCCTCTCTCAGTGTGTCAGATGCCCTCCCCATCCTCCTCTCTCAGTGTGTCAGATGCCCTCCCATCCTCCTCTATCCCTGTGTGTCAGATGCCCTCCCATCCTCCTCTCTCAGTGTGTCAGATGCCCTCCCATCCTCCTCTCTCAGTGTGTCAGATGCCCTCCCATCCTCCTCTCTCAGTGTGTCAGATGCCCTCCCATCCACCCTCTCTCTCAGTGTGTCAGATGCCCTCCCATCCTCCTCTCTCAGTGTGTGTCAGATGCCCTCCCATCCTCCTCTCTCAGTGTGTCAGATGCCCTCCCATCCTCCTCTCTGTGTGTCAGATGCCCTCCCATCCTCCTCTCTCAGTGTGTCAGATGCCCTCCCATCCTCCTCCTCTCTCAGTGTGTCAGATGCCCTCCCATCCTCCTCTATCTCAGTGTGTCAGATGCCCTCCCATCCTCTTCTATCCCTGTGTGTCAGATGCCCTCCCATCCTCCTCTCTCAGTGTGTCAGATGCCCTCCCATCCTCCTCTCTCAGTGTGTCAGATGCCCTCCCATCCTCCTCTCTCAGTGTGTCAGATGCCCCCCATCCTCCTCTCTCAGTGTGTCAGATGCCCTCCCATCCTCCTCTCTCAGTGTGTCAGATGCCCTCCCATCCTCCTCCTCTCTCAGTGTGTCAGATGCCCTCCCATCCTCCTCTATCCCTGTGTGTCAGATGCCCTCCCATCCTCCTCTATCTCAGTGTGTCAGATGCCCTCCCATCCTCCTCTCTCAGTGTGTCAGATGCCCTCCCATCCTCCTCCTCTCTCAGTGTGTCAGATGCCCTCCCATCCTCCTCTATCCCTGTGTGTCAGATGCCCTCCCATCCTCCTCTATCCCAATGTGTCAGATGCCCTCCCATCCTCCTCTATCTCTGTGTGTCAGATGCCCCTCCCATCCTCCTCTATCTCAGTGTGTCAGATGCCCTCCCATCCTCCTCTCTCAGTGTGTCAGATGCCCTCCCCTCCTCCTCTCAGTGTGTCAGATGCCCTCCCATCCTCCTCTCTCAGTGTGTCAGATGCCCTCCCATCCTCCTCTCTCAGTGTGTCAGATGCCCTCCCATCCTCCTCTATCCCTGTGTGTCAGATGCCCTCCCATCCTCCTCTCTCAGTGTGTCAGATGCCCTCCCATCCTCCTCTCTCAGTGTGTCAGATGCCCTCCCATCCTCCTCTATCTCAGTGTGTCAGATGCCCTCCCATCCTCTCAGTGTGTCAGATCCCTCCCATCCTCCTGTCAGTGTGTCAGATGCCCTCCCATCCTCCTCTCTCAGTGTGTGTCAGATGCCCTCCCATCCTCCTCTCTCAGTGTGTCAGATGCCCTCCCATCCTCCTCTCTCTCAGTGTGTCAGATGCCCTCCCATCCTCCTCTATCTCAGTGTGTCAGATGCCCTCCATCCTCTTCTATCCCTCCCTCCCATCCTCTATCCCTGTGTGTCAGATGCCCTCCCATCCTCCTCTCTCAGTGTGTCAGATGCCCTCCCATCCTCCTCTCTCAGTGTGTCAGATGCCCTCCCATCCTCCTCTATCCCTGTGTGTCAGATGCCTCCCATCCTCCCATCCTCCTCCTCCTCTCAGTGTGTCAGATGCCCTCCCATCCTCCTCTCAGTGTGTCAGATGCCCTCCCATCCTCCTCTCTCTGTCAGATGCCTCCCCATCCTCCTCTCTCAGTGTGTCAGATGCCCTGCCCTCCCATCCTCCTCTCTCAGTGTGTCAGATGCCCTCCCATCCTCCTCCTCTGTGTCAGATGTGTCCTCCTCTCTCAGTGTATCAGATGCCCTCCCATCCTCCTCTCTCAGTGTGTCAGATGCCCTCCCATCCTCCTCTCTCTCAGTGTGTCAGATGCCCTCCCATCCTCCTCTATCTCTGTGTGTCAGATGCCCTCCCATCTCCTCTATCTCAGTGTGTCAGATGCCCTCCCATCCTCCTCTATCCTGTGTGTCAGATGCCCTCCCATCCTCCTCTCTCAGTGTGTCAGATGCCCTCCCATCCTCCTCTCTCAGTGTGTCAGATGCCCTCCCATCCTCCTCTCTCAGTGTGTCAGATGCCCTCCCATCCTCCTCTCTCAGTGTGTCAGATGCCCTCCCATCCTCCTCTATCCCTGTGTGTCAGATGCCCTCCCATCCTCCTCTCTCAGTGTGTCAGATGCCCTCCCATCCTCCTCTATCTCAGTGTGTCAGATGCCCCTCCCATCCTCCTCTCTCAGTGTGTCAGATGCCCTCCCATCCTCCTCTCTCAGTGTGTCAGATGCCCTCCCCATCCTCCTCTATCCAATGTGTCAGATGCCCTCCCATCCTCCTCTATCTCAGTGTGTCAGATACCCTCCCATCCTCCTCTATCTCAGTGTGTCAGATGCCCTCCCATCCTCCTCTCTCAGTGTGTCAGATGCCCTCCCATCCTCCTCTGTCCCAGTGTGTCAGATGCCCTCCCCCTCCTCTCCTCTCTCAGTGTGTCAGATGCCCTCCCATCCTCCTCTCTCAGTGTGTCAGATGCCCTCCCATCCTCCTCTCAGTGTGTCAGATGCCCTCCCATCCTCCTCTCTCAGTGTGTCAGATGCCCTCCCATCCTCCTCTCTCAGTGTGTCAGATGCCCTCCCATCCTCCTCTCTCAGTGTCAGATGCCCTCCCATCCTCCTCTCTCAGTGTGTCAGATGCCCTCCCATCCTCCTCTATCCCTGTGTGTCAGATGCCCTCCCATCCTCCTCTCTCAGTGTGTCAGATGCCCTCCCATCCTCCTCTCTCAGTGTGTCAGATGCCCTCCCATCCTCCTCTCTCAGTGTGTCAGATGCCCTCCATCCTCCTCTATCTCAGTGTGTCAGATGCCCTCCCATCCTCCTCCTCTCTCAGTGTGTCAGATGCCCTCCCATCCTCCTCTATCCCAATGTGTCAGATGCCCTCCCATCCTCCTCTATCTCTGTGTGTCAGATACCCTCCCATCCTCCTCTATCTCAGTGTGTCAGATGCCCTCCCATCCTCCTCTCTCAGTGTGTCAGATGCCCTCCCATCCTCCTCTCTCAGTGTGTCAGATGCCCTCCCATCCTCCTCTCTCAGTGTGTCAGATGCCCTCCCATCCTCCTCTATCCCTGTGTGTCAGATGCCCTCCCATCCTCCTCTATCTCAGTGTGTCAGATGCCCTCCCATCCTCCTCTCTCAGTGTGTCAGATGCCCTCCCATCCTCCTCCTCTCTCAGTGTGTCAGATGCCCTCCCATCCTCCTCTATCCCAATGTGTCAGATGCCCTCCCATCCTCCTCTATCTCTGTGTGTCAGATACCCTCCCATCCTCCTCTATCTCAGTGTGTCAGATGCCCTCCCATCCTCCTCTCTCTCAGTGTGTCAGATGCCCTCCCATCCTCCTCTCTGTGTGTCAGATGCCCTCCCATCCTCCTCTCTCAGTGTGTCAGATGCCCTCCCATCCTCCTCTATCCCTGTGTGTCAGATGCCCTCCCCATCCTCCTCTCTCAGTGTGTCAGATGCCCTCCCATCCTCCTCTATCCCTGTGTGTCAGATGCCCTCCCATCCTCCTCTCTCAGTGTGTCAGATGCCCTCCCATCCTCCTCTCTCAGTGTGTCAGATGCCCTCCCATCCACCTCTCAGTGTGTCAGATGCCCTCCCATCCTCCTCTATCTCAGTGTGTCAGATGCCCTCCCATCCTCCTCTCAGTGTGTCAGATGCCCTCCCATCCTCCTCTCTCAGTGTGTCAGATGCCCTCCCATCCTCCTCTCTGTGTGTCAGATGCCCTCCCATCTCCTCTCTGTGTGTCAGATGCCCTCCCATCCTCCTCCTCTCTCAGTGTGTCAGATGCCCTCCCATCCTCCTCTATCTCAGTGTGTCAGATGCCCTCCCATCCTCTTCTATCCCTGTGTGTCAGATGCCCTCCCATCCTCCTCTCTCAGTGTGTCAGATGCCCTCCCATCCTCCTCTCTCAGTGTGTCAGATGCCCTCCCATCCTCCTCTCTCAGTGTGTCAGATGCCCTCCCATCCTCCTCTCTCTCAGTGTGTCAGATGCCCTCCCATCCACCTCTCAGTGTGTCAGATGCCCTCCCATCCTCCTCTCTCAGTGTGTCAGATGCCCTCCCATCCTCCTCTATCTCAGTGTGTCAGATGCCCTCCCATCCTCCTCTATCCCTGTGTGTCAGATGCCCTCCCATCCTCCTCTCTCAGTGTGTCAGATGCCCTCCCATCCTCCTCTCTCCCTGTGTGTCAGATGCCCTCCCATCCTCCTCTCTCAGTGTGTCAGATGCCCTCCCATCCTCCTCTCAGTGTGTCAGATGCCCTCCCATCCTCCTCTCAGTGTGTCAGATGCCCTCCCATCCTCCTCTCTCAGTGTGTCAGATGCCCTCCCATCCTCCTCTATCCCTGTGTGTCAGATGCCCTCCCATCCTCCTCTCTCAGTGTGTCAGATGCCCTCCCATCCTCCTCCTCTCTCAGTGTGTCAGATGCCCTCCCATCCTCCTCTATCCCTGTGTGTCAGATGCCCTCCCATCCTCCTCTCTCAGTGTGTCAGATGCCCTCCCATCCTCTTCTATCCTGTGTGTGTCAGATGCCCTCCCATCCTCCTCTATCTCTGTGTGTCAGATGCCCTCCCATCCTCCTCTCTCAGTGTGTCAGATGCCCTCCCATCCTCCTCTCTCAGTGTGTCAGATGCCCTCCATCCTCCTCTCTCTGTGTGTCAGATGCCCTCCCATCCTCCTCTCTCTGTGTGTCAGATGCCCTCCCATCCTCCTCTCTCTCAGTGTGTCAGATGCCCTCCCATCCCTCCCATCCTCCATCTCTGTGTGTGTCAGATGCCCTCCCATCCTCCTCTCTCCCTGTGTGTCAGATGCCCTCCCATCCTCCTCTATCCCTGTGTGTCAGATGCCCTCCCATCCTCCTCTCTCAGTGTGTCAGATGCCTCCCATCCTCCTCTCTCAGTGTGTCAGATGCCCTCCCATCCTCCTCTCTCTGTGTGTCAGATGCCCTCCCATCCTCCTCTATCTCAGTGTGTCAGATGCCCTCCCATCCTCCTCTATCCCTGTGTGTCAGATGCCCTCCCATCCTCCTCTCTCAGTGTGTCAGATGCCCTCCCATCCTCCTCTCTCAGTGTGTCAGATGCCCTCCCATCCTCCTCTCTCTGTGTGTCAGATGCCCTCCCATCCTCCTCTATCTCAGTGTGTCAGATGCCTCCCATCCTCCTCTATCCCTGTGTGTCAGATGCCCTCCCATCCTCCTCTATCCTGTGTGTGTCAGATGCCCTCCCATCCTCCTCTCTCAGTGTGTCAGATGCCCTCCCCCATCCTCCTCTCAGTGTGTCAGATGCCCTCCCATCCTCCTCTGTCAGTGTGTGTCAGATGCCCTCCCATCCTCCTCTATCTCAGTGTGTCAGATGCCCTCCCATCCTCCTCTGTCCCTGTGTGTCAGATGCCCTCCCATCCTCCTCTCTCAGTGTGTCAGATGCCCTCCCATCCTCCTCTCTCAGTGTGTCAGATGCCCTCCCATCCTCCTCTATCCCTGTAGTCTTGGAGGTGGGGCAGGTCAGATGTCTCTAGTTCATCTGCAGATGTTGTGATGTGTCAGATTCCTTTCTACATGTGAAAAATCAAGGAAAACATTTATGGATTTGACCTTGAATATTTCTTATAAAAACAACATATAAAGGAGACAGAACTGGACTTTCTCCTGTAAAATCCTTTGAGGTGAATGTTGTGTTCTTGTGGCTCCTCCCGGGGACCCTCTCAGAGTGCCCTCAGTCTCCCCAGAGCCCTGCACCTCTCGGGGGAAGTCTCCTCGTGTGGCCTCTGTCTGGAGACTGGAGACACAGCAGCAGCTCACGTTTTTTCCAAACCACATTCTGACTATCTGATAGCACAGGAGGTGACGTATATGGTACATTTTCTGTGTTTTAGAAAAGCTCATTGCAAATAACACAACCAAAATGTACAATGTAGAACTGATAAACGTCCTGACTGTGAGCGGGCTCGCATCTCCACACACCCGACTCTTATTTGGCCTGGAGGAGGGCCTCCTCCTGCTTGTTTCCATGGACATGTTGCTCCTTTGGCAATAATCTCACACAGTACGACATAAAACTTATCCAAATTCATGGAGAATATTCCAAAGTTTTTACTTTCCATTTCCAGAGTCATGCAGGTGACATGCCACCTCCAGAAAGTTACATACTGTAGCTTTAGGTAACAATTTGTGGAGCAACTGATATTGTAAATATCATTTTGTTAAAAATCCAGCCACATCTTTGTCTCAAAGTGAGACTGGTGTTAGAGCCGATCAGAGACAGAAAACATGGCACTTCATAAGACTGAATGTCGACTGGATGAAAACTTTTAGCAATTTCCTTTTGCTGAAGACGGATAAAGTGACATGTTTAATCTCAAGGTGAGAGAAGAGGCACAGATCTGTTTTTATCTTGTGCTTTTGTATAAATGGACCTTCTGGACCTGACTGGACTGAAGCTTTGTCATCATTATCCAAGTCAACTTGTACAACTAAATTACATAGATCAGATCAAGGCCACTTGGCCAGAGTACCAAGCTGGTGTTTTTTGTGCCTCACCTGGACCACACTTTTCAAATGCATTTTTCAGGAGTACCTCAGTGGAGTTTTTGTGTCCATACATTGTGTAATCCATGCATTTTTGTGGAATACAAAGCTGTAGGTTTGGTTGCTCACTCACCTGGACCACCCCATTAGAATACTTTTGTGAGGAGTACCTAGCAGTGGGTTTACTGGACTGGACCACCCATTTGAATGTATTTGTGGGGAGTGCTTGGTTGTGGGGTTTGGTGGCTTGCCTGGTTCAGCCTGTCTGAATGTATTTATTGAGAGTACCTAACTGCAGGTTTGATAGCTTACCTGGGCACCTCTGTTGGAATGTGGAGTACCTAGCTGCAGGTTTAGTCACTCACCTCGAGCGCAGGATGACGCAGTTGTCCTTGGACAGCTGGAGCAAGGCCACCACAGCTCGTGCACTGCGCTGTGAGTCAAGTACTTGACCAGAGGGGGCGCTGCCTGTCGGACGGGGATTCGGCGCTGGGCTCTTCCCTCTTCGCTCGCCGCTACTGAGGGAATCCTGGTTAGTTTATTTTCCTCCGCTTAGTAATATGCTCAAATTCAGCGGGTATTCTCGTCTGTTCTGAGCCCGTAGTCGAAACGTAGAGGGGCCCCCGGCGTGTCCACGCCTGGGGGATCAGGAAAAAGTATGTGAACCCTTTGGGATTATGTGGAGTTTTGCATAAATTGGTCATAAAATCTGCTCTGAACTTCATCTAAGTCACAGCAATAGAAAAACACAGTGCTTAAAATAATACTACATGAGGGGTGTGGCCGAGCTGTCCATGGAGTAACATGTGAGTTTGTGAGCTCCTGCTAATACCGAATAAAATTGTTATTTTTCCGCGCACTAAGTCACAAAAGTAGTATATTTTTTGTCATCGAACTTCAAGGCAGCTTATATCGACTTCAGAATGTCTGGAAAGAGCAAAATTAAGACCCGAAATACTATTCAAACGCAGCTGAAGCCTAGCGTGCAGGCTGCGGCTAGCCCGCCAGGTGTGCCGCTAGCTACATCCGAGCCTGAGCCTGAGCGCTCTTTAACACCACCGCCTGTTGAATCAGATCCTGTTTCGGACACCGCGGCACTTAAAGTTGAGCTCCTGGCATCGCTGAAAGACGACATTGCAGGTATCATTAAGAAAGAACTCCAGGAGGCTCTCAGACTCGCACTATCGCCCATTAGGGCGGATCTACAGACATTGCAAGCGCAGCTAACGGCTAATAAAGCGGCTACCGAAGCTACACTGGCTGAGTTGAAAAACACTATGGGGGGCATGGAGACGGTCCTGTCCGACTGTACTGATGACATCGCCGGTATGAGTGCGACTATCACACGCCTCACTGCAAGTGTTACCAGGCTCGAAAATAAATGTGAGGACTTGGAAGCCAGGTCACGGCGCAACAATATTCGGATTGTTGGAGTTCCGGAGGGGCCCGACTCCAGCTCCACTGCTGCCGTTGCCGCTCTGCTCAAGGAGGCCCTTGCGCTGGAAAACGAGCCTCGCTTGGACCGGGCCCATCGCACCGGACCACGTCCAAATAAACCAGAGGAACGACCACGTCCGCGACCTATTGTTTGCAGGCTTCATTACTACAGTGACTGTGTGGACATCCTGCGCCGTGCGAGGGAGTGCGGGCGGATAAAGGTGGGAGACAAGGCGCTCTCCATTTTTCCTGATCACACGGAGAATGTAGCTCGGGCTCGGGCTGCGTTCAACGACGTGAGGCGGCAACTTCGGGACATTGACGGTGTTCGTTATGGTCTGTTCTACCCTGCACGCCTTCGCATCACCTACAAGGACGTCCAGAGGGAGTTTGTTTCTGCAGAGGAGGCCAGACAATATGTAAAAACTTTGATTCAGGGGTGAGCGGGTGTGTGGTCATCCAGCCTCCTGTTCCACTCTGTAGTGTAAACCATTGTGGGTCTTTGTTACTTTTGTTATTTTGATCACTTTTATTATTAATGTTTAGATACATTTGTTAATATATTTATCGCACATGTTGATATTTTACACACTGATGGCTGACTTTCAGCTGTGTTATCTGGGTTTGTGACTACTGCAAGTATAGTATTATAGTCTAATATTCATCACTGCGCATACTGTTTATTTAATTTTGGCAGGAGTCACTTTTTCTATTTTTTTTTTTTCTTCATGAGAATAGTTTATTGGTCCACATCTCTGAGTTGTTCACATTTTGTGGGCATATTTTTTCTTATTGTGTATAGCACTGCTGTCTCCACTGTTCTGATGTTTTATGGGGACTTTGGGTGTTGTTTATGTTCTGGTTTTTGGGTTTTTTTTTTTGGGGGGAGGGGTCCCATCTCAGCTCTTTATTGTTTATGTATTTTCTTTACTTTGCTTGAATGGTTACCACCACTTTAAACCCAAACATGGTTAGGGCCGGCCCACCTCTCAGATTTGTTAGTTGGAATATTAGAGGCATGGGCAATCCTGTTAAAAGGTCTGGGGTATTTTCACACTTGAAACGTCTAAAATCTTCTATAGTGTTTTTACAGGAGACCCATCTTCGAAATAAGGATCATCACAGGTTACACTGTTCTTGGGTGAGTCAAGTCTTTCATTCAGACTTTAACTCCAAGGCGAGAGGAGTAGCCATTTTAATTAGTAAAAATGTACAATTTTCATCTACAAAGGTTATAGCTGATAGAAATGGCAGATTCATTATGGTTGCTGGTACCTTAATGCAGGAACAGGTCCTATTGATAAATGTATATGCCCCAAACTTTGATGATGTTGGGTTTGCTAATAGGTTATTGAGCAGCCTTCCATTCTTGAATACTCATTCTATCATTTTTGGAGGTGATCTAAACTGTGTCTTTGACCCAACTCTAGATCGATCAAATCCACGTACCTTGACACTATCTGCTATGTCACAAGTTTTCTCTGATTTCATGACACAGAATGGTCTGGTTGACCCTTGGAGATCCCGTAATCCTGCTGACAAGAAATATTCTTTTTTTTCTCAGGTACATCACTCTTACTCTAGGATTGATTATTTTTGTATCGACAGAGCCTTAAATCCGTTTGTAGTTTATTCAGACTACTCGAGCATAACAATATCTGATCATGCACCGTTGCTATTAGACTTTCAGTTTACGTCCCAGATGCGATCTCCACCTCGGTGGAGATTTAACTCTCTCTTGTTGGCAGATGGGGAGTTTTGTGATTTTATTTCTAATTCAATTGATGAGTTCCTTTTGTTTAATCAGAATGACACTATTTCATACTCACTATTGTGGGAGACACTTAAATCGTATCTTAGGGGACAAATAATTTATTATGGTGCTTTATGTAGAAAAAAATCTGCTTCTAGACTCAACGAGTTAACCAACGCTATCAGTGACATAGATCAGAGATGTGCGGTGTGCCCTACTCCAGAACTGTTCAAACAGCGTGTAGATTTGCAAGGAGAATTTGATCTGTTGTCCAGTAGTGAGGCAGAGCGTTTGCTGCTGCAGAGTCGTGGTACATATTATGAGTATGGCGAGAAGGCCAGTCGTCTTTTGGCCCACCAACTTCGACGTCAGGCCGCTTCCCGCATGATAACTAGCATTAAAAATACCCAGGGCACTGTTATTACAAACCCTATCGAAATTAATGAGACCTTTAAGTCATTTTATTCTTCACTATACAAATCTGATTTTCCATTAGACAGTACTAACAGGAATGATTTTCTTCAGAATCTTCGTAATCCTATTATTGATTATGACACTGCTGAACACTTGGACTCTCCTCTTTCCCTTGATGAAGTGACTAAATCAGTTAGAGCTATGCAGTCTAATAAAGCCCCTGGTCCTGATGGGTTTCCAGTTGAATTTTACAAGAAGTTTGCTGAAAAATTGGCACCACTACTTTTGGCGGTGTTTAATGAATCATTAGAAAAAGGTGCTCTACCACCAACACTTACACAAGCCACTATTACTCTCCTCCATAAGGACAAAGATCCCACTGTATGTGGTTCCTACAGACCCCTATCATTGTTAAATGCGGATGTAAAAGTATTGGCAAAAGTAATTGCTTCCCGCTTGGAGAATGTGCTTCCCTTGATCATTTCCAATAAGCAAAATGGTTTTATAAAGGGGCGTCTATTATTTTTTAACATCCGCACCCTTCTGAATTTAATTTATTCTCTGCACCACAGGTTCGATATTTTGTCCTGCCTGAAATTTGCCACCCCCTTGCCGTGGCTGATCTGTGCGGCCCACTTACTGAAGATCCGGACCTTAATTGCCCTCGCAGAGATGGAGCTCTGGTCTATATTGTTCACGTTGTCCGGCGAATCTCTGCCAGTAACTGTTCGATGAAGTAGCGCCACCTGATAAGACAAGGTAAGGTGGAATTATTTTGACAATTTAAATTAAAACCACACAATTTAATACGCACTCACAAATAAGCGTCATAATTTACCATCCATACAGAGGAATACAGAATTTTAGTTAAAGAATATCTTATCACACTTATCTCTTGGACGCAGCAGCTTAGAGAAACCACTGGTCCATATCCAACAAACTGCCATTGAGACGTAGAGTTTTGTCATTTACATAACTGTGGTGAGACACATTATTGCTATTACCTGCCGCTCCAATCCGGTTAGTTGGGCCACTTCATTGGTGACTGCATCGGGTGAATTGACCATCTTCAGCAGCCTCCTCAGCCGGGTTACCGGGATCTGCAGTTGAAATTTGGGCAGACCCAAGCCACCGTCTGAAAACGCTGCATACAGAATACCATCTGTTGTAAAATGGTCCAGATGCAGCCATTTCTTCACTGCCCTCCGTACCCGGATGTCCACCTCCTTCAAATCACAGGCCTTGGACCCCGAGCAATCGCACGTGTACTGCATGCGGGGGAGTAAATGGGTCCTGAGGAGGTGCAGGCGTTGCGAGGGCTTCAAGCACGCCTCGGTTACCCGGGCAAGTAATCCATCAAGGGTTGGCAGGACACGGGTGGGGCAAATGCCCCTCCTCGGATGGATGTCTATACCCAGGTACCTGACTGTCTCTGAGAGCCATCGGACTAGAACTCCCTGGATCGTCCACTGGGGACCACAGTTCAGGACCATCCTTCGCCCCTGCTTCTGGAGGAGGAAGCCGGAGCATTTTGATGGGTTCACTTTCAAGCCTGTCCTCTCCGAAAAAGCAGCCAGGATGGCTAGGTTTCTGGTCATGCCCCATAGCCTCTACTTAGAATGACAAGGTCGTCGGCGTAGGCCATGCAGGTTATAGTGTGGTGGTCCAGCCCAAACTCCAAGCCGACTTCGTGCTTGTCCAGGGCATACAGAAGTGGATCGAGGGCCAGGTTGAAAAGCAAGGGGGAGAGCGGGTCGCCCTGCTTCACTCCCACTCGGACCTCTATGGGACTTGAAGTCTTGCCAGCAGATGTCACCGTGGTGCTCGAACCTCTGTATGTGTCCATGATGAGCCTCACTGTTAAAGGGCTCACCTGCCTCCTGCTAAGGGTCTCCTTTATGAGGCTGTGGGGGACTGTATCGAAAGCCCTTGCCAAGTCCACAAACACCACCGCCAGGTTTGTCTTACTCTTTTTACTGTCCTTAATCAGCCCGTCCAGTACGGTGATGTTTTCCGAGGCCCCCGGTCCTTCAATAAAGCCCCTGTCTTGGGTGAACTGGACAGACCTCCGTCAGCCTTTTGGCCACGACGTTGGAAAACAGGCGGAGGATGACCGAGCTTAGTGTCAAAGGTTGCCAGTTTTTAATGTCGGTGCTGTCGTCACTCCCTGGCTTCTCAATCAGCGTGGTTCTGCTGCTCTTCAACACTCTGGGGATGACCCCGCAGGCCATCCACGCGTTGAACATGGAGGCCAACGCTGTGCCCATAGAGTCGTGGAGGCTGAGGGGGCATCTTCGTATGCCGTCGGGCCCCGGGCTGCTGTTGGGCCTCATTGTCCCCAGAGTGTCTTGGACCTACAGATGGAAATTAGCTATGAGCTACAATCTGGTACAAACATATCTGCCACTGTGCTTAATGTAATTGTCCACTGTTCTAATAAACCAATAAATAAATATATATATATAAACAAACCTCTTTGGGGGTCACTGGGTCCCTCAAGAGCGCATTGTTGGTGGAGGGGAGGTGCCCAAAACCTCTCAGAGACGTCTCTTGGATGCCCTCCTTCCACAGATCCGTGTAGTATAATTCCACCTCGCGGATCGGGATCGCACACGACTCCGTGTCTCCGTCCAGGACCACTTCGGCCGCTCTTTTGATGTTGGTCCTCCACAGTTTTTGCAAGCGGCAGTAAGTGTTTTTTTTCCTCCTTTGTGGTGGAAGGTGCGCCTCCTCAGTCAGAGGTCCTTGACCCCCATCCTTCGCCGTAATCTCTTCACAAGGACCACCGCAGCCCGATTTACCTCCTTCACGGAGGGCAGCCTCTCCATGCCACACCTCTCCAGAAACATCTCCAGGTCAGAGTCCGGCTCCTCCAATGGCTCCAGTTCAACATTGAAAACCTTCCTCACTTCCTCCTCAGCCTCGACCTGCCTGTAGATGTCTCCTCCCGGAAGACCTGGCTCCTGTTTTAAGCCTTCCATGTACAGCTCCAGGTGGGCCCTCAACCTATGCTGGGATAGTGCTCTTTTAGTTCTGAAAAACTTGGTGCAGTGGGTGCACATTTTCTCTCCACTATTATCGCACGGGCCCATCTTCATCCCGCACTTTGCCACGTGGCCCGCCATATTAGCCACCTTATCACAGGCCGTCCCACACCTCTTGCAGCAGTACCTTTCTTGCCATGTGGGTCTTTTTAAAATGGAGTACTGCTTTTTGCAGTCGGCATTTGCCCCCCACACATATATATAAAAATGTGAATATTAGGATTTTTTTTTCATTTACATTGAGAATGTATGTTTTATTTCATATTATAAATATAATATTAACATTTTTTTAAGTTCATAAAATAGTTGAATATGTATTTTGTATGGTATTAAAACCATAAATACAAAGTTTCATTATTGTTAAAAAGCTAAAAAAAAAAAAGTCCATAATAAATATGTTATTTGAGTTGAGTGTACGTGATGACGTCACGCTCGTATGAGATAATACAGAATATGAAGTTTCCCTTTGCTCTGGAGGAGCTGAGGACTCGAGGACTCGTGGGACTTTACGTGCAGCCTGGGGGAGAGTTTTCACAAAGTGTCAGAGGACCGTGCTGAAAAGAGCTAAGCTAAAGCTAGCGCCGTATTTCTGCTTCACTTCAGAGTCAGATGGGGACAGACGGTGTGGCCACAGACGATTCTACTCTCACCTGTGAGGACGACGGACAGGAGAGCAGACTCTGAGTACCACCTTCATAAATCATCTTTTCATTCACACGTGAAGGTGAACAACGGACTGGTAGGATTATTCCACGTACAGCAAGTGTGCATAATATTACACGAGTGCACTCTTAGATTGGTATAATGTTAGACTCATATTTTGACCTTATATTGTGGGGACATTTTATGTTTATCGTATTTTACTCAGTTCATAACAATTTTCTAAATAAGAAAAGTCTAAAACATATTTGTGTTTCTTGTTTGAGCACTACTAATGGCAGACACTGTGGAAAATATTAACAACATTAGAAATACTTAAAGCTACATTTCATTTCGGTTTTTGACATAACGGTTGTATTCCCTGGAGTTGTGAA
>JAIEZT010001225.1:75318-111514 GCA_019594935.1 Periophthalmus modestus
AGATGATACAATAATATATAAGGAAAAAATAATAATAATAAAAAAATAAATAAATAAAATAAATAAATAAATAAATAAAGTCACAGATTAATTAATAAGAGGCATTTCTGATTCTACAAAAAACATATAATAAGTTATTTAAAACAAAATAATACATTTTATGGTTATTGTATATAGAAGATCTGAATAGATAATAGTCCTTGTATAAACGTTCTCAGTCATGTGTTAACAAGTATGTCATTAAGGGAGGATTATTACAATTTAAAAGTATCTCAGAATTAAAAGATCTAAAGAGGGAATTATAGTGAATCTAAGTTAATGTTATGGTGAGAGATTCGGGAGAGGCCCAAATAATAATTTTGGAAAATGTGCTTTTAATAGGGATAAAGTTCATTAAAGAAGGGATATAATAAATATTAAAATACAAATAAGAAATAAGGTTTAAGTATGTAATGTTGGCTATTATTAATACTAAATAACTACGTAGTGTACATGGAATACATGTGTAAACCCTGTAGACCGTAGTAAAGAAGTAATTAAATTATGCTCAATGGAAGATATTTTAGCACTGAACAATATCTAATGGTTCCTTTAATTAATAGGTCCAAGAGGCTCTTAAGAGGATGAAAACGAACAGCAGTAGTAGTCCTCTAACTCAGTATGATCCCATGGGCATCACACTGGCAGCCATGTACAATACTTGGATTGTCTTAGGAGTCATCCCAGCTGCCGTAAAGAAAAGCCGAACCATCTTAATAAAGAAGAATGAGAATAGTGATAGCAAAGATATAAAAAGCTGGTGACCATTGACATTAAATTCTGTAATCCTATGCCTATTTTCATACCTGATGGAGAAAAGACTAACAGAGGCCTGCCCGGTACACCGACGACAAAGAAGGACCCGGAGCCTCAGAGAATATTACTGTGCTGGATGGATTAATAAAGAACAGTAAAAAGAATAAGACCGATTTGGCCGTAGTATTTATACTACGCGCACCTGGGGCTCATCGGACAATCACCCGCACCTGCTCGAGTATAAGAAGCCCAGGAGACAGACAGTCGACGCGAGATCGTCAACGTGCATACGTGAATGCCTTGCTACTTACCTTTTTGTCTTTTTGCTCCTTGCCTGAGACTGTCGTGGAAAATATCTTCCAAATGGTTGTGTGAAAAGATTAATTGCACTGATATTGTTTTGTCCCAATATGGGAACACACAGAGGATGTGGATGTTGCCAAGGGAGAGAGCCAAGATTGTTCTTACCTAACTAGTCCGGGAAACAAACTAGTACTGGGATATGGTCCATTAGTTTACGGGAATTGTTTGTGCCGAAATGTCAGGCTGACCTAAAAGGGAATGTCATTATATAACTGGGGGAATGGCCTGATATGAGTATAAAGTAAAGGGACCTCTCCTGGTCCGGGGTTCCAGGTCCGTTCGTCCTTTGTGCGTTACGTGTTCTTTGGGCCCTTGATCTCTCTCTCTTTGCTGCGTCCAGATCTCTCTACTCCATCGGCATCTGACATCACCGTATAAGTTGTATCTATGTGCATCGGCTTGAATAAACATCACCTGAACCTACTCTCGGCCTCGGTGGTTCTTGACCGAACAACCACACAAGAATTCTGGCGTCACGAAGTTCGGAGGAGAAAGAGCCGGAAAATCCTGGGCTGGTGGACACTTCGTGACAGACAAGGTAAGTAAAAGTCTGTTTGGGGTGTATATCGGCTCAGTCTGGCTTTCCCAAAAGAATGTTGTGTGGGGTGGACACAGGAAAGAGAGACAGACAAGTAAAAAGCTGCATGTAAATTGCTTTGAGAGTGCTATGATAAAAAAGCAAAAAAATGTATAAAAAGGAAAAGTTATGAGCAGTCTATTGACCACGTAAATTGAGTTTATTGGCCCCGTGACTGAGGACCAGGCAAACAGAGCAAAATTAGTGGGCTTTTTGTAGGTCACGTGAGATGCTGTTCTGGCTATAAGTTGAATTAAGACTGCTGAGAGTGTCTCATTTCTGTCCACGCAGGCTGCGAATATTTGGCCCCAGTGAAAGTGAGTGAGAGTTGACACAAGACTGGTGAGGATTGGAATTCTGTGAAATTATTTGTTTATAGTGTAGCCAGCAGATGTCACGAAAATTCTCGCAGGGACAGGAATTGGGAGGACGCTCCTCTGTACTGCGGTTCTGGCCCTAAAGTGTTTTAAGTAAATTGGCTGAGTCAAATTGTGTGTTCTCGCTGCAGAGGTAAAAGATGAGATGAGTACTCATAACTTGGGTTTGTGCCAGGCAGTGTTTGATCAACCTGTTTCGCGGTTTCTGTGTGAAACACCTGAGTTTGAGTGAAATGAGAGAAGCTTTTAAGAGATGAAAAGCTAAATGGCCAAAATCCTGCGTCAGCGCTGTTTGTAAAATATGTAAATACATTTTAATGTCCGGACATAATAAAGTATACTGCAGTATAGGTTTGTGTGCAAATAACTAAATATTATACAGCTTTATGGTGTGGAACAGGGGTATGAGACATTTATTGTGTGTATTGTTCAATTAATCGATCAATTAAAGATTATTGGTAAAGTGCTTTTTATCCAAAGAAGTTCTGCTGGTTGTGCTGTGTTTTGGGGTGTTTTTGCGTTTCCCTTTGGTGACAGGGAAGAATTTATTTTTAGACGCGCGTGTGTGCACCTTCTCGCTCGCTCTAAGACCACAGCGGTGCGCGCTCACGATTGGCCCCCACCATTGCTCACCCTCTGGGAGCGGTGCGCGTTCCCGTTGGTTAAAAGGGAGCTAGGTGGAAAAATAAACGCTCTTGTTTCAGCATGTTTGCAATGTTGGGATTTTTATGTGCATTGAGAAAAAACAACAGCGATAATCTGTGATAATTTTGTGTAATACTTTTAAAAGAAAAAGGACTAAAAGTGTTATAGGAGCTTGTGTCAATAACACATAGCAGTACAACACGGTACAACACAAAGGAATGATATTCAGTTAATTGGGCAGTTGAGATTTGGAATACATTAAAGCATTTAAATACAAAAAAAAAAAATAACCAAACAAAAAAAAAAGAAGTCAGAATATTGTGGTAAAGCATTGGTTGACTTTAAAGTAAGCATGGAATCAGGAGGGTTAAGTGCTGTACAAATGTTGGACAAAGTTCACCCCATTGCTTACAAAAGAAGTTAACAAGTGCTCAAAAAAATGGAGCAAACGTACAAAAAATAATCAGTGTCCCTGGCCTCAAGAGGGTACATTTGATTTGGATAAATGTGTAGAAATGGAGGTGTTAATCAGAAACCACAAAGCTAAAGACAAATCAGAAAAACGAAAGAAAAAACGAGACCGTGAATTGAATATATTACAACTTTTCCAAGAACAAGGAAAAAAGTTAAGAGATGCTACAAGGGAATATGTTAGAGGGGAAATTGAAAAGAGGGGACTTAAAGGGAAGTCACCTCAAAAAAAACATCCAAAAGTGGTTTGTCATTACCACCTCCATACGCTCCACAGATGCCCATAAGGTCATTAAGAGTAGTAGGGGATTATGTAATGGAATCTGAAAAAGGAACATGTTACCCAGTGAGTGAATTAGATGGTTTAGTGGAAAAGGTGACAAAAAGTGCGTTGACCCCATGGGAGGGACAAAAAGGGCGACGCACCAGTGGTTATCATGATGAGATTAAGAGAAGGCTTCAAGGAGCAGAAAATTTAGATGAGCAGGACGAAGGAGAAGAGGAAGAAGAAGGAGCAAAAAATGTGAAGTGGGGAGAAAGCTTGTCAGATAAATCACTAGTAGATATTAGATACTCTGCATTGCCTACCCCTAGAAAGGAGGTTGACAAAAAACATGTACTTGTAGATGTAGAAGATAACGGTGAAGAAGTTATTAAAGGGGCAGATTGTAGAAAAGGAAGAGGAGTACACAAAGCTGGTGGTGAAATAAAAGAGATGGGGAAAATGAGTGGGGAGCTGACGCTGCAGTTAGAAGAGTCACCCAGGTCATCAACCAGAGTAGAGGAAGATGTAACACAGGTCTCAGAGTACCCCTACTGGCCAAAGGTCCGAATCTCCAGTATGTACCATGGCCTACACTGGACATGGAAGGGTTAATTCTCAGACTTCCATGTGTGCACGATGGAGCTAGCAAATGGATAGCTGCATTTGAAGAAGAAACCATTGCAACAATTTTAGCAATGGGGGATATCAAGGCCTTATGGGGAAAAATAATGGGAAAACAAGAGATGGAACAGATTTTACATGATGCTGGTCTGGGACAATATGTCGCAACACAAGTGCATGATGGAGACATTTTAAACAGATATCGAAATGCACTATGGACAGCATTAAGAGGGCGTTATCCAACAAGAATTCAACCAGACAGTATTGTTACAATCCCCATTAAAGATGAAGAAAGCCCTCAGGCCTACGTCCACAACACACGTAAAGAGTGGACAAGGCAAACAGGAGCCCGACCTGAACAGGACATGATTCATCAAGCACTATTGAGGAAACGCATTGTTGAAGGGCTCCCTGTAGCGGCGCAAAGCAAGTTAAATGAGGCAGTCGGACTGTATAACATGCCTTTTGAACAGTTCACAGATCATGTGATCGATGCTGTGACCAAGGAAAGAGTAAAGAAACTGCGCCAAAAGCAAGCAGATGAAGAAGCAATGAGGAAACTGACACAACAACAACTGACGGAGGGGAAGAAGAAGATGCAGGCCATGGTGTCACCAGCAACTGTCAATGAGACACCACAGGCTGCAGCAGTGCCCCCGCAGGGGCCACCACAGTTGGTCAATATGTCTCCCCAAGTCATATATGTGCAACCACAAGGATGGGCTGCACGAGGAAGAGGCAGAGGGTTTCGGAGAGGCCCGAGAAGAGGTGGTTGGACAGACGACAGAAGAAACAGATGCTATATATGCAATAAGTTTGGACATTTAAGTTACACATGTCCAGAAGCGCCACAACAACACAGCTGGAGAAACACAGCAAATGAGGCTCCGCATGCTGCAGGATCTGGCAACCAGTGGCAGGGCCAGCCTGCAGGACCAGTCAACCCCTGGCAGGGCCCACCTGCTGGGTACTAAGGGTGCCCGGGGAAACTCGACGGGAGGTCATCAGCTGGCAATGACATCAGACCCTGATGAGGAACCAATGCTGCAGGTTCTACTGGCGGGAAAAGAGATAAAAATGATGGTAGACACAGGAGCAGCCTATACCTGTGTAAGTTATATGGACTCTCGCCATCTCCCTCGATCTGGACAATATGTACGGGTTATCGGGTTCTCACGGACTAAGCAGCTGATACCAAAGTCGGTTCCAGTACCCCTGGAATTTCAAGGACAAACTATTGAACTTCTGGTGTTAATTTCACATCAGACACCTATAAATTTACTGGGACGAGATGCTATGTGCAAACTAAAATGTGCTATTTTGTGTACACCAGATGGACTGATTGTGGATGTGGAACATTGTCAAATGAACATGAGTCGAACAAAAGAGGAAATTGTGTACTGGTTGGGACTAAGTGACATTTTCATGGCATCTGCCAGAGAGTGGATGGACTTTATCAAGGCAAACTTGCCTGAAGCCAGGTCGCCAGTTTGCCCACCACACTGTACTCTTCAATACTTTAAAAAAGACTCTGAGGCGGATCCAGAGAAATGGATCAAAGAACAGCCAGATGAGGTCCAGTTGCAAGCATTTTCCATTGTGCTCGGTAGACAGGGGGCTGCAATAGTGATAGACAAAAATGAGTATTTAGAAAGAGAATTCAAAATGAAACATAGCTTGCCCCATGTTACACTGTTGGTAAATCCCGGGTATAAATCAAAACACCTAGGACCAATGGTAGTAGAGGCATCGAAGACTGAGTTTCTGCCAACAGAAAATAAAAACATTTGGATGAGTGAAGACAATACTTACATTAAGATTCTAATCACAGCATCGGGTTGGGCTCACCCACAAGTAATAAGACTTCCTTGTGAATCAGACATGTGTCTACAGCATTCTGACATTGAAAAAGAAATGTTGGCTTCAGTTCCATCACAATTATGGGCTAAACATGACACTGATGTGGGGTTAATTAAGTCAGCACAACCGGTGGAAATTAAACTAAAACCAGGGTGTCGTCCCCCATGGGTGCCACAATATCCGCTGAAGCCAGAGGCTGAGGCAGGTATTGAGGACACCATAAATGGGTTGGTAAAAGCAGGAGTGCTTGTACGTGAGCCAAATCCATGCAGTAATACACCTATTTTTCCTGTGAAAAAAGCTGACAGAAGTAGATATAGATTAGTGCATGACCTTAGGGCTTTGAACGAAGTGATAGAAGACTGTCCAGCTGAGGTTCCAAACCCACATACGTTATTGACCAATGTTCCAGTGGACGCAAAATGGTTCACGGTAATTGACCTATGTTCAGCATTTTTCAGCGTACCACTGAGTCCAACAAGTAGCCATCTATTTGCATTCACGTACAAAAATGAATCTTACAAGTACACAAGATTGGCACAAGGCCTAAAACACAGTCCTCATTTGTTCAAAAAAATATTAAAGGAGGACATGGCAGATTTAGGAGACAAAATCTCTAGCACTGTTATACAATATGTTGATGACATTCTTCTGTGTGCACCAGACATGGAGACATGCCATAACGATTCTATAACATTGCTGACAATGCTGGCAGAAAGAGGTCATAAGGCCTCATTGAAAAAGTTACAATATTGTAAATCAGAAGTTGAATATTTGGGTCGATTGATCAAAGAGGGGTCAAGAGCAGTTTCACCTGCTCAATTGGAAACAATAACAAAAGTTCCAAAACCAATAACAGTAAGGCAAATGATGACATTCTTAGGAATGACAGGATACAGTGCTGAATGGATCGATGGCTATTCAGTCATTGTTCAGCCTCTAAGAGAAATGATTAAGAAACAAGGAGCAAGCCAATTGGGAGCTAAACTGGAATGGATGCTTGAAGGCTGTGTTGCCTTTGAGACAATTAAGACTTTGTTGCAGCAGGCACCGGCGTTAGTGCTTCCAGACTATGACAAACCTTTTCAGTTGTTTGTATCGTGTCGTGAGAACCATGCGTGTGGAGTTTTGGCTCAAAAAACGGGCATAGGAACACATTCGCAAATCATAGCGTATTACTCGGTAGCGTTATCAGCAGTAGAACTTGGGCTACCTGAATGTTATCGTGATTTGGCAGCAGCACATTTGTTATATGAAAAAGCTTCTGCATTGACTATGGGTTATCCTATTGAAATTTTGTCTCACCACAAACTAGTAAATTTAATAGAAAAAGGCAAATTTGTACTAACAGCACAGAGGCTCACTGATTACCATCGGCTTCTTGAATATCCAGATGTGACAATCAAGGTCTGTCAAGTAAAAAATCCCGCAGACCTCATTCCATTACCTGGTGAAGGAGAACCTCACGATTGCGTGGTGGAATCTGAAAAATATGCTAAATTGCGAGCAGACTTGAGTGCGGTTCCATTGCAGGAGGCAGAGATTACATTGTTTGTCGATGGTTCCTGTTACAGGGATGGAGACGCACTCAAGGCGGGTTTCGCAGTTGTGGAAATGAAAGACGGTGAAACAAGGGTGGTGAGAGAGCAAAGTTGTGGACAGCCATGCTCGGCACAATTAGCAGAATTAAAGGCTTTGACGAGTGCATGTGAGTATGCTGAGGGACGAAATGTGAATATTTACACTGACTCAGCATATGCACATGGTGTGTGTCATTTGTTTGGAGCAGCTTGGAAAGGAAGAGGGTTTAAAAAATCTGTTGGCTCACCTATCCAACATGGTGAACAAATTGCTAAGTTATTAATGGCCATGATGAAGCCTAAAGCTCTGGCTATTGTTAAATGCGCAGCACATCAAAAAGGTGGCTCTTGGGTTACTAAAGGAAACAGTGCGGCTGATGAAGCAGCTAAACGTGCCGCGGTAGTAAGAGAAGAAACTATTATGGTAACTCATATGGTGGACATAGAAGATCGAATGTCCCTAAAAGATATGCTACTATTACAGGAAGAGGCATCAGAAGCTGAAAAATTGCTATGGGCTCAAAGAGGAGCTTCAAAAGACATGGAGGGATTATGGAGAAATCATGAAGGTTTGATCGTAGCTCCTAACGAGTTGTTACCATTAATGATAGGAGAGGCACATGGTTTGAGTCATGAGTCACGAAGCGAGGTGATGAGGAAAATAAAACAATGGAATTTTTGGGCACCAAAACTACAGCAACATGTTGATAGTGTAATTAGCCGTTGTGATACATGTTTAAAAAGTAACATAAGGAGGGGAGAAACTCCGCCGGCAGGGCATATTCCGGTACCAGAGGGACCGTTTATGCATCTGGCAATGGATTTTGTGGACATGGTGAGACCAGTGCAAGGAAAAAGATACATGTTGGTTGTAGTTGACAGATTTAGTAGATGGGTTGAGGCAACACCATCAAAACACAAAAATGCAGACACAGTAGCAAAATTCCTGTGTAGAGAAGTTATACCTCGATTTGGCATCCCGGAAAGAATAAGTTCTGACAATGGTAAGGAGTTTGTAGACAAAACAGTAAAATGTGTCTTACAAAAGCTAGGAATCAAACAAAGACTTTCCTGTGTCTATTCTCCATGGGCAAATGGGATGGTGGAGAGAGCTAACGGGGTGTTGAAAAATAAACTGCTAAAAATTTGCATGTGTACAGGACTGAACTGGGTAGATGCTCTCCCACTTGCATTAATGGCATATAGAGCAAGTGCTAACAGAACCTTAAAATTGTCACCTCATGAAGCATTAACAGGGCGTGTCATGCCAACGCCTGTGTATAAGGCTGCAAAGGGTCCACCACTGGATATCCTGGTGAATGATATGAAAGCATATGTGAAACAATTGACTAACATCCACAGGGGCATTTCCGCTCGGGTGGCTGCTTTGTATTTGCAGGAAAAAGGAGACCAGGAGGAGAAACCAAAAGTGAAACCAGGTGATTTGGTGTACGTGAAGGTTTTCAGGAGAAAATGGGACGTTCCGAGGAGAGAAGGACCGTACGAGGTGACTAGAGCAACGTCAACTGCAGTGCAAGTAAAAGGTTCCACTACTTGGTATCATTTAAATCATTGTGTGAAAGTTAATTCTGACCTAGCAGAGACATTGGAAACAAAAAATAAAGATGATGCTGAGTTCCAGGGTGAATCTTCCCTGGAAAGGGGGGAGAATGATGCTTCTGCTGCTGCTCCTCCTGCTGGGGAAGAGGCTGATACAGGTTCACGGTCAGCCAATGACGGAGGCTGCCAGGAGTGGACGAGAGGGGAGACAGAAAAGGGCAACTGCAGTGCCTTTGGACTGGCCAATAGCGGACAGATGGCTCAGCACGTCGAGAACATCTAAACTAGTAGACAGTAGGTGGACGGTAAAAATGCCTAGATATGAATGGACTGACAATGTTCAAGAATTTAAGCTTCAAGTAGTAAAGGGAGAACATCCAAGATTACATCTTTGTGGGTTCACTTGGTCCAGAGGGTGGTTTTGGTCTAACTTTGATAAATGGGGACAAGCAACTTGTGTGTTACATGTGATTGAGAGAAACACTGATTGGAGGGTTAAAGTGGGGATAAGTGAGGAGGTAAGAGAGGGAGCAAAGCTTTATGTGGGATGGACTGTTCATTTTACAGATACCGGACATACGTCGCCTGAGGAGAAATATGTCAGGTTGTATCATCCTACATTGGCTCCGAACGAGACCCACTATGTGGCTTCATGGTCTACGGTTACAGCGACTCCTACGACCCCAGTAACGAACATCATGACCACTCTGACAATGACGACGCCTACTACAGTTAGGAGTATGTTAATAAAAGCGATGACTACACCGAAACTGACTACACCGACTGTAGCAAGGACCACCGTTGCAGTCACAACTAAACAAAATACCCCGACTATCCCGACGACAATGGTGACTAGTACCGCGACGACGAGTGTTAAACTAACAACGAGCACTACGACTACTACAATTAAACCAACAACTACGACTACGAGCACGATAGTGCCCACTGTTGCAGAACAAAACATGAGAACTACAACAACAAAAAGGTTTAAGCGGGAGACGGAAGAGGATGGTGTTACAGAAGTAGAGGTACCAGTGGTTGAGGTCAATCAAAGTGTTGCTGGATGGTTACAGCGGACAGTACAAGGTTGGAAAGAGTTGGCAGGAGGACTAGTGAAAAAGGTTAATGAGGTAGTTAACAATGCTTTGGAGGAAGACCAAATAGATGAGGTTGATAAATTAGAAGAGGAAACAGGCTATAACAGCTGGTACAGATGGGTTCGATTTGTCAGTTATAGTAATAACAAAACAGACTGTTACGTGTGTACTAAAGCTAGACCCGATCAATTGTTTGTGGTTAATTCTGCCTATAGTTGGAAAAGGTGTGGAGAGGAAGCAGTTGATGCGCAATCTGAAGACAGGGCCTGGTGTGGTGCTGAGTGTTTGTTGTATTTAGGGACTCCTGGGTATATGCATATGTTCGACTCGAGTGCCCAGGGAGTTGGGAACCTACAGAGGTGCAAGGCCTTAAAGGTGAGTATAGGTGAAAAAAGTGCGCAGTTAGGTATGCCAGTAGGATTACCATTGACACCTGTAGGACAATTTGAATGTGTGGAGAAAACAGGCAGTAAGGATATAGGAAGAATTCCACTAGCTAAATGTCAATACAATTGGAAAGTAGATAAAGATTGTGTAAAAGCGACACTTAAAAGTGCATTACAAACTAAGGGAAGAAGTTTAGGGTCTGTTTATCTTCCAGCTTGCCCATATCACAACCAGACTATACCATTGGCCGATTATTATTGGTGGTGCGGTGGACAGAGAGTGTTTTCAGTACTTCCACAGAACTGGGCAGGAAGGTGTGCCAGAGTGCAGATGATCCAAACAGTAATAGTGTTTCCTTCGCTTGAGGAGCCAAAGGGTTCAGGTAGAAAGAAAAGGAGTTTTGATAGAGAAGCAGGGGTGTACATAGACTCAATAGGTCAACCACGAGGAATTCCTGACGAGTTTAAGGCAAGAAGTGAAATTACATCAGGATTTGAGTCTATTCTGCCATGGATAACAGCTAACAAAAATACAGAATGGATAAATTACATTTATTACAATCAACAGCGATTTATCAATCACACAATAAGTGCACTAGGTGCACTGGGAGAGCAGGTTAATGCTAATAGTGCGGTTGCATGGCAGAATCGACAGGTTCTTGACTGGATGCTAGCAGAAGTGCAGGGTGTGTGCAGTTTGATAGGTTCACAATGTTGTACTTATATCCCAGGTCACACAGCCCCTGAAGGTGCCTTTACAGAAGCTATGAATGCTCTAAGGAAGTTACAGACTGAGGTAGCTGAGAACTCTGGGGTGGAAACAGCAGGATGGATTCAGTGGTTGGAAGAGACATTTGGGAGTTGGAAGTCAGCGTTGATGAGAATAGGTCTGACTATTTTAATTTGTCTTTTGCTCATTAGTTTCATCCTGTGTTGTTGTATTCCTGTATTCAAAACTTTGGTGGTAAAAGGGATTCAGAGGCAGATGGTGTTGATAGCACCCAAGTATTACCCTGATACGAGTGAGTACAAAGAAGAGTATGATAGTGAGGAAAAGGGGGGTTTTCCGGGAGAAGAGTACTAAAGGTGTTTAATCTGGGGTCATGTCTCATGTGCTGGTAACCTCTGAGACAGACCTCCAACAAAGGCCTCCCTACAGTGCGTAAAGTACATGAGGCGAAGACGACGAACTATGAAGACGAAAGATCCGTTCACTGATCTATGGACTCTAGGGCTCTATGGACTTTATGATCTCTATGGACTCTCTTGTTTTAAATATAATTACCACGTGATCTGTATTCATTGTCATTATACTCATTACACATTGTATACAATGCAAGGCTGTGACAAACAGTTCTGCCACAGCTTACAAACACTGATCTGTAATCTGTATTACTGTAATTCAATGAATTTACAATGTATCGCTCTTGTTACATCAGACCATGCAATTGAAAGTTATGTTTGGCTGTCGACGTGATGAATTTGATTCTAGTTGTAAACACACGACAAAGATCGCTCGGAAGAGGGTCGTGGAGGAATTTTTCCCTTGTTTGAGTCACCTGGGGTTTTTTCGCCTCCACTGCATGGCATGATGGTACGAATGGGGATGCTACACTTTACTATGGTTACTTAAAGGGTCTGTTGAAAATGGTTCCAGGTTAGAACCTGGAAAGGGGGGATGTGTCGTGGAAAATATCTTCCAAATGGTTGTGTGAAAAGATTAATTGCACTGATATTGTTTTGTCCCAATATGGGAACACACAGAGGATGTGGATGTTGCCAAGGGAGAGAGCCAAGATTGTTCTTACCTAACTAGTCCGGGAAACAAACTAGTACTGGGATATGGTCCATTAGTTTACGGGAATTGTTTGTGCCGAAATGTCAGGCTGACCTAAAAGGGAATGTCATTATATAACTGGGGGAATGGCCTGATATGAGTATAAAGTAAAGGGACCTCTCCTGGTCCGGGGTTCCAGGTCCGTTCGTCCTTTGTGCGTTACGTGTTCTTTGGGCCCTTGATCTCTCTCTTTGCTGCGTCCAGATCTCTCTACTCCATCGGCATCTGACATCACCGTATAAGTTGTATCTATGTGCATCGGCTTGAATAAACATCACCTGAACCTACTCTCGGCCTCGGTGGTTCTTGACCGAACAACCACAAGACTGACCTACCTTTTGTTATTGCCAGACCCGGACTTCTGGAACTCACCCGTCTCTGCGCTCCTGGCTCTGCTGCGGCTCTCCCTGCTCTCCGGTACAGTGCACCTTGTCTACTCTACTCACCTCGTCTCTGGATTTCACCCGCACCCGGCTATTCGTCTCAGCTCTCTCGTCCTGCTCCAGCCCTGCTCCTGTACCCGCACTCCTCGCCCCCGGACCTCGGCGTCGCACTCCACTCTCCTCCCCGGCCGGACCTCACCACTCACCTCACCACGCACCGTGTCCCACTACCCCTGCTCCCTGAACAGCACTAGTATTCACAAACTGTTAAATAAATCTGTTAAACCTTTCCCGAGTACTGCATCTCTTGGTCCGCCTCACACCCCACCAATACGACAATGCGCTAGATAAATATGGAGTCGGCCTGGAATTTGGGCAGGATCAACACTTAACCTCAATGGCTTACGCTGATGATCTTGTCCTAATCAGCCGTGGACATGAAGGTATGACCAGGAACTTGATAATACTGGACATATTTTCAGAAATGACTGGCTTGGTGGCAAACCCATTAAAATGTTCCGGCTTCATACTAAAACAGGAGGGACGGATAATGAATCAGGGTCCACAGTGGAACTTACGAGGAGAACCCATAAGATGGCTGAACGAAAAGGAGACCATGAAATATCTTGGAGTTACCATAAGCCCTTGGAAAGGTGTTTGCCCAAGTAATGAACAGGACAAACTAAAACCATTAATTGCCCGAGCAACCAAGGCTCACTTAAGACCATCACAGCGCGTCCACCTATTGAGAACATACATACTCCCACGTATCCAGTATGTATGTGATTACTCAGGGGCCAAAGCTAACGAATTAAAGTAAATACTGCAGCGTCCAGGATGAGGAGGTATATAAAGATGTTGAATTCACCAGATGCCGTAACCAACGAGGTGGCTCACATGTCCGGACTGGAGCGGCAGGCAAGACTGTACTAAAGTGTCATATTATAACTATACAGACAAAGTTAAGATAGATGTCTCACGGTAGTAAGTAATATGGGCCTATGAATTAATTGTGCTGTAATTTCTCTAAAAGAAAAGTGTGTGAAAATAATGTAACATCCACATCTATCCTCAGTAAATGCAAACCATCTTTTACACAAACACAGTATCCCTATCCAGTCTTACTCTTAAAGGCTTCCCAACAGGTAGAAATCTTAGTTATTATTAAAAAGTAAAAGTAAGGACAATAATATATAAGTAATCATAAAGCATAAGATAGACAAGAATTTAACAACAATATCGAATCCTTGTCATAATTCATTATAAGAGTACAAGAAATAAATAGTACCTAATATTAGAAGGTTAAAACAAAAATGTGTAGTTCAATGGCCTCATAAGTGATCCTAAGGACAGAACCGCACGTCACGAACATGGCGATTCAGTAATGACCCAATCTCAAATAATATCTTTCACATGTTAGCACAAAATGTAGAGTAATCAGTATATTGAAAAATTCAGGAACAGCCTCCTGCTGTTGTTAAAGGTGAAAATTTTAGCAAAGTCTTAGGTTCAGGCTAAGAACAAATTTGTTTTGCAGAGCATGGGACTGAGAAGATGGATAAAGTAAATAGACAGCACTAGAAAGTTTGAATGGAATAAATAATGACATTTTTAGAGATAAATAGTAATTGTACATAAAATAACACATACATATATACCTACATATATCTGCACATGCATATATTACACACATACACACACATACATATATACATATAATAAGAAGTAAAGGTCTAAGATTTGAATTTAATAATAATATCAAGTCGATACTATCTGCAGCTTAACAGCGTAAAAGAGATATGTACTGTCTAGTCTAAAGTAGGATAGCAGAAGTGCATAGGTCACTGTAATCTCCAAGTTACCCTTAGAATAGTTAAGTACGTACCAAACATAGATGTAAGGTTCTGATTAAAACCAGGAAATGTAAGTCGAGTACAGAGCAAAGGTCTATCACTTACCTAGCTTAAAGAAAAGTCCTAAATGTAGCTGTGCTATGAATAAGTCTCCCCATGGTTCAGCATAAAGTATATTTCTGAAACGTTAGTGTTAGAATCAATTTGTTCTCCGAAAATTCAGGCCTCAACATCGTTCTGTTGGCAGGAGTTAGGAATAAGCTTGGTAATCAGCATTTCAGTTTTAAACAGCTAAAACCCAGAACCTTCTTCACGAAGGAGTGGGATTTCAGCTGAGTCTAAGTCAGGGCTCAATATAGATTAAGCTGTGCTTAGGACTGAGGGGATTTATAAGACTTTTATTCAGTACTCATGATTGAATGGTAAATTATGATGATTACTGAGTGTTTAAATTTAACTAGTGCTATAATAGTTTGTGTTGCCTTGTTTTACCAGGTGGCAAGTAACAACTGGAAGGGATCCACCATCAAACCTGGACGACCTAGACTATTGTTCTTTTTCTGCAAAGGGACTAAAGGCCAGGGCCTTTGCTAAGTGGGCCGCTCAGGTCAGCCACGGGAGAGGAGTGGTTAATTTCAGACAGGACAAGGTTTCCAACTATTGGTGCAGAGACCCCATCAGCGCTGGACTAACAGTCAGAATTCATCACTGCTCTACAGCTAAGGTCGAACACCTTTATTAACCCCAAAAGTCAGCTATCCACCCAGCAAATATCCCCCTGCAGACTTTGTGGGTATCAGACTGGCACCTGGGCTCACGTGATTGGGAACTGCCCATTGCTAAGAGACAATCGCATGAGGACACACACTAACATGTGGGGCCGGGATCCCACCTCAGGCGGCGCCCCTCACTTTCATTGCGCCACGGGGTTTCGTGCCCCCTCTGACTCGCGCGCGTTAGACTCCTTGGTCCGTGTTTCAAGACGGGTCGGGTGGGTTGCCGACATCGCCGCAGACCCCTGACGCCTTTGTACGTACGTGGGCCGGTCCCCGCCCTGGCGACGCGACGTGGTTGGGGCGCACTGAGGACAGTCCGCCCCGGTCGACAGTCGCTGCCGGGAGCAGGGGGCCCCGTCCCCGTCCGGGGGCGGAGAGGGCGCAGCGGGCACGAATTCCACGGCCCCGGAAGCGGCGAGGTCCGGGCGGGGGGGCGCTGTAAAGCACGTGGCCGGAGCGGCGTGCCACCTTCGCCCCGAGCCTTTCCTGGCGACCCAGAGAGCGGTCGCGGCGCACCATCGTGGAGGAAGTGCGCTCGGCAGGGGCCGGTGGCACCCGGGGAGAGGTCCCGCGAGGGGATCCTCCCGCACCGAGCGGCCGTCCCTTGCCCGCCGAGTTGAATCCCCCGGGCAGACTGCGCGGACCCCACCCGTTTACCTCTTAACGGTTTCACGTCCTCTTGAACTCTCTCTTCAAAGTTCTTTTCAACTTTCCCTTACGGTACTTGTTGACCATCGGTCTCGTGCCGGTATTTAGCCTTAGATGGAGTTTACCACCCGCTTTGGGCTGCATTCCCAAACAACCCGACTCCGTTACCGGCCTCACACCGGCCTCACACCGTCCACGGGCTGAGCCTCTATCAGAAGGACTCAGGCCCCCGATCGACACCGGGCAAGCGGTCTTCCGTACGCCACATTTCCCACGGCCCGGAGCATTATCGATTTAGCTACAACTCCCGCCGACAGACGCCCGACTCGACAAAATGTCCGCCCTCCGGAGTAGATATTCTATGGGTCTATAACCCGGGAGGCTCCCTCATTAATCTCCCACTCAAGTCACACATTAGTGCAGGCCATGTAAAAACATAGTTCGCCCCGTTAAGCACGCCATCCCTACCAATAAGAGCTAATGCTAACTACCGAACATATATAGGTAATACATAACGACGAGAAGAGTAATAAACGCAAATCAACAAAAGCAACGTGTTTATGAATAATCAAGCAGTCCCATAAGACTTTGTATGCACTGGTCCATCTATCATTAGCTAAAGTCAGTGTAATCCAAGGCGCAAAATATTAGCATCATAACGACGTAGTACCCTGGAATAGACTAGCGTTGAGTCATCATACAATAAAAATAAGGCACTTACCTAGACATTAATGCATTGTATCGAGCAACAAAGGTCGCCCATAGTAATAGGCTGATTAGACCGAGGAGTTAATGAGGGACTAATCAACAAGAACATGCCGCCCCACTATGAGCTCTGCTCACCGGGACAACACTCCATAGCCGCTCCACTAAAAAACTCCGCAGCCCGGAGCGCATCAGTCTTGGTCCATAACGAGGGGAAAACTCCGGTAATGCCTACGGTGTAAATCGCATTTAGGTAGTGATACACTAGCAGTAAGGTAGAGTATCAAACGAGTTATTTAAACCAGAAGTAGCCAATTTAAACGCCGCAGCTACTGAGAGGATAACCGGATTGAACCCTCAGTCCGGATATGCATCATAGTCGCACCGTCAAGGACACAGACACAGGTGCCGAAGTCGCTGGCTCCTCAACCGTGTCAAAGTCGAGACTTGTCGGACACAGCCCGAGTAATACCTTAGTGATACCCAGAGTCTGGCATAAGAATATACCATATAATAAGAAAGCGAGTTTATTACCCTACTCTCCGCGATAATCATAGATTAAGTTTTACCAAAAACCTGTCAACAACAGGATGCAATGTTAGTCTATAAACGGTTAGATTATTTGACACAGAGTAGCACTGCAATGCTTACAGGCTAGCGGCTACAGCAATACCACCTTAAGCCCTAATCCCACCGCCATTACTAGGATGTGATTTATAGCAATGAAATACTACTCCTGACACTGGGAATAACAAGCAATATCTCAACTTTACCTGCAAGTCATGTCAACGCAACTAAGGGAGTGTGTCTGAAACGATGTTATAGCGGAGCTGAATTAATGCTATAATTTAGGGACGTTAAGTTAGGGACAGGTTTTTAAGAGAGGTGGCGCGAGAGGTAAGCGTCTGGGAGTATGTTCAGGTGGGACGATTGAGTTAAAGGCCCATTGAGGAGGCAAAGTACCCTGAAATGGAGGTCCCAGGGAGATTAATGCGGAGATTTCAGTGATAGGTGTCCATTTCAACTACTAAAGTGATCGTCGTGTTTCAGGTGTTAAGGAGCCAGTCGGACGATGGAGCGGTCAGACAACCAAATGTGGCTGTCCCCAAGGGCGAGCAAAAAGAAAAGGCCGTCGCCAGGAGGCAGCCTCCCCAACAAGTTTAGTCCAGGAACCACCACGGCCATCCAAAGCAGGATGGACCAGGGAGGACCGGCCCCGCACGCGAGGAGTGCTCCGTTTCCAGACCTGAAAAGCGCAGATAGCTCTGTAATATTCCTGTCCACACAGGGACGAATTAAAGGAAAACCACCAGTCGTGAGAAAGAACAAGCTCAATTCTTCCACCTGGGTGGGTCTGCGTAGACCTTGGACTCCAACACCATGCACGCTGTGTGAGGGACATTTGCGGACTTTGAACAAAGCAATGTCTCATTATAAGAAGACACACATGGCACGGAAGGTGTTGCTCCTGTGTAAACGTTGCGGGACCACCTGTAAGAATGTGGCTAACATGGCGGGCCATGTAGCCGTGTGCGGGGTGAGGAAAGGCCAGTCAGACAGGAGCGGTGATAGAAAATGCAGTCACTGCACTAAGACCTTCAGGAGTAAAAGGGGATTATCACAGCACCGGTTAAGGGCCCACCTGGAGCTGTACATGACAGGACTAAGACAAGAGCCAGCCCTCCCAGGTGGAGACGACAACAGGCCAAGCGAGGCTGAGGAGGAGTTGTTAAAAGTGAACATAAGACAGTTATTTGATGTGGAATTAGACCAAGTGGAGGAGCCCAATTCCCGACTGGAAGAGTCCATGGAGAGATGTGGCCTAGAGAGGCTACCCACCATGGAATCAGGAGGCAAAGGAATTTGTTAAAATGGTAAGGAGAAGGATGGGGTTGAGGGGTACCGGTCAGAGGAGGCAGACCTATCGTAGAGAAGGAAAGAGGGCAGGGTACCGCCGTCTGCAGAAGTTGTGGTGGTCAGACACCAAAAGGGCCGCTGAGGTAGTCTTGGATGGAGACTCAGAGACATGTGCCATCCCAATTGGAGAGGTGGTAAAGTTTTATGAGAGGCTATGGAAGGAGGGCAACCGGGTGACGTCCCTGGGAGGCTTCGGACACCTCCCTTTCGCCGATAATGCACCCCTGTGGGATCCCGTAACTGCCAAAGAGGTTAGTAGTACATCACTCTAATAAATAATTATATGAGATAACAAAGTAAGTGCTGTGATAGATAATAAACAGATTATAATTAGGACTGGCAAGGTTAACGCGGTGATAACCCTAATAACTTTATCAGACGTTACAGAAATATACACCAGGAATGTATACAACAGCCCCCGGGGACAGAAAATTGGACAACATGGTAGTGAACAGGCAGTTAGGAGGAAACGTGTAAGCAACAGTCAGCCATAACAGTCATAATGATGGTCATAGCGAAACTGGGAGATGATATGAGGGGCACAGGAGGATAACTAAAAACGCCATTCAGGAATCACAGAGACAAGAATTTAACATACAAATAATATGATAAATAAAAGTAGCAATCGCATGGACGTCACAATCGTCACCCAGCACATAATTCATCAATATTGGTCCAAGTATAACAGTTTAGTGACTAGGGTAAGCGAGAGTGTTATCCAAAACACTCTAGCAGCATCGTTATATGCCCACAAAAAGGCCTGTGAGTAAGCGTTGAAGGTCATGCGAGAGGAACCATAGTGATCAGAGTTATTAACAATGAGACGCGCAGCAGCGATCCCAGGCTAAATGTAGTAGTGTACAATGCTCGAACATAAGATCATATTACAGAGAATATATATTGGGGACCACATTTGTACATGTTATAAACCCCAAGTAAGTGTAGAAGGGCCTTAGTCTCAATTAGTCATAGACATTAATTATAGTATGGATATGCTGTTGCTAATAAAGTATCTTAACGAAATAATCCTAATTTATTCACCATTAAATTAAATTCCGAGGCCGATACATTGAACCAGGTCACAGTTAATAGCTTCTCTGATCCACAGGTCAACGCTACCCTGGGGAGGATGAAGCCCAACAGCAGCCCGGGGCCAGACGGCATAAGGAGAGGCCACCTTTCCCTATACGACCCCACTGGCAGAACAATGGCAGCTATGTTTAACACGTGGATAGCCTGCCGGGTAGTTCCAAGCGCAGTCAAGAACAGCAGGACCACGCTGGTCAAGAAGGCGGGGCACGATGACAATGCGGACCTGAAAAGCTGGCAGCCATTAACTCTTAGCTCCGTAATTCTCAGACTGTTTTCACACCTCATTGCCCAAAGGTTAACAGACGCCTGTCTGGTCCACCCCAGACAGAGGGGTTTCATTGAGGGACCGGGGGCCTCTGAAAATGTAACCGCACTAGATGACCTGATCAGGAACAGCAAAAAGAACAAGACCAACCTCGCGGTGGTATTCGTAGACCTGGCTAGAGCATTCGACACCGTCCCTCTCAGCCTAATAAGGGAGACCCTGAGGCGGCGACAGGTTAGCCCACTGGCAGTGAAGCTCATCATGGATGCATATGAAGGATCCAGCACCAGATTAACATCAGCTGGCCAGAGTTCCAACCCTATAGAGATACAAGTGGGAGTAAAGCAGGGCCCACTTTCCCCTCTGTTATTCAACCTGGCCCTAGATCCATTATTGTATGCCCTAGATGAGCATGGGGTAGGCCTGGACTTCGGTTTGGATCAACCCGTAACATCCATGGCCTACGCCTATGACCTAGTATTAATAAGTAAGGACCATGGGGGCATGGCAAGGAATCTAACCATCCTAGAGGCATTTTCAGAGAGGACGGGCTTGGTAGCAAATCCATCCAAGTGTACAGGATTCATAATCCAGAAGGCCGGGCGAAGAATGGTCTTGAACCAAGGTCCCCCCTGAAAAATACGGGGGGCGCCTATCAGATGGCTGTCGGAGAAGGAGACAGTGAAGTACCTTGGCATTGACATACAGCCATGGAAATGTGTTTGCCCTTCACGTGTCCTACCCATCCTCGACTGATTAATCAGTCGAGTCTCTAAGGGCATTTTTGAAACCCTCCCAACGCTTGAAACTCCTTCGGACTTACCTACTACCCAGAATACAGTATGCTTGTGATTACTCAGGTACTAAGGCCTGTGAGTTGAAGGAGGTGGATGTCCGGGTACGGAGGGCAGTGAAGACCTGGTTGCACCTGGAGCCTTTCACAACCAATGGAATCCTCTATTCATCCTTCGCAGATGGCGGGTTGGGCCTACCCAAATTCGAGCTGCATATCCCTGCAATTCGGTTAAGGAGATTGGTAAAGATGGTCAACTCACCGGACGCAGTCACCAACGAGGTGGCCCGAATAACCGGATTGGAGCGGCAGGTAATCATAATAAAGTGCCTTACCATAATCATATAAACAACACAAACTTTCAGTCACAAAGGCCATAAGTGAAAGTGGCCCAGCAGTTAATTCAGGCTGCTGTGCTAAGCGCTAAATGTGCGCAAGTATTCCTCAGTCAGATACCGTATTACTATGTGCAAATGCTTAGTCATAATGCTAATTAGTGAGTATGGTCAGCTTACACGACATAAAGGAGATTGTGCCATCCAAATAAACTAACCTTACCTTGTTCCACCAGGTGGCGCAACTCTATAAGACCGTGACTGGGAGAGACCCACCAGATAACCTAGACGACTTAGACCTGAGCGCTACCTCTGCGAGGGCAATAAAGGCCCGGATCTTCACCAAGTGGGTCGGCCAGATAAGCCATGGGAAGGGGGTGGCCTGTTTCAAGAGGGATAAGATCTCCAATCTCTGGTGCCGGGACCCCATTGGTGCAGGTCTGACAGAGCCAGTACATAACTGCTCTCCAGCTAAGGTCAAACACTTTTGTAACTTACAAAAGACAAGGGTCCACATCACCAATAACCCCCTGCAGACTGTGTGGCTACATAACTGGTTCGTTGACCCATATCATTGGAAACTGCCCTAACCTAAGGGACAATAGAATGAGAACGCACAATAATGTGTGCCAAAGACTGGCAAGCATGGCTGAGGGAAAAGGTTGGAAGGTGTGGAGGGAGCCTCTCGGTGGGTGGGGCAAGAGGAGTTCCAGATCTTATCATACAGAGAGGGGACACGGCTCATATAATAGACGTGGCCATCTGTTTTGAACAGGGTTTGGGCGCTCTTGACCAGGCTGCGGAGAGGAAGGCTATAAAGTACAGACTTTACATGGAGGAGACGACGGCTTGGTTACACGTCCAAACCATCAGGGTCAGAGGGTTCCCCATGGGAGCAAGGGGGAAGTGGTACGGGCATAACGAGGCAATCCTGCACGATATAGGGCTGACCCCTGGAGAGATCAAGAGAGCCAGTCAGTCCTTTGTAAAAACTGTGCTTGGTGGGACCATTAAACTGTGCCGGGCATTTAAAAAACTCTCGATTAGGAAATGAACAAAACAGTACACAAAACCCGTAAAGTGACTGAAAACCTGTAATTTTACTACGTTGTTTCAGGGGTTAGCTGGTATTCAAATTGTTGTCATCACAGTTGACGTCATTGTAGGTAATGCCGATATTATTGCCTTTCCCAACTGGTTGTATTAATAAACAGAGTCTAACGTGTGATTGTTATGACTATTTGCTGAACAAGGCCAGGCACTAGCCCTAGATCCAGTGTAGTCAACCTGTCAGTTGAATATATATCGTCATCAGTGACGAATTATTCCAGTAAATCATATCACATTCAGTCGTAAAAGTACTATCTATAGACACAGTATGCATCTTAACACTTTTCACAGGAAAACAAGGCGCTCAACCCCGATCCAGTGGTGATATAAAACTGTGGCTAAAACGTGGGCCAGAGTAGCTAATAATAAAATAATACACAGATATAGCACTTACCTACCAAGCACGCGCATTAACTGGTGAGAGAAGTAGCCCTGCTGAACAAGGTCAACATAACACTCATTAGATAAGAGTCAACACTCAGCGATGATGGAATAATAAAAACATACAGTGCATGCAAGACAGTGTCAATTCTAGTAATTCGCAGAATAATCATACATAGACTGTACATTAACAGCCACAATAGGTGCCGCAGTACGAGTTGCCACAAGGCGTATTGCAAGATTTCATCTCAGTAATAATTCAAAGTAGCGACTAAGATTCTGCGTTAAAGCTGTTACATAATGATAAAGCACCTATCTGCGCACCAATGGGAACTAAAGCACTGGAGTAGCCCTTGCCTAACGAATACAGTCATTAAGTGATAGCCACCCAAGGGATACACTAACCTCTGAAAAGATGTACTAATGGGATGAACCTGGACACGGATAATGTACAGCCTCTGCACCGCTAATAGCCCAGTAATCCGGAGCAGGGATCATCCGGCTCCATACCACATCACTTTTTCAACATCATCATCCAGAGATTAAGTCAGACATTACTAGTGAAACAAAGAAACATCGTTTCCCTGTCTAGCTTGGTTATATAAACCATACGGCCACCGCTGACGCCTCATCCGCTAACAATTACCCGCTACTGAGCTCAGACGCACGGCACAGCACAGCGGCTGAACCGCCGAAAGAACCGCAACCTGGAGCAACGCTATGTGGCTAACGTAACACGGACATTACCACAGTAACATATACAGAATAAGTCGTTTGTTATATGTGAACCACAAGAAGCACCTGACTAACGATTTAAATAGACTAATGAGAGCCAATTAATCACGCAACCGCCGCTACCAAACTAACCACGTATGAGCTCCCATCCCCGGACACAGCTGCACGGTCGTCCCCGCTGAAAGACCTCAGCCTGGAGCAAAAGTGATGTGGTTTCAAAAATACCGGAGATTAAGACATTAACACCCACAGGTTTAAGTTGTACATTAATGTGAATCATAAAGAAACAGAAATAGCCCTGTCCAACGAGTTTATTCAATCGAAAAAGAGCAAAACCCTGCAACATCAGTCGCTAACAATCTATCCGCCTATAGGGTCACGTCCACGGACACAGCTCCAAGGCCGCTTCGCCGAAAGATCAGCCCGGAGCAATGCTATATGGCCAGCACAACACGGACGTTTTCTACATTATCATCCATGGATTAAGTTGTACATTATATGTACATCACAAGAAGTATGATTTGTCCTGTCCAACGAGCTCATTTGATCAATGAGAGCCAAACAACCACGCGACCGCTGCCAACAAACCAACCGTGAGTGAGCTCCCATCCCCGGACACAGCCACACGGCCGTCCCGCTAAAAGACCCGCAGCCTGGAGCAAAACCGTATTGACTTAAAAATACCAGAATTTTCTAACTTTTAACCCAAAAGATAACTTGTACAGTAAATGTGAACCACAGAGATACACAATTTACCCTGTCTAAGAAGTTTATTCAATTAATAAAAGCAAAAATCAACACATAGATCGCTAGCAGCTGCGCGCCTCCGAGTTCACCGTCATGCTAGGAGCAAAGCGGTCTCCATAAAACGGGGAATTTCTCTGCTCCACATCGATCCTGGCTCCTCATAACTCTCTAATCTCCATTACACAATCTGGACATTTAACTCTACACCTGACAACCCAGATCCAACCAAAATGAACTTTGTTCAAAAAAGTTTGCACAATACACTGTCAATTAGTTTAAGTCCACCTTTGTCGTATTCACCTACTAGAACGTTGTGGGCCACTAAGCCCCTCTCCCTCTTCCAAATGAAATGGCTGAAAGCCACACTTAGCTTGTTAGCCACTTCACTTGGGAGATCCACCACCGTAAGAGCATGCACTAATTTAGATACGTTAACAATAATACAACAAATACATTATCGCTGCTGATGTCAATTTTGCTTAAAACAGTGTTGAAATCTACAATTATAATTGATCTGTTATTCTCAAAGGAAAAGAGCTGCACAAAGAAGGTTTTTCTTGTCGCCTCGTCATTTGGAGCGTGGATGTTAATGAGGCGAAAGTGGAGGGCCTCCTCGAAATCTAGTACGATGAAGTTTCCCTCGGGATCTACGTGTGTCACACTCGGCTGACCTAGAAAACCAGGCCTCACCAAGTCAGTTACCCCTCTAGAGCGCCCCGAGCCCAGGGCGCAGTACAGAGAGCCCACATTCAGGGCCCTCACAGTTTGTACATGTGTCGGGTCCCAGCGTGTCTCTTGAATGCACAGTATGTCCCAGGGGTCAGCCTGGAACACTCTGCGTTTGCTCTTGTCCTCTGAGGCCCCCAGTGTTAATATAGAGGAGAGAGAAACTGGCCGTGATGGTTAAAGTGATGAGGATGTGACCCATTTTCATCATGCTTTTTATTTTTTTCCTTTTGCAATCTCACATTCACTTTGTCGTTTTTTTCACCTCGGCAGTGTCAAATTCCATTAGGTCCCTGTCGTCAGGGGTGTCTGGTTGAAAGGCAGCGGAATCGAGGGGTGTGTTTGAGACTGGATTTTTCTAGGGGGCTGTGCCCCGGGTTTTCTGGGTTTACCCCACATCGGTTTATCCTGGGAGACCATGTTGCTTCTGGACACAACACTTTCTCTGTCGCTGTTTTGCCGAGTCTCTCCCCCTGTCAGATGCGCTCGGTTTGGAAGTGTGGCTCGCACACAGCGCCACCTTCCCCGCTTCGGAGGTAGGATGCGGATCCGGCCGCACATCCACCCTCCTCCCCGGTTCAACCGCCACTGCCTGGGCTTTGGGAGTAGGGCCAAGTGCGGCCCCCTCCCCCTGATTGAGGGTAGGGCGAGGATTCACTTCTGCACCCATCCCCCGCACAGGCGCCGCTGCGCTGAGCCTCGCGGCGTCTAGTGCCACACGGGCCGATGTTGATGAGCCCTGAGCCTGGGTCTCACGGAGCACGGATAAGGCCGCTGTCTGGGGCTCTTCTCCGTGCTCCGTGTCTGCCAAGGTGCACGCTCCTCTCTCTTCACCTATTACAATGTCCTCTTCATCGGACTCGACCCGACACGCCCACAAGTGGATAAACATGCGACACTCCCTGCACTTTGGCGCCCTGAGATCAGTGCACTCTCTAACAGTGTCCCTACCCGCCACAATTTCTACAAAGAACATCTGGGCAGTCCCGCAACACATGGTCAGGCCGCAGGCACCCCCGACACACCCGAACCCGCCTGTCATGCAGCACCCTGAAGTGCTCAGGACCAGCAGCCATCTTGAAACGAGCAGAATATGGACTGCACAGTGTCAGTGAACCTCCTCCACACCTCGGAGACTGCAGAGACTCCCCAGGAGAGGAGCTTGGCCAGGATCTCCTCGTCCTTGATGTAAGCCAGCACCTCCATGAAGGAAACGTCAAGCTCATCCGCGATGATGTTCCTCCCGTGCACGTTTGTGTCCCGCACACAGAAGCCATCCAACAAACGTCCCTTTGCCTGTGGAGTTGTGACTGTCAGTTCGTCCTTATTTTTCTGTCTGGATGCCAGTACGTTTCCTGCCTTGTTCTTTGCTGCTCTTAATACAATTGATGCCGACTCCTTGACCTCACATTCCAAATACACGGTTAAATCCTTCTCATAACTTCTTTCCAATATGTTTTTTCTTTGTGTCCGTTGTCTACAGGTCTTGTCTTGTCCATTGCAGCAGTTGTAGCCTGTGGTCCGTCCGGGTGGTAGCCATTTTCTTTGCTCAAAAAAGGAGCAAACAAGAACCCCCAGTAGGAACTAATGGGATTAACAAAAAAATGAATAAAATAAAAAGGAAAAAGGAAAAAAGGATGAAAAAAATACCTAAAAACACCAAATGAAAGGGGAAAAGTTTGTTCCGTGCAGCACACAGCTCACCCACTCTCTTCCTGCTCTGGCCACACCCACAAGGTTCCAAACCAATCACAAGTTGGTATGGCCGTAAGCGAGAGCACACACAACTAAATCCATATTTATAGACAGTGGACTGGACTTTTGTCTCAAAATAATGTTTCTTTTTAGGCTCGAGCCCCTACAGGGCGTAGGGCCTATTATTTTCACAACGATGAGCGCATGGGCGAAGTAAATAAATCTTTTTGTGCAGTCTGCCAGAAGGGCGGCGTACCTCTAATCGGCTGCATAAACGATAACCATTATCATACTGTAACAAACTTTCTAAAGTTCCTTCACTTGCAGCAGCATTAGCCTGACCAGAATGTCCCTTTCACAATGTTATCGACACTTTCGACACAACCTGCTGAACTTCTAACATGTACAACCCAAAGAAAAGAAACATTTAGTGTAAATCATCCACATGCAGCAGTTTGTTAATGAAATATCTGCACATGGTCAGGGGACCAGGCCGAGGACTAGGAAACGTATTACAACCTAATGGAAACTCTTCTAGAAAATACTTATCTGACAACAAACCAACCGGACTGTTCCCTCCACTTGATCCAAATCCAAAATACCCTCAAAACAGTGGTCAAAAGCTTTCTGCGCGGTATCAACCTCCACGATCGACAGCGTCATTCTATGTATCAGGATACGTTTTTCGTGCCGAAGTTCATCATCTAAATCTTTCGCCTGCTCCTGTTCTGTCTGGTTTTCCACTTCAACATTAATATCTGCACACATCTCCTTAACAATTTCTTGTACATGCACCCATTCCACCTAGGGTTACCCTTACCTGGTCAATGCCCATTCCTGATTTGCTCACCCCCAATTGGTTGACCAATAAATAACTGGAGCACCTCTGTACCTGTCTGCTCCTCCGCCCCTCCCACTCCACTCTCACTGCGTCTGTGCAACTGGCGTTTGGTCTGGACGACTACTACTCGGCTTTAAACTTATTTTTCACAATCTTGCTTACACACAACCCAATGGTGAGTTTTGCCGATACTTTATCGGTCCTATGTACCATTCAAATCCGCTAAATTGAAAGCTAGTGCCGAGTTTGGCGTACATCAAGTCGCGGTTTATTTCCGCGTATCTGCGTGTTGAAGCCCCGCTAATAATGCGAGTACTTTTGTGTTTGTTTTCAAATGTGATAATCATGGGTTAAAGTTGTGAATGAAACGCTATGTGTCTGTAACCACGATAGTATTTTTAGTTGATTTGTTGGCTATTTGTTTATAGCAATTAACACACACACACAGAAGAACCGGCCTCAGGGAGCTTGCGCATGAATGACAGACAACAGACTGGGTTGAAAGATAATAAAATATATTTTGGATAAAGCCAAAACAAAAAGTGACATACTATTTAATTAACTTAAATTGAACACATTCAAAATTCTTAAAGCAACAATAACAAAAGAAATACAGTCCCAGGTCAAATACTTTGACTTCTTGTAAGAGTTCAGGTAACGCAAATTCCATTCGCACGTACGTCCATAATCCACGGACAAAATCATTAATCTTACTAGCTCGCCATCAGTAGTAGAGAGATCTGTTATGTCCCATGATCTGTTCAGTCCCATGAAAAACCTGACCTGAAAATAAGGTCAAAACAAGATCTCAGTTTCACATTTCATAATTAAATCATAATCAAATCATAATCAAATCAGTTGCGCAACATATATTTAGAAATCAAAATCTTCTTTACAATACACATTACAAAGAGGCCCATGACTCAATATACATCAGATAGTTAACCAAAATGTACTAAAACAGCGTAATAGTGCTGCCGAATTAAAGTAAACATGCTCACGTAAGTTGGCACGTGGCGTTCCATTCATAATTTTGGCTCATGTCTGACGTATTAGAAAACAAACTCAAAAGCGCTCGCGTGGTTAGCGGACTTCAGTCCGCGGATACGCGGAAATGAACTGTGCTTTAATATAGCTCTGTGCTCTAAACTCTGCATTCATTTTAAATTTAGTGGGTTGTAATGGTACATGGAAGTGATAACTCTTTGCAACACTCACCATTGGGTTGTATGTAAACCAGAGTGTGGAGAATAAGGCCAAAACCGAGCGGTAGCCGTCCAGACACAGCAGGAGTAGAGTGGGCGGGGCGGAGGAGGAGCAGACTGTCACAGAGCCGCTCCAGCTATTTATCCATCAACCAATCAGGAGTGCGCAAATAGGGAGAAACGGAGCAGGTCAGGGTAACCCGAGGTGGAAGGGGTTACATGTCAACTTACTTTAGCATGTTAACTTTAATTCGGCAGCACTATTATGCTGATTTGGTACATTTTGTTTATGTATTTGATATACATTGTCAATCATGGCCCTATGTTAATCTAATCGCTCACTGCTGGCGGGATCGTTGGCTGTAACGTGTAGTGTAAACATTTTGATTTCTAAATTTATGTTGTGCAACTGTGATTTAATTCACATGTTTTTCAGAAGGGGTGGATTAAATCTGAGTGAGGCGACAGGTACCAGGTGCTGATGAGAGTCAACAGAAGTGTTGGGGGTCAGGGCCAACACATTTGCAAAGCATTCTGGGATTCGTAGTTTTAGTGGTGCATGAGCTGTACTGGTGCTGCAGCCGGTGGGCAGCTCTAATACACATTTGATATGGTCTCGTGGGCCAAATATAATTCTATCAAGGGCCAAATTTGGCCCGCGGGCCTGAGTCTGACATGTCTGATACACAATATGCACAGCTGAGTCATTACATTGCTCCACAGCGCCCCCTTGAACTTTTGAATGGGACCGAAAAAAATTACTTTGTCCTAAACATTTGAAATTTGGCATGGACATCTGTCTTGACATACTGACCAAAAAAGCCAATGAGAACACACCTCTATTTGCAAGTGTGTTACCATGGTAACATCATAAATGTGCCATTGAAATGAATGGGGTTCAGAGTACTGTTGTCGACTAAATAGATGCTCTGCACTAATCCAACTATGACCCAAAATTCAAGGTTGGTGAAAAATTGTGTATTTTAATGCGTAAAAAAATTTATGTTGCAAAATGCCTCAGTAGCGCCACCTCAAAAATCAAAATACATTACGGCAATGACCTTTTCCATCATAGACAAATGAAATTTGGTAGAACCATAGAACATGACAAGAAAAGTAAAAAAATATATTATGACCCCACCCTAAATCCGACAGGAAGTCGGCCATTGTGGGCGGAACTCCGTTTTTTAAAATTTCTTACTCTCATATTTGGATTTTTTACGCCATGGATTTTCATTCCAGAAACTTGGGTCTAGTTCATTTGGACCAATTTTCAACCATGTGGGATTACAGTCGACTCTCTTGAACTTTTCTAAGTCATAAAATGTGGGTGTGGCCAACATGCAAACAAAAATGGCGTTTTTTGAAGTATTAAATTGCACCTAATTCAATGCTGGTTAACAGGACACTGCATGGTTAATATACATTTTGGTGGTGGATTCCGGTGACGTCATCCTACCGAATGGCAGCCTAGAGCGATGGCTCTCCCGCATTTGATTTATTTCACCCTGTAAAAGTATTAGAATTCAACATTATTTAGAACGCAGTTAAGGTAAAAACGGAGTGGACCTGGGGAAGAGGGAGGTGAGGCAGAGAACTACGACCGAAGAGTGAAGTGAAGAAAATGCTGCGGGCACCACGCCACCTCGGGAGTGTAACAAAGAAGCTAATACAAAGCTGATGATGATTCAAGATCCAATTTGACAATGGTGCTAGGAGAAATACGTGACTTTAGTAAGGAATTCCAAGACTTTAAATCTGATTTGACCAGTGTAAACCAAAAAATAACAGAAGCGGAAACTCAAATTAACCAGGTTGAGGACCGGGTCCAAAACGCGGAGCAGGTGCTGGTTAAGATGATAAAAGTTATGAGTGAGCAAGAAAGCAAACTGACTGACCAAGAGAGCCGGTCCCGGAGTGTATAATATCCCAGAAGGAGCGGAGGGTTCATCAATGGTGAATTTTGTGGAAAAAGTACTTCGGGGCAGTTTGAACATTCCCCAGTCCATCATCCTGGACACAGAAAGAGCCACCGGGCAGGAGCCCCCAATCCAAACAGGAACGGTGAAGATCAGCCCCGCTCAATAATGAGAAGATTCGCCCGCTTCACAACCAAAGAGGAAGTTTTACGCAAAGCAGGGACCAAAAAGACGGTACTTCTGGAGGGACGAAGAACACATTTTGACCAGGATTATCCTCGAAGTATCCTGCAGAAAGGCAGAGACTATGCTGAAGCCAAACGAGTGCTTAAGGAACAAAACATCCGATTTCAAACCCCCTACCCCGCCAAAAGGAGGGTATTTTACCAAGACGGGACAGTGCTTTATCAGACAGCAGAGGTGACGGCAGACATGAGAACCAGGGGATTCCCGTCACAAAGATTACACCGAAGGAGAGTCTGACAGAGCAGCTACTGCAGACGGCGTGGAAAGTGGCATGGACGCAGCGGGACGCCGAGGAGCACCGGGAAAGAGCCATCAGAGAGAAACTCCAGGCCTTCAGAAGACGTACGTCCTCCACCTCCGAGGAACAGTGAGATTACACAAGGTTTATAACAAATCATTCAGTAAGTGTTAACGAGCCACTTCCCTCTTTTCCCTCAGTAAATGAGGAAATATAAGTGAGAGACTTTATTACTGAAGGAATAGACCGAGCGGCCCTCACCCCCTGGAGAGGAGAGGGTTCCCCCTGCTGGTAGAAGTTATTCATAACAACCTACAGGGTCAGATCGGACAGACCCCTACCCTGGAATCACAGTTTATTTTGTTAACTTTTACTTGGGTCATTGTTCCGTGTTCTTGTTTGTTATGGGGGTCGACCACCTACTTTTAGGTTTTGAAATTTTACTCAACAATGACAGGTTGAGCAATGAGTAACGGATATAAAATGTGTTTCATTTAATGTAAAATGGGCTGACAAATGTGATCAAACGTAGCAGAATCTTCACCAAAGTGAAGAAAGAACAGGCACAGGTGGAGTAATTACAAGAAACTCACTTCAATGATACTGAACATGAGAAACTAAAGAGAATGGGATTCACAAACATGTTTCCCTCTTCATACAAGTCTGGCCATAGACGAGGGGCGATCCTCATCTGAAAAAAGCTAAACTTTGAAAAATCATTTGAAGTAAAAGATAAAGAGGGAGATTTGTATTAGTCCGAGGTCGTACAGATGGGAATCCGCTCACATTCATGAGTGTTTCTGCACCGCCCGGGAGAGACTTGACTTTCTTTTTTTTAAAATGATAAATGTTACAGTAACAGAGGCTCAGGGGTTTCTAAAATGTGGTGGGACCTAAACATCCGTCTACAACAGAACTGGATAGTTCTAACAGAAAGGGACCTGAATCAAACACCTGATATAAGAAGGTCTCCTCCCCTTTTGAAGAGGTCGGTCTGATTGATATTTGGAGGGATCTTTTCCCCACGAGGCGTCACTACTCTCACTATTCAGCTCCACATTCACTATATACAGAATTAACTACTTTATAACCTTTGGACAAGATAAAGATAAAATTCAAACATGTGAGAGGAACAACAGATGTGATGATCAAGCACCTTTGTATCTGTTGGTCAATTTAAATCTGAGTCCCAGAGTTACTACTTGGAAATGAAATTCATATCTGCTCAAAGAAATCAACTTTAGGAAAGAAATGAAGGAAATGAAGGAGTTTCTCGATATAAATGATAATGGAGAAGTCTCACCTCCAATACTCTGGGACACACTAAAAGCTGTCACAAGAGGTAAAATTAGAGCAATAACCTCGTATAAGAAAAAAATACAAAAAGGATGGATGGACTTTAGAAAAAATGGAAAATAAACAGACCACTTTACCAAATATTTGGAAGGAACTAAAAAATGTCAGAACTGAAATAGTTTAGACACACAGGATATTATTAAGAAATGAATGTTTCTGAAACAAATATTATGAAAGTGGATCAAAATCAATGAAAATACTGGCATGGAAATTAAAGGAAATTGCAGATAACACAATAACTAAAATCAAACACCCCAAAACAAAAAAGATTGTCTCAAAACTGAGGGAAAATCATGAAGCATTTGAAGTCTATTACAAAACACTACACTCTAAAGTCCCTGGAGGAAATAAAACATATCGATGACTTATTGAACTCACTGGATCTACCAAATTTGAATGAAGAGCAAAATGAGAAAATGACAACAGCTATAACAGAGGTGGAACTGAAGAAAGCACCAGCCGACTCAAATCTAATAAGTCACCGGCTCAGAGGGCTGTACAGCTGAAAGGTTCAAGGAATTGAAAAATGAGTTGATCCCTATAATACTCCCCACTAGTGATGGGCATGTGTCACACGCTGAAAGCAATGCCCCAGCTGAGCTGTGTCACTGAGCGCATCACTTTAAGAAAAGTCACGTGACACACAGTGTTCCTGTGCCATTTTGTATCACATGTATTGTGTGTCACTGAGGCGCCAGGTCTATCCAGGAAGCAGATACACGGATTACCGAGTCGCTGGGTCGTTTCTACGACGCTTTTTGTTACCATGGAGCCTCTGAGGAAGAAAAAGACATCTTCAATGTGGGATCATTTTGATGTTATATCGCCTGATAAGGAAATTGATACTCTAGTCCTGCGCAAAAAAAACAATTTTATATCCCTTTAACCCACAGGTTAAGTGTCGTTTGTGCTTTACGGAGCTTTCGTACGCTACCCGGCATTATAGAGCTCGCCATGAAATACACCAAGAACACACACCAAGAATGGACTCCGGTTGGACGAGTATTTTGTAACCAGGAGACAAATTTTTAAGGCGGCTAACAGTAAATGAGAACCCTGTCCTTTTCATTCCAAGCTTCTAGAAGGAATGTTCTGCAACGTTGCCTTGTGAACATCATCATAAAAGACAACCTCTGAGTATCGTTGAGGATGAGAGTTTCAGGGAGATGCTGCAAACTCTTGAGCCATCATATGTGATACCAAGCAGGAAGGTACTGTATAATACAGGCTACGTCACAGTGTATATGTCAGAAATTCTCCACCTTGTTACTAACCCTTATCTGGATAATATTGTTTGAGTAGCCATATGTGTTTTTTCTGTTATAAAGACTGAAAGAAATGGTATCCCAAAGATACGAAGAGGAGACCATACAGCTTAAAGAAAAATTACAGTCCACCTCCTCTGTCAGCCTTACAGCCGATATGTGGACTTCAATAACTATGGAGGCGTATTTGGCGGTGACTGGTCACTTTGTTGATCAAGAAAATAAAATGTGCACTGCTGTGCTAGGAGTCAACCACTGTCCAAAGAGTCATACTGCAGAGAATATTGCTGTGGTAAGTCTATTGAAATCATTCCGTATGCTGTGTTTTGGCGTTTGTTCTTAATGTATTTGTTTATTAACTTTATGTCACAAAACTTCTGATTGACAGTTGGGCCATTACAGGAAAGGTTGGACGCTTTGTAACAGACGCAATAAAACCAAAAAAATAGTCACATATTTTCATTCTAGCACAATCGCTAAGGAAAAGCTGTGTCAAGTACAGCAGCAACTGGGAAGACCAGTTTTAAAACTACTAAATGAAGTTCCAACACGCTGGAACAGCACTTTTCAAATGCTGACACGAATAGCCGACCAGAAAGAGCCAGTTTGGGCGAGTCTGGCATCGTTAAAAACACCAGTGCCTACTCTTACAGCTGAGGAGCATACCATTATTTCAGAGGTACTTCTTGTTCTTGGCCCTTTCAATGTTGCTACTGTGGAGCTTTCAGAAGAAAAGAGTTAGTGGGAGCAAAATAATCCCAATGATGAAAATGCTTCACTTCGCAATGCAAAAATGTGCTCCATCTTTGGAAACATTGGTTGCAAAACATCTCTGCAAAAAACTTGACAGAAGAATAATTGAAAATTGTACTACTTATGAATCCTCGAACCACCTCTCGCTAGAAACTTTACTAGATCCGAGATTTAAAGGTTACGTTTTTTTTAATGGAAACAAGATGAATGATGCAGTGAAGCGTCTAAAAGCTGAATGTGCTGAGGAGATAAGACTCTCTGGACCAGCTTCAGCAGAAGATCAGCTCGGTCCCTCGTCTTATTTGCCAGCGTCCCCTAGTTCAGGTTTGTTATACAGAAAAAGTGTTTATGTATGACATGTTTTATGGAAATCATGTGATTTTGTAGACAATCTGTGGCAACAACTTGACACGGAGGCGAAGAAACTCCAGTTGTATGGCTGATGCAATCACTGAGGTGCAGCGATACCTGTCAGCAGCAAACGTTTCTAGAAATGAAAACCCGCTGCAATACTGGATCACTCAAAAACAGGCCTATCCACACTTACTTACGTTGTCCCAAAAGTATTTGTGTACTCCTGCCTCATCTGTTCCATGCGAGCGAATTTTCTCTAAAGCAGGAGAAATTGTGTCCAACCACTCCAATGTTTCAAGTTGTAAAAAGTATAAGCACAATTTGTACAATGTTCACAAGCACTCCTATGTTACAGTCAAAACGTTTCATTAATCATGGGACCAAGAACAAGATTGCTCACTGATTTCACTTGATCACACATTGGTATTTGAATATTGACGTAATTGTTAAGTTTAAACGTGAAAAAACAAACAACTTTACACACAGACATGGAAAATCATTGCAATCATTACAATTTATTCCCTTAGAAATGTGGCTGCAGTACATTTTTTAACCTCTAGATGGAACACATACACACACTGAATGATATAGTCTCAACACAGTTGGCTAGAAGTGTGACACACACTTTGAGGCATCATTTACCCATCACTGCTCCCCACACTCAAGTACTACAAAAAGCACAAGCTCCCCCAAGTTGGAAGGAGGCTATAATTACTGCCGTACCTAAAGAAGGTAAAGATAAAACAGAATGTGCATCATACAGGCCTAATCAGTTCTTAATATCGACTCCAGACTGTTCACCTCTATAATGGCCAGACCAATGGAGGAATCTTTACCCACGCTGATAATGACCAAACTGGATTTATAAGAGACCGCCAGACGCATGAGGACATACGCAGAACTCTACATATTCTAGATCATACACAAAAAAATCAAACTGAAGCTGTGCTGTTAAGTGTTGGTGCTGAGAGCGTTCGACTCAGTCAATTGGGAATTTATCTGTAGAGTTCTATATAAATGTGGTTTACATGAAACAATCATTGAAACGATTAAAGCCTTGTACAGGAATCCCACCGCAAGAATTAAAGTTAATGGTCACCTGTCTGATAGCTTTATACTGCAAAGAGGAAATGGACAGGGATGTGCTGGTCTCCTGTTCACATTATATTTAGAAGCTCTGGCCCAGACCATAAGAAGGACCAACACATCAAGGGTATAACTGTCAAAGGAAGGAGCAGAAACTGGTGCAAGTGTGTGAACAATATGGTGAACTAGATCTAAAATGAATATGAATAAAACTCAGACACTTTCCCACAATTATAACCCACCAGTGGAAATACTAAATACCCAATGATGTGGCTGAATCCTTTAAATACTTGTGTATTAACAAACCAAAGGACCAAACTAAATTATTCAAGGACAAC
>JAIEZT010001225.1:111614-147588 GCA_019594935.1 Periophthalmus modestus
GAACACAACATTCACCTCAAAAGGATTTTACAGGAGAATGTCCAGTTCTGTCTCCTTTATATGTTGTTTTTATAAGAAATATTCAAGGTCAAATCCATAAATGTTTTCCTTGATTTTTCACATGTAGAAAGGAATCTGACACATCACAACATCTGCAGATGAACTAGAGACATCTGACCTGCCCCCACCTCCAAGACTACAGGGACAGAGGAGGATGGGAGGGCATCTGACACACAGAGAGGAGGATGGGAGGGCATCTGACACACAGAGAGGAGGATGGGAGGGCATCTGACACACAGAGAGAGGAGGATGGGAGGGCATCTGACACACAGAGGAGGATGGGAGGGCATCTGACACACAGAGAGGAGGATGGGAGGGCATCTGACACACAGAGAGGAGGATGGGAGGGCATCTGACACACAGAGAGGAGGATGGGAGGGCATCTGACACACTGAGAGAGGAGGATGGGAGGGCATCTGACACACAGAGAGGAGGATGGGAGGGCATCTGACACACAGAGAGAGAGATGGGGGAGGGGATGAGGATGGGAGGGCATCTGATGGAGGATGGGACATCTGACACACAGAGAGGAGGATGGGAGGGCATCTGACACACAGAGAGGAGGATGGGAGGGCATCTGACACACAGAGAGGAGGATGGGAGGGCATGACACACAGAGAGGAGGATGGGAGGGCATGGGAGGGGGAGGGCATAGATGAGGAGGATGGGAGGGCATCTGACACACTGAGAGGAGGATGGGAGGGCATCTGACACACAGAGAGGAGGATGGGAGGGCATCTGACACACTGAGAGAGGAGGATGGGAGGGCATCTGACACACAGGGGAGGATGGGAGGGCATCTGACACACAGGGGAGGATGGGAGGGCATCTGACACACAGGGGAGGATGGGAGGGCATCTGACACACAGGGGAGGATGGGAGGGCATCTGACACACAGAGGAGGATGGGAGGGCATGGAGAGGGCATTTGACACACAGAGAGAGAGGATGGGAGGGCATCTGACACACAGAGAGAGAGGAGGATCTGACACACAGAGGGCATCTGGGACACTGACACAGGGATAGAGGAGGATGGGAGGGCATCTGACACACAGAGGAGGATGGGAGGGCATCTGACACACAGAGAGAGAAGGATGGGAGGGCATCTGACACACAGAGGAGGATGGGAGGGCATCTGACACACAGGGATAGAGGAGGATGGGAGGGCATCTGACACACAGAGGAGGATGGGAGGGCATCTGACACACAGACACAGAGAGAGGAGGATGGGAGGGCATCTGACACAGAGGAGGATGGGAGGGCATCTGACACACAGAGAGGAGGATGGGAGGGCATCTGACACACTGAGAGAGGAGGATGGGAGGGCATCTGACACACTGGGATAGATGAGGATGGGAGGGCATCTGACACACAGAGGAGGATGGGAGGGCATCTGACACACAGAGAGGAGGATGGGAGGGCATCTGACACACAGAGGAGGATGGGAGGGCATCTGACACACAGAGAGGAGGATGGGAGGGCATCTGACACACAGAGGAGGATGGGAGGGCACTGACACACAGAGGAGGATGGGAGGGCATGACACACTGAGAGAGGAGGATGGGAGGGCATCTGACACACTGGGATAGATGAGGATGGGAGGGCATCTGTCCAATATTTAAATACATTTTAAATCAACAAATATTTAAATAAATTGTCTTGTCTGTGTTGACCAAGAGCCTTTATTTTCAGTCCTAAAAGTTCATTTATAGTTTAAATCGGAGCGATTCTGCAAACTTCACTCGAAGCTTTTTCATTCATTTCGGTGTTGACCATTGAAAAAAATTTAAAACACATACTTTTTAGGCAAAAACTGCAGTCCACTGTCTATAAATATGGATTTATTCTCTCACTTACACCCATACCCATTTGGGATTGGCCCGTGGGCTGACGGGTACAGCGTGTTCTGTAGGAGGAGTGATTTCCTGTGGCTTTGTGCCAACGTGGCACAGGACACTTGGGGTCCTGCTGCTTTTCTCCCGTTCGGAGCCATACAACGGCGTCCCTGAGCCAACCATCACCTTTCACTCCTTGGCGGTCTCCCACCAGTCAACTAGACCATGGCTGACTTCCATTTCACCTTCAAAAGGCGTCAGTTACACCGTTTATCTTTTTGTACATTTTTCATCATTTAATATGGAGTTATTTAGAACCACAAACCCCCGTTTCGTTGATCCTCTGTAAGAGAAGCTGACCGAAAGTGGAGAGTGATCGCTGCAACCAGACCATGTGTAGGCGGCACCGCCCAGATATCCGAGTAGAGCATTTGACATGAAGAACATATCTAATCTGGATTGTTTTAGAATTCCCAATGCCACTTTGGTCATGTTTAAATTGCTTATGGATTCTGTTAAAAAGGTGCGACTAATGTCATTTCGAAATACATTATTGCTGCTGATGTCAATTTTGCTTAAAACAGTGTTGAAATCTACAATTATAATTGATCTGTTATTCTCAAAGGAAAAGAGCTGCACAAAGAAGGTTTTTCTTGTCGCCTCGTCATTTGGAGCGTGGATGTTAATGAGACGAAAGTGGAGGGCCTCCTCGAAATCTAGTACGATGAAGTTTCCCTCGGGATCTACGTGTGTCACACTCGGCTGACCTAGAAAACCAGGCCTCACCAAGTCAGTTACCCCTCTAGAGCGCCCCGAGCCCAGGGCGCAGTACAGAGAGCCCATATTCAGGGCCCTCACAGTTTGTACATGTGTCGGGTCCCAGCGTGTCTCTTGAATGCACAGTATGTCCCAGGGGTCAGCCTGGAACACTCTGCATTTGCTCTTGTCCTCTGAGGCCCCCGGTGTTAATATAGAGGAGAGAGAAACTGGCTGTGATGGTTAAAGTGATGAGGATGTGACCCATTTTCATCATGCTTTTTATTTTTTTCCTTTTACAATCTCACATTCACTTTGTTGTTTTTCACCTCGGCAGTGTCAAATTCCATTAGGTCCCTGTCGTCAGGGGTGTCTGGTTGAAAGGCAGCGGAATCGAGGGGTGTGTTTGAGACTGGATTTTTCTAGGGGGCTGTGCCCCGGGTTTTCTGGGTTTACCCCACATCGGTTTATCCTGGGAGACACTTTCTCTGTCGCTGTTTTGCCGAGTCTCTCCCCCTGTCAGATGCGCTCGGTTTGGAAGTGTGGCTCACACACAGCGCCACCTTCCCCGCTTCGGAGGTAGGATGCGGATCCGGCTGCACATCCACCCTCCTCCCCGGTTCAACCGCCACTGCCTGGGCTTTGGGAGTAGGGCCAAGTGCGGCCCCCTCCCCCTGATTGAGGGTAGGGCGAGGATTCACTTCTGCACCCATCCCCCGCACAGGCGCCGCTGCGCTGAGCCTCGCGGCGTCTAGTGCCACACGGGCCGATGTTGATGAGCCCTGAGCCTGGGTCTCACGGAGCACGGATAAGGCCGCTGTCTGGGGCTCTTCTCCGTGCTCCGTGTCTGCCGAGGTGCACGCTCCTCTCTCCTCACCTATTACAATGTCCTCTTCATCGGACTCGACCCGACACGCGCACAAGTGGATAAACATGCAACACTCCCTGCACTTTGGCGCCCTGAGATCGATGCACTCTCCAACAGTGTCTCTGCCCCCCACAATTTCTACAAAGAACATCTGGGCAGTCCTGCAACACATGGTCAGGCCGCAGGCACCCCCGACACACCCGAACCTGCCTGTCATGCAGCACCCTGAAGTGCTCAGGACCAGCAGCCATCTTGAAACGAGCAGAATATGGACTGCACAGTGTCAGTGAACCTCCTCCACACATCGGAGACTGCAGAGACTCCCCAGGAGAGGAGCTTGGCCAGGATCTCCTCGTCCTTGATTTAAGCCAGCACCTCCATGAAGGAAACGCCCAGCTCATCCGCAATGATGTTCCTCCTGTGCACGTTGGTGTCCCCCACACAGAAGCCATCCAACAAACGTCCCTTTGCCTGTGGAGTTGTGACTGTCAGTTCGTCCTTATTTATCTGTCTGGATGCCAGTACGTTTCCTGCCTTGTTCTTTGTTGCTCTTAATACAATTGATGCCGACTCCTTGACCTCACATTCCAAATAAACAGTTAAATCCTTCTCATAACTTCTTTCCAATATGTTTTTTCTTTGTGTCCGTTGTCTACAGGTCTTGTCTTGTCCATTGCAGTAGTTGTAGCCTGTGGTCCGTCCGGGTGGTAGCCATTTTCTTTGCTCAAAAAAGGAGCAAACAAGACCCCCAGTAGGAACTAATGGGAGGGGATTAACAAAAAAATAAATAAAATAAAAAGGAAAAAGGAAAATAGGATGAAAAAAAAATACTTGTAAACACCAAATGAAAGGGGAAAAGTTTGTTCCGTGCAGCACACAGCTCACCCACTCTCTTCCTGCTCTGGCCACACCCACAAGGTTCCAAACCAATCACAAGTTGGTATGGCCGTAAGCGAGAGCACACACAACTAAATCCATATTTATAGACAGTGGACTGGATTTTTGTGTCAAAATAATGTTTCTTTTTAGGCTCGAGCCCCTACGCCCTGTAGGGGGCCTATTATTTTCACAACGATGAGCGCATGGGCGAAGCAAATAAATCTTTTTGTGCAGTCTGCCAGAAGGTCGGCGTACCTCTAATCGGCTGCATAAACGATAACCATTATCATACTGTAACAAACTTTCTAAAGTTCCTTCACTTGCAGCAGCATTAGCCTGACCAGAATGTCCCTTTCACAATGTTATCGACACTTTCGACACAACCTGCTGAACTTCTAACATGTACAACCCAAAGAAAAGAAACATTTAGTGTAAATCATCCACGTGCAGCAGTCTGTTAATGAAATATCTGCACATGGTCAGGGGACCAGGCCGAGGACTAGGAAACGTATTACAACCTAATGGAAACTCTTTTGGAAAAGATTTATCTGACAACAAACCAACCGGACTGTTCCCTCCACTTGATCCAAATCCAAAATACCCTCAAAACAGTGGTCAAAAGCTTTCTGCGCGGTATCAACCTCCATGATCGACAGCGTCATTCTATGTATCAGGATACGTTTTTCGTGCCGAGGTTCATCATCTAAATCTTTCGCCTGCTCCTGTTCTGTCTGGTTTTCCATTTCAACATTAATATCTGCACACGTCTCCTGAACAATTTCTTGTACATAGCATGTACAAGAATGTATGCATTCTTGTACATGCACCCATTCCACTTAGGGTTACCCTTACCTGGTCAATGCCCATTCCTGATTTGCTCACCCCCAATTGGTTGACCAATAAATAACTGGAGCACCTCTGTACCTGTCTGCTCCTCCGCCCCTCCCACTCCACTCTCACTGCGTCTGTGCAACTGGCGTTTGGTCTGGACGACTACTACTCGGCTTTAAACTTATTTTTCACAATCTTGCTTACACACAACCCAATGGTGAGTTTTGCCGATACTTTATCGGTCCTATGTACCATTCAAATCCGCTAAATTGAAAGCTAGTGCCGAGTTTGGCGTACATCAAGTCGCGGTTTATTTCCGCGTATCTGCGTGTTGAAGCCCCTCTAATAATGCGAGTACTTTTGTGTTTGTTTTCAAATGTGATAATCATGGGTTAAAGCTGTGAATTAAACGCTATGTGTCAACTTACTTTAGCATGTTAACTTTAATTCGGCAGCACTATTATGCTGATTTGGTACATTTTGTTTATGTATTTGATATACATTGTCAATCATGGCCCTATGTTAATCTAATCGCTCACTGCTGGCGGTATCGTTGGCTGTAATGTGTAGTGTAAACATTTTGATTTCTAAATTTATGTTGTGCAACTGTGATTTAATTCACATGTTTTTCAGAAGGGGTGGATTAAATCTGAGTGAGGCGACAGGTACCAGATGCTGATGAGAGTCAACAGAAGTGTTGGGGGTCAGCGGCAACACATTTGCAAAGCATTCTGGGATTCGTAGTTTTAGTGGTGCATGAGCTGTACTGGTGCTGCAGCCGGTGGGCAGCTCCAATACACATTTGATATGGTCTTGTGGGCCAAATACAATTCTATCAAGGGCCAAATTTGGCCCGCGGGCCTGAGTCTGACATGTCTGATATACAATATGCACAGCTGAGTCATTACATGGCTCCACAGCGCCCCCTTGAACTTTTGAATGGGACCGAAAAAAATTACTTTATCCTAAACATTTGAAATTTGGCATGGACATCTGTCTTGACATACTGAACAAAAAAGCCAATGAGAACATACCTCTATTTGCAAGTGTGTTACCATGGTAACATAGTAAATGTGCCATTGAAATGAACGGGGGTCAGAGTACTGGACTTTGTTGTCGACTAAATAGATGCTCTGCACTAATCCAACTGTGACCTAAAATTCAAGGTTGGTGAAAAATTGTGTATTTTAATGCGTAAAAAAATTTATGTTGCAAAATGCCTCAGTAGCGCCACCTCAAGAATCAAAATACATTACGGCAATGACCTTTTTCATCGTATACAAATGAAATTTGGTAGAACCATAGAACATGACAAGACAAGTAAAAAATTATATTATGACCCCACCCTAAATCCGACAGGAAGGCCATTGTGGGCGGAACTCCGTTTTTAAAAATTTCTTACTCACATTTGGATTTTTTATGCCATGGATTTTCATTCAAGAAACTTGGTTGAAAATTGGTCCAAATGAACTAGACTCATGTGGGATTATAGTCGACTCTCTTGAACTTTTCTAAGTCATAAAATGTGGGTGTGGCCAGCATGCAAACAAAAATGGCGTTTTTTGAAGTATTAAATTGCACCTAATTCAATGCTGGTTAACAGGACACTGCACGTTTAATATACATTTTGGTCGTGGATTCTGGTGACGTCATCCTACTGAATGGCAGCTTAGAGCGATGGCTCTCCCGCATTTTATTTATTTCACCCTGTAAAAGTATTAGAATTCAACATTATTTAGAACGCAGTTAAGGTAAAAACGGAGTGGACCTGGGGAAGAGGGAGGTGAGGCAGAGAACTACGACCGAAGACCGGTTAAGTGAAGAAAATGCTGCGGGCACCACGCCACCTCAGGAGTGTAACATAGAAGCTAATAAAAAGCTAATGATGATTCAAGATCCAATTTGGCAATGGTGCTAGGAGAAATACGTGACTTTTGTAAGGAATTCCAAGACTTTAAATCCGATTTGACCATCCATCCATCCATCCATCCATTTTCTTCCGCTTTATCCGGGGCCGGATCGCGGAGGCAGCAGTTTCAGTAGGGAGGCCCAGACTTCCCTTTCCACACACACTTCCTCCAGCTCTTCCGGAAGGATCCCAAGGCGTTCCCAGGCCAGCCGAGAGATATAGTCCCTCCAGCGTGTCTCGGGTCTTCCCCGGGGCCTCCTCCCGGTAGGACGTGCCTGGAACACCTCCCTAGGGAGGCGTCCAGGGGGCATCCGGAATAGATGCCCGAGCCACCTCAACTGACTCCTCTCGACGTGAAGGAGCAGCGGCTCTACTCCGAGCTCCTCCCGTGTGACTGAGCTCCTCACCTTATCTCTAAGGGAGCGCCCAGCCACTCTGCGGAGTGGCTGGGCGGAAGCTCATTTCGACCGCTTGTATCCGCGATCTTGTCCTTTCGGTCATTACCCAAAGCTCATGACCATAGGTGAGGGTAGGAACGTAGATTGACCGGTAAATCGAGAGCTTTGCCTTTCGACTCAGCTCCTTCTTTACCACAACGGACCGATACAGCGACCGCATCACTGCAGACGCTGCACCGATCCGCCTGTCAATCTCACGCTCCATCCTTCCCTCACTCGTGAACAAGACCCCGAGATACTTGAACTCCTCCACTTGAGGCAAGGGCTCTCCACCCACCTGAAGAGAGCAAACCACCTTTTTCCGGTTGAGGACCATGGCCTCGGATTTGGAGGTGCTGATTTTCATCCCAGCCGCTTCACACTCGGCTGCAAACCGCCCCAGTGCCTGTTGCAGGTCCTGGTTCGATGAAGCCATCAGGACAACATCATCTGCAAACAGCAGAGATGAGATCCTGTGGTTCCCGAACCAGACCCCCTCCGGCCCCTGACTGCGCCTAGAAATTCTGTCCATAAATACAATGAACAGAACCGGTGACAAAGGGCAGCCCTGGCGGAGTCCAACATGCACTGGGAACAAGTCTGACTTACTGCCGGCAATGCGAACACAGCTCCTGCTCCGGTCATACAGGGACCGGACAGCCCTTAGCAAAGGGCCCTGGACCCCATATTCCCAGAGCACCCCCCAAAGGACACTACGAGGGACACGGTCGAATGCCTTTTCCAGGTCCACAAAACACATGTGGACTGGTTGGGCAAACTCCCATGAACCCTCAAGCACCCGATGGAGAGTATAGAGCTGGTCCAGTGTTCCGCGACCGGGACGAAAACCACACTGTTCCTCCTGGATCCGAGGTTCGACTATCGGTCGGATTCTCCTCTCCAGTACCCTGGAATAGACCTTACCGGGAAGGCTGAGGAGTGTGATTCCCCTATAGTTGGAACACACCCTCCGGTCCCCCTTCTTAAACAGAGGGACCACCACCCCGGTCTGCCATTCCACAGGTACTGTCCCCGACTGCCACGCGATGTTGCAAAGGCGTGTCAGCCAAGACAGCCCCACAACATCCAGAGGTTTAAGATACTCAGGACGGATCTCATCCACCCCCGGAGCCTTGCCACCGAGGAGCTTGCTAACCACCTCAGTGACTTCAGCTAGGGTAATAGATGAGTCCGCCTCCGAGTCCTCAAACTCTGCTTCCTCCTCGGAAGACGTGACAGTGGGATTGAGGAGATCCTCAAAGTATTCCTTCCACCGTCCGACAACATCCCCAGTCGAGGTCAGAAGCTCTCCACCCGCACTGTAAACGGTGTTGGTGAAGCACTGCTCCCCCCCCCTGAGGCGCCGAACGGTTTGCCAGAATTTCTTTGAGGCCGTCCGATAGTCCTCCTCCATGGCCTCCCCGAACTCCTCCCAACCCCGAGTTTTTGCCTCCACGACAGCACGATCCACGGCACGCTTGGCCCGCCGGTACCTATCAGCTGCCTCAGGAGTCCCACAAGCCAACAAGGCTCGATAGGACTCCTTCAGCCTGACGGCATCCCTTACTTCCGGTGTCCACCACCGGGTTCGGGGATTGCCGCCGCGACAAGCACCGCAGACCTTACGACCACAGCTACGGGCAGCCGCATCAACAATGGAGGTGGAAAACATGGCCCACTCGGAGTCCATGTCCCCAGCCTCCCCCGGGATCAGAGAGAAGCTCTCCCGGAGGTGCGAATTGAAGACCCCCCTGACAGAAGGCTCCGCCAGACCTTCCCAACAGACCCTCATGATACGCTTGGACCTGCCAGGTCTATCCGGCTTCCTCCTCCGCCAGCGGATCCAACTCACAACCAGGTGGTGATCAGTTGACAGCTCTGCCCCTCTCTTCACCCGAGTGTCCAAAACACGCGGTCGGAGGTCAGATGACACAACTACAAAGTCGATCATCGACCTCCGACCTAGGGTGTCCTGGTGCCACGTGCACTGATGGACCTTGTGCTTGAACATGGTGTTTGTTATGGACAAACTGTGACACAGAAGTCCAATAACAAAACACCGCTCGGGTTCAGATCAGGGAGGCCGTTCCTCCCAATCACGCCCCTCCAGGTGTCACTGTCGTTACCCACATGGGCGTTGAAGTCCCCCAGGAGAACAGCGGAGTCCCCGGTGGGTGCACTGTCTAGTACCCCCCCCAGGCACTCCAAGAAGGCTGGGTACTCTGCACTGCTGTTCGGCCCATAGGCCGAAACAACAGTGAGAGACCTGTCCCCGACCCGAAGGCGCAGGGACGCCACCCTCTCGTTCACCGGGGTGAACTCCAACACGTGGCGGCTGAGCTGTGGGGCAATGAGCAAGCCCACACCAGCTCGCCGCCTCTCCCCATGGGCAACACCAGAGAAGTGGAGGGTCCAACCCCTCTCAAGGAGTTGGGTACCAGAGCCCAAGCTGTGCGTGGAGGTGAGCCCGACTATATCTAGCCGGTACCTCTCAACCTCCTGCACAAGCTCAGGCTCCTTCCCCCCCAGCGAGGTGACATTCCACGTCGCTACAGCCAGATGCTGTGTCCGTGGACCGGGTCGTCGAGACACCCGTCCTCGACTGCTGCCCAGTCCTCTACGCACCCGACCCCTATGAGACCCTCTGCAGGTGGTGAGCCCACAGGAGGGCGGACCCACGTCGTCCTTTCGGGCTGGGCCCGGCCGGGCCCCGTGGGCAAAGGCCCGGCCACCAGGCGCTCGCATTCGAGCCCCAACCCCAGGCCTGGCTCCAGGGTGGGGCCCCGGCTGCGCCATACCGGGCGATGTCACGATCCTTGTTGTATTTAATTTCATAGGGGTATTGGGAACTGCTCTTTGTCTGACCCGTCACCTAGGACCTGTTTGCCATGGGACCCTACCAGGGGCATAATGCCCCAGGCAACATAGCTCCTAGGATCATTCGGGTACACAAACTCCCCCACCACGATAAGGTGGCAGTTCAAGGGGGAGTAGCAGTTCAAGGGGGAGATTTGACCAGTGTAAACTAAAAAATAACAGAAGCGGAAACTCAAATTAACCAGGTTGAGGACCGGGTCCAAAACGCGGAGCAGGTGCTGGTTAAGATGATAAAAGTTATGAGTGAGCAAGAAAGCAAACTGACCAAGAGAGCCGGTCCCGGAGAGAGAATCTAAGAGTGTATAATATCCCAGAAGGAGCGGAGGGTTCATCAATGGTGAATTTTGTGGAAAAAGTACTTCGGGGCAGTTTGGACATTCCCCAGTCCATCATCCTGGACACAGAAAGAGCCACCGGGCAGGAGCCCCCAATCCAAACAGGAACGGTGAAGATTAGCCCCGCTCAATAATAAGAAGATTCGCCCGCTTCACAACCAAAGAGGAAGTTTTACACAAAGCAGGGACCAAAAAGACGGTACTTCTGGAGGGACGAAGAACACATTTTGACCAGGATTATCCTCCAAGTATCCTGCAGAAAGGCAGAGACTATGCTGAAGCCAAACGAGTGCTTAAGGAACAAAACATCCGATTTCAAACCCCCTACCCCGCTAAAATGAGGGTATTTTATAAAGACGGGACAGTGCTTTATCAGACAGCAGAGGCGACGGCAGACATGAGAACCAGGGGATTCCCGTCACAAAGATTACACCGAAGGAGAGTCTGACAGAGCAACTACTGCAGACGGCGTGGAAAGTGGCGGGGACGCAGCGGGACGCCGAGGAGCACCGGGAAAGAGCCATCAGAGAGAAACTCCAGGCCTTCAGAAGACGTACGTCCTCCGCCTCCGAGGAACAGTGAGATTACACAAGGTTTGTAACAAATCATTCAGTAAGTGTTAACGAGCCACTTCCCTCTTTTCCCTCAGTAAATGAGGAAATATAAGTGGAGAGACTTTATTACTGAAGGAATAGACCGAGGGGCCCTCACCCCCTGGAGAGGAGAGGGTTCCCCCTGCTGGTAGAAGTTATTCATAACAACCTACAGGGTCAGATCGGAAAGACCCCTACCCTGGAATCACAGTTTATTTTGTTCGTGTTTGTTAACTTTTACTTGGTTCATTGTTCCGTGTTCTTGTTTGTTATGGGGGTCGACCACCTACTTTTAGGTTTTGAAATTTTACTCTACAATGACAGGTTAAGCAATGAGTAATGGATGTATAAAATGTGTTTCATTTAACCACTTACCGTTCCGAGGGCCCGCCCACGGGCCGTCGCCTTTTCTTTACAACTTTACAGCAATGTACATTCACTTCTGCGTCACCCCCACAAACAATCTACACATCAAATGAAAGCTACAGATCTCATCTTTCCGAATGTGTAAACCATTTTAACCTAAAGTCACCACAGTGCTGTCAGGAAAGCGGTTTTTACAGAAAAGCCAAAAATGCGGATTTGGACTTCACTCACCTTTGAGGCTCTGGTTCTGTCAAACATCAACATATTTCCACAATATCGGTCTCATTCTTTCCGTAGAGGTCCAGAGAATATAATCCAGTCAAGAAATTATGTCCACAAAATAAGTTAGATCCTCCATGTCCAATCTGCTGCAGGACAGTGAAATCTGCTCCGTCATTTTTTTGCTTTTCTTTTGTCAATTTCAGGCCTAACAAACTTCAGACAGCGCCAACTTTGTTCCTCCGTGATAAACAAACTTGCTAGCTTCTGATTGACACCAAGTTTGGCCAATAAGGTGGGGGTTGTGGGTCACTGGAGCCCCAGACAGCGAATCAGTGCTACAGGTGACTGAAAGTGTACGCCCCACTCTCCCCCGTGTAGAATCAACCAGTCACATCTCACACATTCAGTGACGTTTTCTCCTTACAGCCAATGAGCAGCTGAACACGAGGATGTATGACATGCCATGGTTTTCTGTAAACACACGGAGCAGGCCCAGTGCGTAACGAAAGTAAATGCATCACGGCCTTTCGTGCGTAAAGCGTGCGTAAAATGACGCACTGTGATTTTGCTACAGTTTTGCTTCTAAACACGACGAAACAGATAAAACAAAGACAGTACGCGAGACAGTTACACCAGAGGCATCTCAGAACCGGAGCGGTTCGTGGCAGATTCCACGGTGGACTCAGAAGTGGAGGAGCTTATTTTTTGATGGACTGGATGCTGTTCTGGATCGGTTCATTCTGCTATTTACATAATTGTAGATAAAATATATCGTGTGTAATCATTAGCATCACTTCTGTGAATAGTGGCATTGGAACCATGGGCTCAGGCACATTTGTGTTTATCTGTATGATTTAGACTTAATTTGTTTATTGATTGAAAGGTGTTTTATTCTGCAGTTTACATTATTGCAAGTAAAAATATAAGATGTGCACAGAATAACATTTACATTTAGCTGAACAAGATGGTGTGTAGTTTAGTTTTACTGTACACAGTAGAGTACAGTAGCTTTACTGTACACAGTAGAGTACAGTAGCTTTACTGTACACAGTAGAGTACAGTAGCTTTACTGTACACAGTAGAGTACAGTAGCTTTACTGTACACAGTAGAGTACAGTAGCTGTACTGTACACAGTAGAGTACAGTAGCTGTACTGTACACAGTAGAGTACAGTAGCTGTACTGTACACAGTAGAGTACAGTAGCTGTACTGTACACAGTAGAGTACAGTAGCTGTACTGTACACAGTAGAGTACAGTGTAGAGGCACAGCTCCATGCTACATTCTGTATCATTGTGCGCCCTTAACTGTTTGTGTGATGATTATGAATATGTATATGATATATTACTTCACGCCTCTCAATTTTGTACTTTCTTGTTACTAATGTGTTTGTGTTTTTCTTTAGGCACGTGGGGACGTTATCAGATTTGCTCATCGGCTGTTACCAGGTTTTGCACAAAACAAAGAAATGGCATTTTGGCAAAGACATTTTTTCACCATTTTGTGGACAAGCCATAATCATGTACAGTGAGCTTTTCACTGCTGTTTGCAGTGTGTGTTTGTTCATTGTTTGCAGTGTGTGAAGTTTGTAAATATATATTTATTTTGACCCCTACCACTTGTTTTTGACTATATTTTATAAACAAATATGCATTTTATATTGTGTTTTGATATGCTATATAAATTTACATAAGTAATAGAGCAGCTCAGTGCAGATACAGATTCTTCTAAGTGTGAGCTTTCAGTAGAGCCCTCATTGATGTCTGTGGGTTTATTCAAAAGTTATTGCAGTTTTTCCAAACGTTCTCCAAATGTCTCCATTTGGAGGTTTGGATAAACTTGGATACATCAAAAGTCCCTCCATAAAGCGCCTGGATTTAGTCATAATAAAATAAGTGTAAAAATCTTTTTTATAGATTGACCTCAAATCTGAAATGTGAGAGGTCAACAACATTTTCAATTGAAATATGGTGTATTTTTGTCCCCAGCTCCTACTGCAGCTTTCTGCACCTTAATTTTTACAAAAAAATTTAGGCGAGGATGAGAAAAATCATTTTTATGTGTGTTCCAAAGTGTATAAATACTTACCAGACAAACTTACAGTGATTCTGACACTGAGGGTAAAACTAGGATGTTACCTTTACAAAGAGCCCAAATACGACTTATGGTTCAATAACAGTTATCATTTTAATTTGGAGAGGTCAGAACAAAGGCAATTTCACCAAAATTACCCGGAATGGTAAGGGGTTAATGTAAAATGGGCTGACAAATGTGATAAAACGTAGCAGAATCTTCACCAAAATGAAGAAAGAACAGGCACAGGTGGAGTATTTACAAGAAACTCACTTCAATGATACTGAACATGAGAAACTAAAGAGAATGGGATTCACAAACATGTTTCCCTCTTCATATAAGTCTGGCCGTAGACGAGGGGCGATCCTCATCTGAAAAAAGCTAAACTTTGAAAAATCATTTGAAGTAAAAGATAAAGAGGGAGATTTGTATTAGTCCGGGGTCGTACAGATGGGAATCTGCTCACATTCATGAATGTTTCTGCACCGCCCGGGAGAGACTTGACTTTCTTTTAAAAAAATTATAAATGTTACAGTAACAGAAGCTCAGGGGTTTCTAAAATGTGGTGGGACCTAAACATCCGTCTACAACAGAACTGGATAGTTCTAACAAAGGGACCTGAATCAAACACCTGATATAAGAAGGTCTCCTCCCCTTTTGAAGAGGTCGGTCTGATTGATATTTGGAGGGATCTTTTCCCCACGAGGCGTCACTACTCTCACTATTCAGCTCCACATTCAGAATATACCAGAATTAACTACTTTATAACCTTTGGACAAGATAAAGATAAAATTCAAACATGTGAGAGGAACAACAGATGTGATGATCAAGCACCTTTGTATCTGTTGGTCAATTTAAATCTGAGTCCCAGAGTTACTACTTGGAAATTAAATTCATATCTGCTCAAAGAAATCAACTTTAGGAAAGAAATGAAGAAGGAAATGAAGGAGTTTCTCGATATAAATGATAATGGAGAAGTCTCACCTCCAATACTCACACACACTAAAAGCAGTCACAAGAGGTAAAATTAGAGCAATAACCTCGTACAAGAAAAAAATACAAAAAGGATGGATGGACTTTAGAAAAAAATGGAAAATAAACAGACCACTTTACCAAATATTTGGAAGGAATTAAAAAATGTCAGAACTGAAATAGTTTAGACACACAGGATATTAATAAGAAATGAATGTTTCTGAAACAAATATTATGAAAGTGGATCAAAATCAATGAAAATACTGGCATGGAAATTAAAAAAGGAAATTGCAGATAACACAATAACTAAAATCAAACACCCCAAAACAAAAAAGATTGTCTCAAAACTGAGGGAAAATCATGAAGCATTTGAAGTCTATTACAAAACACTACACTCTAAAGTCCCTGGAGGAAATAAAACAAATATCGATGACTTATTGAACTCACTGGATCTACCAAATTTGAATGAAGAGCAAAATGAGAAAATGACAACAGCTATAACAGAGGTGGAACTGAAGAAAGCACCAGCCGACTCAAATCTAATAAGTCACCGGCTCAGAGGGCTGTACAGCTGAAAGGTTCAAGGAATTGAAAAATGAGTTGATCCCTATAATACTCCCCAGTATGGGCTGAAGGAGTCGAGGCATCGATGCATGTGTCACACGCTGAAAGCAATGCCTCAGCTGAGCTGTGTCACTGAGCACATCACTTTAAGAAAAGTCACGTGACACACAGTGTTCCGGTGCCATTTTGTATCACATGTATTGCGTGTCACTGAAGCGCCAGGAAGCAGATACACTGATTACCGAGTCGCTGGGTCGTTGCTACGACGCTTGTTACCATGGAGCCTCTGAGGAAGAAAAAGACATCTTCAATGTGGGATCATTTTGATGTTATATCGCCTGATAAGGAAATTGATACTCTAGTCCTGCGCAAAAAAAACAATTTTATATCCCTTTAACCCACAGATTAAGTGTCGTTTGTGCTTTACGGAGCTTTCGTACGCTACCCGTAACACTTCAATGCTTCGGCATTATAGAGCTCGCCATGAAATACATCAAAAACACACACCAAGAATGGACTCCGGTTGGACGAGTATTTTGTAACCAGGAGACAAATTTTTAAGGCGGCTAACAGTAAATGAGAACCCTGTCCTTTGATCAACAAAGTGACCAAGAAAATAAAATGCACTGCTGTGCTAGGAGTCAACCACTTTCTAAAGAGTCATACTGCAGAGAATATTGCTGTGGTAAGTCTATTGAAATCATTCCGTATGCTGTGTTTTGGCGTTTGTTATTAATGTATTTGTTTATTAACTTTAGGTCACAAAACTTCTGATTGACAGTTGGGCCATTACAGGAAAGGTTGGACGCTTTGTAACAGCAATAAAACCAAAAAAATAGTCACATTTTCATTCTAGCACAATCGCTAAGGAAAAGCTGTGTCAAGTACAGCAGCAACTGGGAAGACCAATTTTAAAACTACTAAATGAAGTTCCAACACACTGGAACAGCACTTTTCAAATGCTGTCACGAATAGCTGACCAGAAAGAGCCAGTTTGGGCGAGTCTGGCATCGTTAAAAACACCAGTGCCTACTCTTGCAGCTGAGGAGCATACCATTATTTCAGAGGTACTTCTTGTTCTTGGCCCTTTCAATGTTGCTACTGTGGAGCTTTCAGAAGAAAAGAGTTAGTGGGAGCAAAATAATCCCAATGATGAAAATGCTTCAACTTTGCAATGCAAAAATATGCTCCATCTTTGGAAACATTGGTTGCAAAACATCTCTGCGAAGAACTTGACAGAAGAATAATTGAAAATTTTACTACTTATGAATCCTCGAACCACCTCTCGCTAGCAACTTTACTAGATCCGAGATTTAAAAGGTTATGTTTTTTTTAATGGAAACAAGATGAATGATGCAGTGAAGCGTCTAAAAGCTGAATGTGCTGAGGAGATAAGACTCTCTGGACCAGCTTCAGCACCACTGGAAGATCAGCTCGGTCCCTCGTCTTATTTGCCAGCGTCCCCTAGTTCAGGTTTGCTATAAAGAAAAAGTGTTTATGTATGACATGTTTTATGGAAATCATGCGATTTTGTAGACAATCTGTGGCAACAACTTGACACGGAGGTGTCCAAGAGCCGAAGAAACTCCAGTTGTATGGCTGATACAATCACTGAGGTGCAGTGATACCTGTCAGCAGCAAACGTTTCTAGAAATGAAGACCCGCTGCAATACTGGATCACTCAAAAACAGGCCTATCCACACTTACTTACGTTGTCCCAAAAGTATTTGTGTACTCCTGCCTCATCCGTTCCATGCGAGCGACTTGTCTCTAAAGCAGAAGAAATTGTGCTTGAAATATTGGAGTGCTTCAACAGAAATTGTAAAAAGTATAAGCACAATTTGTACAATGTTCACAAGCACTCCTATGTTACAGTCAAAACGTTTCATTAATCATGGGACCAAGAACAAGATTGCTCACTGATTTCACTTGATCACGCATTGGTATTTGAATATTGACGTAATTGTCAAGTTTAAACGTGAAAAAACAAACAACTTTACACACAGACATGGAAAATCATTGCAATCATTACAATTTATTCACTTAGAAATGTGGCTGCAGTACATTTTTTAACCTCTAGATGGAACACATACACACACTGAATGATATAGTCTCGACACAGTTGGCTAGAAGTGTGACACACACTTTGAGGCATCATTTACCCATCACTACTCCCCACACTCAAGTACTACAAAAAGCACAAGCTCCCCCAAGTTGGAAGGAGGCTATAATTACTGCCGTACCTAAAGAAGGTACAGATAAAACAGAATGTGCATCATACAGGCCTAATCAGTTCTTAATATCGACTCCAGACTGTTCACCTCTATAATGGCCAGACAAATGGAGGAATCTTTACCCACGCTGATAATGACCAAACTGGATTTATAAGACCGCCAGACGCATGAGGACATACGCAGAACTCTACATATTCTAGATTATACACACAAAAAAAAAAATCAAACTGAAGCTGTGCTGTTAAGTGTTGGTGCTGAGAGCGTTCGACTCAGTCATGTGGAATTTATCTGTAGACTTCTATATAAATGTGGTTTACATGACACAATCATTGAAACAATTAAAGCCTTGTACAGGAATCCCACCGCAAGAATTAAAGTTAATGGTCACCTGTCTGATAGCTATATACTGCAAAGAGGAAATAGACAGGGATGTGCTGGTCTCCTGTTCACATTATATTTAGAAGCTCTGGCCCAGACCATAAGAAGGACCAACACATCAAGGGTATAACTGTCAAAGGAAGGAGCAGAAACTGGTGCAAGTGTGTGAACAATATGGTGAACTAGATCTAAAAATGAATATGAATAAAACTCAGACACTTTCCCACAATTATAACCCACCAGTGGAAATACTAAATACCCAATGATGTGGCTGAATCCTTTAAATACTTGTGTATTAACATACCAAAAGGACCAAACTAAATTATTCAAGGACAACTATGGCCCTTTACATACTAAAAAAATTGAAGATATGAAACGATAGACTTTATCCGACAATATAATAGGGGATCAAATTCCATTAAAATGAATGTTCTACCGAGACTGTTATATCTGTTTCAGACCCTACCTATACATATTGATCAGAATACATTTAACGAACGGGACAAAATGATCTCACGATATATAAGAAGGAGAGAGACCTAGAGCTAACTTCAAAACTTTACAATTAGCTAAAGATAAAGGATGGGGCTTGCCATCCCTAAGAAATTATTACCGGGCAGCACAGATGAAGAGCGTCATAAACGGGTGTGATGTATCATACAAGTCTCAGTGGAAAAGTATTGAGGAGAAAACCTTTTCTGTCCCAATACCACCGACCTTGGCAGACCTAAATATACAAAAATGTATAGATTGGGTGGGTAATCCATGGGTTGGGTGTACTCTCTCGGTGTGGAAAAATGGAGTGAAAGAAACAAATTGGACACAGACATCACAGTTTTGAAGTGGTGCTTATGATGCAGATTTTCTACCAAACAGATTAGACTCATGGTTCAAGATGTGGTCTTCCAGGGGACTACAGATAATAAGCAAGTTGATTAAAGATGGCAAATTGATTAGTTTTGAAATACTGAGACATAAATATAATTTGGAAAAGCAAGATTTTTACAGATACTTGCAAATTCGACATTACATAGATTCAAAGATTCATATGGTGTCAGAGGCAAACATGGACCTGCTAAAAGTGCTTGAGAATGCACATGATGGTCATAATAATACGACACTTATTTTTATATAAATTTATGACAAATCATAAATCCAATTCAACTGGGAAGGTTAAGACACTATGGGAGAAAGAGGCAGGAATAAACATATCAGAGGAAGAATGGACATCTATATGGAAACATCAGTGGAAATGTACTGCCTCAGAGATGGAAGGAGTTTGGATGGAAAACTTTAATCAGATATTTTATTAGCCCATGTCAAAAGACTCACTATGACAGAAATCCCCCCCATCTGCTGCAGAAACTGCGGGAACCAACGAGCGGATCACTTTCATATTTTTTGGGAATGCCCATTGATTAAGAAATACTGGGCTGATATTCATAGAACATTGCAGGACATATTCAAATGTACATTTCTCTTTGAAATAAAAACAGTTTTCTTTGGATGTTTACCACAGGACTGGATGAAAAGGGATAAATGCCTATTTAGCACCTTGTTGGTTGCAAGCAAGAAATGTATAAGAAAACAATGGTTGTCACAGGAAGGACCCAGTTTGACAATGTGGAGGAGATGATGGCGTTGGTGCATGACAGACACGGTCGTGTCCTGTTGGGAGAAGTGGGTGGAAAATGTAGATATAGAAATGCCCAATTTTATTTAAGAATGTGAATAAATGGAAGATTGATGTGCAGTTTATATTTAGTGATACCAGCAGCTTTAAGTTTATTTTGATCATTTAAATTAAGTATTTATCGTTTGTATTTGTTTATTCTTGTGCCTTTAGTCTATTCTTTTATTCTAAATCAAGGCTGTAGTTACTTTTATTTGTTGATTTAAGATATTCTCTAAACTCCAGCTGGTTCTGTATTTCTGTTTATTTGCTACATTAATTGCTGTCTTTTTTTAATTGCCGTCTTTCTTTCTTTACTTGCAGCATTTTCCTCTCTATACTCCACATTATCTCTATATTTTTGCTCACCTCGTTTTTTTTTTGAGGCATCTTTAACATGTGAGGTCTATAATGTTTCCTGTTTTTTTCTTTGTTCATCTCATTGTGTTGTTCCTGCTGTTCAAATGTTTCTTTTCTTTTGTGTCACCTAAAGGATTATTAGAACACCTGTTCAATTTCTCCTTAATGCAATTATCTAATCAACCAATCACATGGCAGTTGCTTCAATGCATTTAGGGGTGTGGTCCTGGTCAAGACAATCTCCTGAACTCCAAACTTAATGTCAGAATGGGAAAGAAAGGTGATTTAAGCAGTTCTGAGCGTGGCATGGTTGTCGGTGCCAGACGGGCCGGTCTGAGTATTTCACAATCTGCTCAGTTACTGGGATTGTCACGCACAACCATTTCTAGGGTTTACAAAGAATGGTGTGAAAAGGGAAAAACATCCAGTCTGCGGCAGTTCTGTGGGAGAAAATGCCTTGTTGATGCGAGAGGTCAGAGGAGAATGGGCCGAGTGATTCAAGCTGATAGAAGAGCAACGTTGACTGAAATAACCACTCGTTACAACCGAGGAATGCAGCAAAGCATTTGTGAACCACAACACATCTTGAACACTGGAGCACAGCACATCTAAATGTCAGTATCCTCTGCCTTTTTGTTTGGGGGAACAGAAGAAACTTCTGCAGCTTCTTGGCGCTTTAAGCCCCTCAGACTATCAGCTGCAACGACATCAACACCAGTAAGTTCAAAGCACTACGCGACAGAGTCGACCACAGCGTCTCTGCCATTGTCTTTAATAACCGCACAAGTACTACCACAGAGTGTCATAAGACACGTGTCGTACTGTGCCAACATCTGTTCTAAACCACCATCTAAGGCCACCCACACGCCCGCCACAAAAAACTCGTCTTCAACGTTTGCAGCCCCATGAACTGGCTGACTGAAAGAAAAGCTGAACTGCTGCCCATGTATAACTCATTAGGCAAGTCTGAAACAAGTAAATACTCATGCCCACGAGTCAAGCCCTGATTCCTCTGTGTACAGTGCATCACCAAGATTCAAAACCAAGTCTGAGCCTGATCCCATGAAAACACATTACACAAGTGCTGAGCTAAAGCTACCAGAGATATCGCCCTGCACCGTACACCTCCATACTGGAACCTAGCATCACCCTGATGAAAACTGAATATTACAAATGAATAAAGCTTTCAGGTGCAGCACACTCTCACATGAACAGTCAAGTTACCCATTTGTTATATCATTTGTGTTACTTTAATGCTAAAGTCACATATTGGTTGCATTGACCGAACACTTTTGTTTTGAATTCACATTATTTGAATACTCTTTGAGGAAGTCACACTTTTATTTGAACACTGTTTTAATGTTTAAACACTGAAATCATTATAATAGTGTCTTTAAAGGCAACATTGTGTTCTGAATAACGGGAGGCAGTTATGTGCTTTGCAGAAACTCCTTTACAGAGATAAGGAGCCGGAGACGACTCAAGGCCGAATAACAGAGCGGTGCAGTTGGAGATGTCGGAGAGAAGACAAAGAGGTTTCGAAGGAGGCACCTGCTCAACAGATTGACTGCATATTCATGAATGTTGTTTTTTAACTCTGGGTCTAGGGACAGGCAGGAGTCAGAGCTTAAGTCCTGCAGACGTGGGGACAACGATCTGACCCAGAGCTCTGTATTAGATTCCACTGTGAGGGGAATAAACTTTTGGATGAATTTTACTTTTTGAATCTTGGTCGTCTTTCGATAGAACACGCATGCCAACAAAACTACCCCTAACGACAGAAGGAACGCCCCCAACGACAGAAGGAACGCCCCCAACGACAGAAGGAACGCCCCCAACGACAGAAGGAACGCCCCCAACGACAGAAGGAACGCCCCCAACGACAGAAGGAACGCCCCCAACGACAGAAGGAACGCCCCCAACGACAGAAGGAACGCCCCCAACGACAGAAGGAACGCCCCCAACGACAGAAGGAACGCCCCCCACGACAGAAGGACGCCCCCAACGACAGAAGAAGGAACGCCCCCCCAACGACAGAAGGAACGCCCCCACGACAGAAGAAACGCCCCAACGACAGAAGGAACGCCCCCAACGACAGAAGGAACGCCCCCAACGACAGAAGGAACGGAACGACCCCCCCCCCGACAGAAGGAACGCCCCCAACGACAGAAGGAACGCCCCCAACGACAGAAGGAACGCCCCCAACGACAGAAGGAACGCCCCCAACGACAGAAGGAACGCCCCCAACGACAGAAGGAACGCCCCCAACGACAGAAGGAACGCCCCCCCAACGACAGAAGGAACGCCCCCAACGACAGAAGGAACGCCCCCAACGACAGAAGGAACGCCCCCAACGACAGAAGGAACGCCCCTAACGACAGAAGGAACGCCCCCAACGACAGAAGGAACGCCCCTAACGACAGAAGGAACACCCACGGGTACTACATCAAACAACAAGACTTATCTCTGTCAGAAGCTCTCTCCTCTTGGAGCTGGAGGGCTGAGAAGAGAAGGCCGACTGGTCACAGAAGAAGAAGGCAGACAGGTCAGAGCAGGGCTGCAGCAAGGAGACGGCGGCAGGGTCACAGGAGGCTGATGTCCACGGCCTTAAAGATGCAAAGAAAATATATTATTACTGTGTCTTTAAACTAGTCAGGCTGTCACTGGACTTTTTCTGGAATATGATGCTAATTATACTAATACTAGCAAAAATAAACCCACCTGGTCCATCAACTTCTCCATTTGGTCCCTGGACCTGGTGAGTGATGTTCCTGGAGTCACTTCCACATCTCCAGACTACAAAAACATGGAAACATTAGCACATATTCTGTTTAAATGAGAAACTTATCGGAGAATAAAAACTAAACAAACCTCTTCCTCCAGGAAAGCATCAGGATGACAACGCTGGTAGGGGACATTCCAGGTGTCACCTCCACCACAACTGCCTCCGCCTACAAAACAATATATAATTAAAATCAAGTACAGGCAACAATATGTGGAATCAAAATATTAAAAATGACACAAACCTGGTCCTCCTCCACTTCAGGCATGAAGCTGGATGGTGAGTCTCACCTCCACAACCACTGGGGCTGCCTCCACCTTCAGAAGATGTACAAGTTCAGTGCTGATCCCCGTGCGCACTGACACGGTGACACTCCTGGCGAAGGAGGGTCTGCATTTCCACGTTGCCAGCAAGGCAAGGTGTGAAATCCAGCACACCTATTTTACATACCTTTCACCTGCGCCCACAGACATACCCGAGGAGTCACCCAAACTCCTCTGCAGCCTCGTCGACCGTCAGGTTGTTGCACGGTGCCATGATGCAGACCAGAGCGGGCTCTGAAAAGAGAATCATTTGTTCAGCTTTCTCAATGACACTGTACAAGGTTCAACTATTTCATGTTGACCACAGATGATATAAAGGTCATTGCTATACTCACCTCTGGAAGGACAGTCACCGCCAGCTCCCTCTGAAGGTCACGAGCACAACCTCCGGGCGTCGCACTGATGCCAAAGGACAGGCAGCACTCCGGCATTGGCACGATGGCATCAACGACAGCGCGAAGATGCGAGTTCCCGACAATCAGAATGAACTAGAAAAAACAAGACAATATTTAACAATCCCCAAACATTACTTCAGAATTTAGTTTTATACTGAAACTCATTAACTTGCCTTCTTGTCGGGAGACTCCGGTGGCAAGACCAACTTGTAGCACGTCCCGGTGAAGGGAGAAGTTGGCCAGGAGTTCACCGAATGCCGAAAACCAGTACCGTGGCCTAAAACTAGAACCATGTGGAAAAGAACTCAGTATTTACAAAAGCAGACAGATATGAAGGCTGCAAAACATAATGTAAAACACTTACGGGTAACGGTCTCAGCATCGGCGGAAACAGGTGGAAGGAGAACCGCTATTGGGAGAGCAGGCTCCCCCGCCAGCTGCTCAGCCCTCCTCCTCGCCGCAGCAAGGGAGCGCTTCCATCCCTTGACCTCAGAAAGTAACAGTTATAATTGTTATAATTTAAACAAATGTAACACTTTAAGAGTCAAAACTAGCCCTAAGCCAACACATTGGAAAGTAAAGATATAATCATATTTTTATTTTAATATTTTATCTCACTGAAATAATGACGTCAGAACTCCAATTTTCTGCTTGTGCTGCAAAATCTACTGACCTTGTTGTAGTATTAACTAGAAAATTGCTTGCCTCTAGCAGCTTTAAGGTGAACCTTAGCGAGCAGGATCATATGGACTACACCCTGACCAGCAGTGATCAAACCACAACACAAACAAGATACAAAACCAAATAGTACATGAATGTTTTATTTATTTGTTTAGTGTCAGTTTATTAAATGGCATTAAGCTTCAAAGGCTAGTCTGGAATATAACAATGACACAACCGTGAGTAGAACAGGATTCAGGTCCAAAACCATCTCAAAATAGACTAAAGCAGACGTTAACCCAGGACACAGTATCTGCACACAGAAGAATACTGGACCAGACCTGATCAAAACCACAACTAAACCAAATCCTACCAGGACTCAAAATGGTTCCTAAAAAACAACATAAAGTATAAGCTGCCAGTTTACAGTAACATTCACATATAAGGATCTAAGAACTCATCCAATATTTGACCAGGACTGGACCAGGACATAAATCAAACGCCATCAGAATGACCCAACATCAAATGTGAAAAACACTATATACACACAATTATAGACCTAGAGTAGGACTGGACCAGGACTAGAGCAGAACACAAGTGAAAAATCCTGTCTGTTCTGAGACACATAAAACCACGCACATTCACAAAACACAGCATAGCAACAGCATAGCAACCCATTTCCCGCTCTTGGAATAAGTGATATCATTGGCCGTTTCTAGGCTCACTACTTTCTGATTGGACAACACAGAGCACACTAGACCAGGTCTAAATCAGTACAACAAAACACAATAAAACGTCTCAATACAGACTAAAGCAGACCTTAACCCGGGACACCACACGGTTTTATTCTAAGATGAAGTTTACAGTCACGTTCACACATAAGGATCCCCCACAACTCAACCTGGATTTAACACAAACAACGCAAGGTAGCTACAACGACCTACTAGGCCCAACAAACACTTTAACAAACTAAAATGTTACATCTGCATACATACATAAAGCCCCACGCTACTAAACCAAGACTAAACAAGGATATTACCACTTTTATGCATATTAAAATATATATAAGGCAGAACTTAACACAGACAACAGGATGAGGCTCACAGGAGCTACTAGCATTAGCCCCACTAGCATTAGCCCCACTAACTAACAGATTCATCCACAGAAATACAGCCACAAGTTACGTGTCTTAACAAAAATATTACAAGAATTTTATCAGAATATAACAAGAATATTACAAGAATATAACAAGAATATTACAATATTATCACTTTACCACAAAACACACACAGGCTCATATAAAGCTTTAGACACAGCACAGTGGAAACTCCAACATAAAAACTTAGCTTTTACACAACACACGAGGAATTTTCACTACAGCAACATTCAACTGACAAACAGCTTTATTTTCACACATTTGAATGAACCAGCAGTGTAAAGTTAATACAAGTCAGATGTCTTACCTTTATCCTAAGTTCTGCGGGCCAGAGGAGAACAAAGATGGTATATGTCCTCAGCAAAACGGTTTACAAAACCAACACGGATCCACAGGAGACGATCACGAACAAAAGACTGACGACAAAAAACAGTCAGTGATCCGATGATCAGTGATTCAAGGCGGTGGAAACGCGGTGAAGAGGGGGTGAAGAGGGGGTAAAAATGAGTCATGTGACGTTCTGTATCGAGGCTTCGAAGCGTGTGTCGCGGAGGGGAGGGGGCGTGTCCGTCACGCGCGTGTCGAGGCTTCATTTAGGGGAGGAGCTGAAAATGATGACGTCAGAAGCCGCGCTGCCCGGCTGTACCACGTGACTGATTCAGGAAGTGGTTTTGACAGTGATATAAATAAAGAGTTAGAGAAAGTTAGAGATAGAGTTAGAGAGACACAGAGTGAGAGATAGATTTAGAGAGAGTTAGAGTTAGAGAGAGTTAGAGAGAGAGAGAGATAGAGTTAGAGAGAGAGTTAGAGAGAGAGTTAGAGAGAGAGTTAGAGAGAGAGTTAGAGAGAGAGTTAGAGAGAGAGTTAGAGAGAGAGTAGAGAGAGAGTTAGAGAGAGAGTTAGAGAGAGAGTTAGAGAGAGAGTTAGAGAGAGAGTTAGAGAGAGAGTTAGAGAGAGAGTTTGGAGAGAGAGTTAGAGAGTTAGAGAGAGAGTTAGAGAGAGAGTTAGAGAGTTAGAGATAGAGTTAGAGAGAGAGTTAGAGAGACTTTGGAAAGACACAGTTAGAGAGACTGGAGAGAATTAGAGTTAGAGAGTGTTTGGAGAGAGAGAGAGAGTTTGGAGACAGACTTGGAGAGAGTTAGAGAGAGTGTGGAGAGAGAGAGAGTGTGGAGAGAGTGAGGAGAGAGAGAGAGAGAGTGGAGAGAGAGGAGAGAGAGAGAGGAGAGAGAGGAGAGAGAGAGAGAGAGAGAGAGAGAGAGTGTGGAGAGAGAGAGAGAGAGAGTGTGGAGAGAGAGAGAGAGAGAGAGTGGAGAGAGAGAGAGAGAGAGTGGAGGAGAGAGAGAGAGAGAGAGAGAGAGAGAGAGAGAGAGAGAGAGAGAGAGAGAGAGAGAGTTTGGAGAGAGAGAGAGAGAGAGAGTTAGAGAGAGTTAGGAGAGAGAGATTGGAGAGAGAGAGAGAGAGGAGAGAGAGAGAGAGAGAGAGAGAGAGTTTGGAGAGAGACTTTGACAATACATTTGTTGAATTGACAAGTGGATCAAAATAAAAGTATATACAAACAAAGAAAATTATACAAACAGTCTATTTCAAGTCCCTCCTACAAATGCAGTACCAGCCGCCCCTCCCTCACCGAACACAGTGCCCCCCTCACTGTCCACACAGCCTCGAAGTCCTCCACCTGCCCCACCAGTTTGCTGAAAGTGAACTCCACCTTGAGGCGTGCCCCCACCAGTCTCTTTAAAAGGAGTTCTGGGTCTGTGCAGCCCGACCCGGCCATGTGGTTCCTCCTGGTGAGCCACACGCTCATCTTTACATGACCCAAGACAAAGTTTATTAGTGCAATAGTTCTACGTTTGGCCACAGAAAATTTGGGGCCAAACACAAAAAGCTCCCGGGTCAAGGCTTGTCCCAAAGTCTGTAACCAGCGTTCTAAGACAGTGAAAAGGGGAGCCAGCCGAGGACACGACAGCCACAGATGTTCCAGTGTCTCTTCTTGACGACAGAAGGCACAGTAACTGTCTGATCTAGGGTCAAAGTGGGCCACATGTCTGTTCGTGGCCACGGCCCCGTGCACCACCCGCCACTGGAGATCCGCATAGCGTTTCTCCACGGGGGGGGGGGTACAGGGACCTCCAGCAGCCTCGCGGAGAAGAACCCGGGGCCAACACACCCGACCACCTAGACTCCGGGACACCGAGCAGCTCGGCTCTGTGGAGGACCTTAGTGCATAGGGTGTAGAAGTCCTTCTTTTCCACTGCGGACATTTCTGGGAGGACAGGGGAATCAAACAATAACAGGCCTCCAGCGGCCCACACACACAGCGAGGGAAAGGGCCCCGGCTGGACAGGTGGGGATTGCCCGTAGAGCCCCAGTACCTCTCTGAAGCGGACGGAGAGTCCACGCTGCACCTCCACCAGCAGCCTCTGCAGCACCCGCTCAGACCTCACCCCAGTCTCCTGGCTCAGCTCAGCTGCGCTCTTCCAGCCCTGTTTGGTTCTTAGATCCATCAGCTTTGTGGCCCTGCTGCCACCAGTGCCCGCCTCATTTGGATGAGTCCAGCAGGCTGCTCTTAACCATAGGATTAAAAAACAGTGGCTCCTGCCCAGCGCGTCCATATGGCTCCTCCCTGGAGCACTCCAGCACCGAGCTCCAGGCCTTCAGCACCGACTGGTAGAACCCTGATGTCTCTGAAAAGTCCACTGCTTTCAAGTTCAAGAGGAACAGGTGTTTGTCGTAGCCCAGTCCCTCCACTCGGCGCAGCAGGACAGCTGCCGTCTCTGTCCACAGTTGTTGGGGGCCATAAAGGAAACGCTGAGCTGTCCTCAGGCGGAGTGCCACCAGTCTACTGGAAATGTCCACTAGCCCCCGTCCTCCCTCCTCCACAGGTAGGTACAGCACCGCAGCCCTCAGCCAATGATAGCCGCCCCAGAAAAAGTCCACCAGCTTCTTTTGAATATCTGCCACCACAGAGTCCGGAGGCTGCAAGATGGTAAAACGGTGCCACAGACAGGAGGCAGCCAGAGTGTTAGCCACCAGAGTTCTCCCCCTATAAGACAGCTGGGGCTGGACCCAGGCCCATCGAGACAATCGGGCACTCACCTTTTCCACAAGACCATCCCAGTTCTTGGTCTGAAACTGCTGGCTCCCCAGAAACACGCCCAAACACTTGAACCCCTCCGTGCTCCACTGTAGTCCCCCGGGAAGAACGGGTCTCGCCTGGTGCTCCCATGGTCCCAGGAGGTAGCCCTCAGACTTTGACCAGTTTACCCGTGCAGAGGAAGCGCGCTCATAGAGGGACAGACTTTGCTGCACTGTCCCCACGTCCTCCTGCCCCGAGATGATCACAGTGACGTCGTCTGCATAGGCTGACAGGCAGAGGGGCTGTGAGGCCTGCTCCAGTCTGAGTCCCCTCAATCCTCTGCCGAGCTTCCGGAGCAGTGGCTCTATGGCCAGAGAATAGAGCATCCCTGACAGAGGACAACCCTGCCTGATGCCCCTCCTCACCTCCACCGGCCGACTGAGTCCTCCCCCCACCCTTAGCAACACTGTGGCTCCTTCATACAGAGTCTCTAACCAGCTGACGAACTTCCTGGGAAACCCAAACGCACCCATAGTCTTGAACAGGTAGTTGTGGTCTACCCGATCAAAAGCCTTCTCCTGGTCGATTGACAGGAGACCAATGTTCAAGTCCTTAATTTTCCAATGTCTATGATGTCACGGATGAGAAAGATATTGTCCATAATAGTCCGTCCAGGTATGCAGTATGACTGTGTAGGTGAGATGATACTGTCCAAACACTCCTTTAGTCTGTTAGAAAAAACTTTGGCGATGATTTTATAGTCTGTACAGAGCAGGGAGACTGGCCTCCAGTTCTTAAGCAGTGTCAGGTCACCCTTCTGGGGCAGTAGGGCCAGGACCCGCTCTAGTGCAGCTACGTGGGAGGCGACCCAAATCCAGAGCTGTAGTGAAGACTGTATATACATCTTCCCCGAGCACAGACCAGAACTTTTTGTAGAACTCTGGAGGAAGTCCGTCGATCCCAGGGGCTCGGCACAGCTGAGCTGCTGCACGCAGAGTCCATCTCCTCCTGAGTAACCGGAGAGGCCAGAGCTGCTGCCTCGAACTCCTCCAGCACAGGCAACTCCTCCACCATCTGCTCCCGACTCCGCTCGTCACATTCACCAGCCCCAAACAAATTAGTGTAAAAGTTAATGGCCTCCTGCCGCATCAGTGATGGGTCAGAAGTGACCTCCCCATTGGCCAGTTTAAGGTGCATTATGTTATTTGATGTGCTGCCTTTCTTTTCTAAGTTAAAGTATCGCGTAGGTGCGTCGATCTCAGCCAGTCCGATAACCTTTGCTTTAACTAGCGCCCCCTTTGCTCTTTCACTCAGGAAGGACCTCAGAGCCCCCTTCCTGTTTGCCCATGTGCCTCTGCTCCCTGTTCCCCTGATCAGCCCCTCCTCTATGACGGCTACTTCCCTCTCCAGCTGCTCTAGCTCTTCTCTCTGTGCGCTGTGAGAACAGCACGTACTGTTGAACAAAAAGCTTGATCTGGGTCTTCCCCACCTCCCACCACTTAAGTATGTTCTCAAAATCTACCTTCCTAGACCTCCACTGCTCCCAGAACTCCCTGAAGGCCTGGATGAACCCCCTGTCCTGCAGAAGTTTTACATTCAGGCGCCAGTAGGGGCAGCGTGGAGCACATGTTGGGAGAATGCACTCCATTATGGTCAAATGGTGATCTGAAAAACCAATAGGTGTTATTTGGGCTCTTTTGAGGTGAGTTTTGCATGATTGGTTAATATAAATTCTGTCTAGACGTGCTGCGCTCACACTGCCCCCACTGGCGCGGACCCACGTGTACTGACGCGCCGTGGGGTGGCACTGCCTCCACGTGTCTATGAGGTCATTCTCCCTCTGTACACTGGCCAGCAGGGCGGCTGTATTTGGGTGGGGCTCTACCGTGTTCCTGTCGTGAGTGTGTGTCGTGCAGTTCCAGTCTCCTCCCACCACTATCACCGAGTCACTGTTAAAAGTTTTGAGTTGGTTGTTCAGAGTGTGCAGTAGCTGTGTGCGGCTCACAGGTGAGGTGTGAGCATAGATGTTGATGAAAACAAAGTGTTTTCCACTAACTGACCCCTGCACCACCTGCAGCCTGCCTCCCTCTACTTCCAGGTGAGAGGCATTACCCAGCCTCACCCGCTCAGACACCAGCACTGCTGCTCCTGCGCTCACATTAGAGCCGTGGCTCATGAAAATCGTCCCTGACCAAACTCTGCCCCAGTCTGTTTCATTGTCCCCAGTGCTGTGTGTCTCCTGTAGGAACAACACATCAATATTTTTAAGTTTAGCCATCTGGACCACCGCTGCTTGCCTCTCTCTGTCCCTGCCCCCATTAATATTCAGGGATCCTATTTTGAGGCTCTCCATAGGAAAATAGAAAACAGTAAATAGACACACAATAGACAAAAGGAGACACCAGTGTGCACCACCCATTATTTCTGTTTATTAGTTCCTGCTCGTTTCTTACCCTTACTGATCTTTGCTAAGAGCTTTGCCAGTCTGTATCTTTTTTTTTGACTTAACTGTTTGATGCCCACCTGCCTTTTTAATTTCCTGAGTTGATGAAACCATCGACATCAGGGAAGAAGTCCTGCACATTCACAGCTTTGTTACCATAGGTAACATCCAGGAACTCATTGATGTCCTTAATGGAGTAAGGAGCAGGTTCATCTGGCCCCGCCTCCTGAGACATGTCTGAGAACTGTGACAGTGTGTCCTCCTCATCCCTGTCCTCTCCGTCCTCACACTGCTCCCTGTCCTCTCCGTCCTCACACTGCTCCCTGTCCTCTCTGTCCTCACACTGCTCCCTGTCCTCACCGTCCTCACACTGCTCCCTGTCCTCACCGTCCTCACACTGCTCACTGTCTCCCGCTGCGCCCCCCTCCTCTGCACTGTCTGTGTTCTGTGACGGGTCCAGGACAATGGTTACACTTTCTCCCAGTGTGTCTGTCTCCTCCTGTGGCTCACTCTGCTCCTCTGTGCTCTCCTCCTGTGGCTCACTCTGCTCCTCTGTGCTCTCCTCCTCCTGTGGCTCATAGTGCATCTCTGCCTCAGTCTGAACATTTGTGGCCCCTGAGGGCCCTGGTTGCTCCTGCTCTGCCTCCGGGGTGTCACCGGGTGTCTGGGCTCTCTGTGCGCTCGCCTCCCGCTCGGCCTCCCCGCCCCGTGGCTCTCTGTGGGGGCATGACGCGCGCTTATGTCCCACATCCCCGCACTCAAAACACTTGATGCTCCCTGAGCTCACATACAGAGTGTAGGGCCTGTTCTCAAACTTCACAGTGAAAGAAGCTCGAGTGCACCGCTCGGATCATTCAGGTACATGAAACACTGTCTCTGAGCGACTGTACGTGCTGCAGACGCGCGTCTTTACAGCCCAGACGCACCGGCCTCAAACCACTCGCCAACTTCCCAAAACGCGCCAGCTCCTTCTCAATGCTCTCATTAGAGATGAACGGAGGAACCCCGGACACCATCACCCTCACAGACGGAACAAACAGAGGAGACACAGACACAAACTCATTATGCAGCATCAGTCCACGCTCTACGGCGTCGTGAACCAAACGCGTTTCACGTAAGAACGCGACCACCGCCTTGTTCATACGTGAACCGAAAACAATGTTCTCATGACCCACCTGCTCCCCCAGGGCCAACAGCACCTGCTCCACAGTGAACCGCGGGTCCGCCACGACTCTGACCCCGTGTTTGAGGGACAGGGCCTGCGTGCCCTCCTCCGGGAGGGACGCCATGCCCAACACCACCGGGCACCGGGCACCGGGCAACTCACTCAAAGTTTAACACAATACACTATCCGAGAAAAAAACACAGCCCTTACCTTCTCCCGAAGAGTGACAGCATAAAGATGGAAAAAAGTGTCAAATCTCTCACACGACTCTTCCTCCTCGAACAAACAGACCTGCCACACGCGCACCCAGCAGAGAGAGCGAGAGAGAGAGCGAGAGCGAGAATTTAGGAGAGTAAGGACAGAGTCAGGAGAGAATCGAGCTCGTGAGGAAGAGGAGGATGTCCCCTGTGTGGGAACATTTTGATCTCATTAGTCCCAACAAGGTAAGTACAGTAATAATTCAACAGCAGATTTTTCTTTCAAAATTAATATTGATTGTGCAATGAAATATATCTTCATTTGTCTTTACTTTTGTACAAGGTGAAGTGTTTGCTATGAGCCAGGGAGCTGGGCTAAAACAACAACACCTCATCCACACTGAGGCACTACATGAGACAACACCTCATCCACACTGAGACACTACATGAAACAACACCTCATCCACACTGAGACACTACATGAAACAACACCTCATCCACACTGAGACACTACATGAAATAAACAACACCTCATCCACACTGAGACACTACATGAGAATAAAAACAACACCTCATCCACACTGAGACACTACATGAAACAACACCACCTCATCCACACTGAGACACTACATGGAAATAACAACACCATCCACACTGAGACACTACATGAACACTACAACACACTCATCCACACTGAGACACTACATGAGAATAAGAACAACACCTCCACACCTGAGACACACTGATGAAACAACACCTCATCCACACTGAGACACTACACAAATAAGAACAACACCTCATCCACACTGAGACACTACATGAGAATAAGAACAACACCTCATCCACACTGAGACACTACACTGACAACTACAACACCCTCATCCACACTGAGACACTACATGAAAACAACACCTCATCCACACTGAGACACTACATGAGAAATAAGAACACCTCATCCACACTGAGACACTACATGAGACAACACCTCATCCACACTGAGACACTACATGAGACAACACCTCATCCACACTGAGACACTACATGAGAATAAGAACAACACCTCATCCACACTGAGACACTACCTCATCCACACTGAGACACTACATGAGACAACACCTCATCCACACTGAGACACTACATGAGAATAAGAACAACACCTCATCCACACTGAGACACTACATGAAACAACACACCTCATCCACACTGAGACACTACATGAGACAACACCTCATCCACACTGAGACACTACATGAGAATAAGAACAACACCTCATCCACACTGAGACACTACATGAAACAACACCTCATCCACACTGAGACACTACATGAGAACAACACCTCATCCACACTGAGACACTACATGAGAACAAGAACAACACCTCATCCACACTGAGACACTACATGAGACAACACCTCATCCACACTGAGACACTACATGAAATAAGAACAACACCTCATCCACACTGAGACACTACACTGAGAATAAGAAACAACACCTCATCCACACTGAGACACTACATGAGACAACACCTCATCCACACTGAGACACTACATGAGAATAAGAACAACACCTCATCCACACTGAGACACTACATGAGACAAGAACAACCACCTCATCCACACTGAGACACTACATGAGACAAACACCTCATCCACACTGAGACACTACATGAAACAACCCATCATCCACACTGAGACACTACATGAACAACACCTCATCCACACTGAGACACACTACATGAGAATACAACAACACCTCATCACACATGACAACACACAAAGAGACACTAACACCTCATCCACACTGAGACACTACATGAGACAACACACCTCATCCACACTGAGACACTACATGAGACAACACCTCATCCACACTGAGACACTACATCCACACTGATCCACACTGACACACTACATGAGAATAAGAACAACACCTCATCCACACTGAGACACTACATGAAACAACACCTCATCCACACCACACTACATGAGACAACACCTCATCCACACTGAGACACTACAATAGACAACACCTCATCCACACTGAGACACTACATGAGACAACAACACCTCATCCACACTGAGACACTACATGAGAATAAGAACAACACCTCATCCACACTGAGACACTACATGAAACAACACCTCATCCACACTGAGACACTACATGAGACAACACCTCATCCACACTGAGACACTACATGAGAATAAGAACAACACCTCATCCACACTGAGACACTACATGAGACAACACCTCATCCACACTGAGACACTACATGAGAATAAGAACAACACCTCATCCACACTGAGACACTACATGAGAAAAGAACAACACCTCATCCACACTGAGACACTACATGAAACAACACCTCATCCACACTGAGACACTACATGAGACAACACCTCATCCACACTGAGACACTACATGAAAATAAGAACAACCTCATCCCACACTGAGACACTACATGAGACAACACCTCACCCACACACTGAGACACTACATGAAACACCACCTCATCCCCACTGAGACACTACATGAAAATAAGACAACACCTCATCCACACTGAGACACTACATGAGACAACACCTCACCCACACTGAGACACTACATGAAACACCACCTCACCCACACTGAGACACTACATGAAACACACACCTCATCCACACTGAGACACTACACAACACCTCATCCACACTGAGACACTACATGAGACAACACCTCACCCACACTGAGACACTACATGAAACACACACCTCATCCACACTGAGACACTACATGAAAATAAGAACACCACCTCATCCACACTGAGGCACTACATGAAACAACACCTCATCCACACTGTGACACTACATGAAAATAAGAACACCACCTCATCCACACTGAGACACTACATGAAAATAAGAACACCACCTCATCCACACTGAGACACTACATGAGACAACACCTCATCCACACTGAGACACTACATGGAAATAAGAACAACACCTCATCCACACTGAGACACTACATGAGACAACACCTCATCCACACTGAGACACTACATGAGACAACACCTCACCCACACTGAGACACTACATGAAAACACCACCTCATCCACACTGAGACACTACATGAAAATAAGAACAACACCTCATCCACACTGAGACACTACATGAGACAACACCTCATCCACACTGAGACACTACATGAGAATAAGAACAACACCTCATCCACACTGACCTGGCAAAGTCATTGTCTTGGCTGCAGATTGTTTTTTTAATGTTTGCTTGCATAAAATTTACTCAAAAGTACATTCATTCAAGTACATTTTTATATTTTTCTTCTACTTAAACTGGAATTACACACTTATTTGATGCATCAAAAGAAAAATAAGGATGGATATGTAAAATAGAGGTAGTTGTGTGAAAAAGGGCAAATGTACATGCTGATCTAGACAACTCTTTACGGGCTGAGCACATTATAGCTTAAGAAAAGTTTAAAAATGCAAATATGGCTAAAATAAAATAAAGTTAACCAAGACAACTAACTTTAGGGAAATGCGAAGGAACCTCACCAATG